>VYZX01020566.1:572-83953 GCA_013401335.1 Brachypteracias leptosomus | reverse complement strand
AGTTCGCGGGGCAGCTGGGCCGGGTGAGAGGGCGCCCGTGTGGGGCTGGTGACCCCCGGGGCTGGGTGTGTGGAGGTGAGCACCGGAGCAGGGGTGACATACCCAGCAGGTCTGCACGGCTCTGCTCCCTCCCAGGGCCGCGGTGCATCCAGGTGCCTGACGATTTGGAAAGGAGAATAAATAAAGTGCGGCAGGCAGGGTGGGATTTGCTCTGATCTCCTGCTTCGGGGGGTGCTTCCCCTGCTTTTGGCCGGGTCCGCGACCCGCTCTGGTAAAGATGGTATAAAGAAGAATTTAGAGTAGGTTAAAAAGCCTCTTTTTCAATCAATGCTCCGGGAAAGGATAAGATGATGTGACACAAATGTATGATCGTGTGCCACAAATAGAACATTGTGGGAAGCTTTCCCTTAAACATAAGCTTTGTCCTATATTTTTTCAAACAGTTTATTTCCTTGCTGTGTAGGTCATTCTTAACATTAGGCTAAATTTAGCTGAAGATACACGGGCAGCAAAGGCAGACCGCCTCAGAGAGCTGCTTTTGACCCACAGTCTCAGCTGCATGGCCTGGTCAGGAGGCTGGATGCAAAACTATTTACATTTTTACTGACTTATTTTTCAGGAAGCTGGGTTAAAGGTAACAAAAGTCTAAACCATTTAAATAAAATACCTCGTGTCTAGAAAATTCAAAGTTTAGAGGGCGGTTTGCCTGCTATGCTGTCATGCTGCAAGCCATGTATACAACTTGCATTAATTTCAAGGGTATTTCTACCACAAAGTGAAAGACTATAGCCCTAGCATCTCGGGCCTTTTGAAGATCTGTACCTGAAACTTCAAAACAGTGGTCTAATCTCTGCTTTGAGTAAGGATGGCAGAATTTGCACTTTGATTTTCAGTTGTGTATAAATTTAGCTGTGGGTGGAGTATCCTCAGCCAGATTTCTTCCTATATGCTCTATACATACAGAATGACAGAAACATGTACATGAATCTCAGTTAGATTGACAATGAATTACATTTGCTAACAAATACTGGATCAAAGCCATCTGTTTCAGAAATTAGCATAACAGCAATTTGTTTGTTTGGCTTCATCTGTCTACTAGTTTGGTCAAAATCCTCTTGTTTTAGAGACACACTATCACATACAGAAAGGACCTGTGATATGCTCTGTGCAGGCATTCCCTAAAATACATAAATTAGTCTAAAAACTGGAGATATGAAATGTGATTGTCAGAAATCCAGACAAAGCTAAATTAAGATTTTTTTTCTTTGTCCTGGAAACAAGTTTGACTTTCTCAGTGCACTCTGTCTTATATTAAAAATCATCTACCCCTAAACATTGTACCGATACCAAAATACTCTCTGAACCAAAATACTGTTGCTGTACTTTTAGGTGCAATGTATCTTTTCTTTCTGTGTATTTTGACAGAATTATCAAAATCCTTCCTGACTTAGAGCCTCTACAACTTTCTTTTGAAGAGGTATTGATATTCTTAAAAATTGAGAAGTCAAGCTCCAAACAACAGTCAGGAAAAGGGCATCAATCCATTAACTGATAAGGTATAACCCCATTAGACAACAGCTTTTCTAAAAGTGGCTCCCTTTGAAGCTCTGTATATCTAAAGAAAATGACATCTTTTACACTGCTTTTTTATTTGCTGTATACTGAGTCTGCACTATTCAGTATTTCAGTTATTTGCCTGGATTTTTTAGGTCTCAAAAAATTAAAAAGATTCAAAAATTCTAAATACTCCAAAAACTTGTATCTGCCATTTTATAGTTCCGACTAGGTCTGGTTACAGCACAAATATTTCTCCACAGGCGTTAGCAAAAGGTCTACATTGTTGTACAACTAATGATCATTATGTGGCATTTGCTTGATGATACAAGTTTAGATTCAGACGATATGCCTAACTGCTGTTTAAAAATATCACAGAAAATAGTCATAGAAAAGTCTTCTGTGCACTTGAGAAGTGTAGAGCCTGATATTCTGAAAAGAGAATTCTAGGTAGATCTGCTCGGATATGAAGAAATGTGAATGTTTCTTATAGCTGAATGCTGCTAGTGCATGATTTAGATATGTGCTATGCAAAGTAAAAGGTTTAGTTCATTTTCACGTTAATTCGTATCTTAGTTACATGACAAAACCAACAACAAAAACACCTTCTAAAATAAGAACTTACGTTTCTTCTTCAGAAAAATGAGTCGTATGTTGAGGCAACAGAAACGATGTGAAGTCTCAACTCAAAGGACGTGAGTGCTCATTCTACATGTGGATTAGAAAAGCACCTGTGTTGCTTTGTCTGTGTCCATCTGTCTACCTGAGCATCTAATTCACATTACTCCTCCCACCATCCGCCCCGTTTCTTTGTCTAATCTGAGCAACCAACAAAGGATCTACAGAAGTTTAGAACCCTGGGCTGAATGGGGAGGGCGTGATTTGCTGCTGAGAAATGGCTTACCTACTTCACCCTCAACACCCTAACACCTAATGCAGATTTTGCTTGTATTGCTTTATGATGAAAGAGCAGGACTAGCTAAAGTCAGATGGTAGCAAAGTCTGAGAGCTTTGCTGTGCTATGAGAGCACAATGATGAGATTGCCTCCTCAGAGTGTAGTGTTCTGAATCAATATATGCATGCACACCATTGTTTTTAGACTAGCATATATTGGCCAACATACGTATTTGTGTATTTTAAGCAATGGAAAGTGCTTTTTCAAGGTAAGGGTAGAAACCCATTACAAAGCTTATCTTTGCAACTGATCTGTAGAAGCTATAAACACATCAAAGGCTTTGAGGCCATCAGATACCAACTTTTAATTCTTCATGCAGTCAAAACTCCCATGAAGGCAGCGTCCCAGGATCACAGCTCTGAGTGTGCTCAGTCATACTAATGGAACTCAGACTTACGTGGGCAGCTTAGTTCAGAATTTTAATTTCATTCATGTTACAGTTTATTAAGTAGTGATTTCCTGTAGTGATTTTTTTTTTTTAAGAAATTGCTGAATGTGAGCAAAACACTGTTTTTTAGAATAGGATTTCTTGGAGGTTTTATTATTACAGAATAAAAAACTTTTTCAAATGTAGCTGAAATACTTCTGCTTTGAGACAGCAGCTTTTTATTTACAGTTGGCAGATTAAGAAATTATACTTGTGTCACAAGAAAAGACGGACAAAATTTCTTCCAGGTGAAGATTCTAGACTTTTGTAGCAATCTCAGATTTTAGCAGCAGTTTTTCTTATCTTTTTGTCCAGCTCAAACCATAATGCATTCAGTCAATCATAGCATTATTAATTTTAGTTAATATGGCTTTTTGAATGTTTAAAATACTATGCAGAGATGTGCTTTACTATAAATACTTAACAAGTCATCCAGAGATCATAAGCTACCAAATACAGAGGGGATGAAGATGCCGATGGATCCCACCGAATGATTTAGCCTTAAGGCTCCTGCAGGTTTTATTCAGATTCAGAGTAGAAGGAGTGGGGAGGAAGAGATAAATAAAACATTTGTTTCAGAAAGTAGGTGACTTTGACAGGGCACTGATTTAAACCATGAAGACTCACAGATTAGAAGAATATTGTTAAGAAGTGA
The DNA here is from genome assembly GCA_013401335.1 of Brachypteracias leptosomus. Lineage (NCBI taxonomy): Eukaryota > Metazoa > Chordata > Aves > Coraciiformes > Brachypteraciidae > Brachypteracias > Brachypteracias leptosomus. Next base: position 80,361 of record VYZX01020566.1, on the reverse strand, counting down.
GGCTGGTGAAAAACACTCAATGCCAGCCCCACAAGTGGTGCTTATCAGTGAATTTCTGCTTTCCTTTTAACTATTATTGCACCTCCTCTGAAGTTCTGTACATAATTTAGTCAGTGTCTCCCACTGATGTATCACAGTCACTCAAACATGTTTTTACACCACTCATTGAATATTTCGGTGAAGGTCTAATCTCATTTGGATTTATTACGATTTATCTTGGATTAAGCATTTATCTGCTAAGGATTATGACCTATACTATGAGGTACTGATGAGCCATCGGAGTTCAGGAATGTCTAAGCACATTAGAATGAATCAGCAGTATTCTTTTTTGACACAGACTTCACACGTTATCTTTTTTCAATCAACTTTGCAACATCCATACAGATAAGTATCTAATTTTCATTTAATACGGGCAGTAACCTGGAAAGCTCTTATCATCCAGTAGGAGCAAAGCTGCTTTTAATTAGGAGCAGCTTAAAAGATCAGGCCTTAGAGCCACATGACTTTGTATTCACTCTGCCTTCAACCGTCGGTATAACGTTACTGGTATTTTTATACCAATTTAAATATCTTTCCTTCTTTTTGAAACGTATTTTTGTGAATCTTCCACTGCTACTGCAGCTTTCTACTTTTTCCACTTTGCACAGCCAGGAGTGGAAGAACAAGCATACATTGTTTGTTTATTACCTTTCTGGACTTTTAAGATACTTTTCTTGTTTGAATAGGTTTAAACCGCTTCCTCTATTGATATACGTGGTTCTGCACCTCAGGAAGAGTATTAGATTTCTTAGGCAATTAAAAGCAGTTGGTCTTTGGTTTTACTTTGTGGCCAAGCCACCAGTGTATGCTGTATTGCTCCTAAATAGGCTCCTAGCTATTTCCATGCTTAATAATTTTGTATATTTACCATATATTAGAAATCTCATTTTATGCCACTTCTGTTGCATCAAAGTTATGAAAATTCCAGTGGCCACTTTAATTTTGTGTGTTTTTAAGTTTTCCTCACAGCTTGGGTTTTTTCCTTCATGATACAACACAAAGAAGGTTTAAATACGTTAAAGCAGTCTTTCATAGTATTGGAAAAAAAGACTTTGGATATGAAACTGCACAATTTAATGTGTTTACACACTCTTACTAAAGGAATTGGGAAAAAAATATATGGTTCATTTCCAGTATGCATTTCTACCATTTGCTAAATACTGTCACATTTAGAATGTGCAATCATGTAACAAATGACTGTGCTGCAGTAGTATTGTTCATTTTGGGCATTGCCTGCAACGTCTGCCTGGCTAACCAGGGAGTTTATGGTGTGAATGTCACTGTGAAAAGATGAAACCTCAGGTTGTAAGAGGACACGAGCTTATATGCCTGACTCTATTAAATGGAGTCATGTAATTAAATTTTAGTTTTCATAACAGTTCAGAATATGCATTTCTATGCAGTGTTGGGATGTAGCAGGCCTTGTTACCAATTGGCATCACAGTTTCTTATCCAGTTAATGTTCAGGAACTGCAGACTTAGGGGCACAGTGATGCCTGTGAAACCACAACTCATATTTCAGTTATGCAAGGAAAAGATTCAGCTGGTGAAAAATTAGACAAAATGGAAGAATGAAAAATAGATAAGCATAGAAAAGAAATTATAAATAAGGTGTAAAGAGATATAATCAAAGAGAAAATTATTTTTCAGTATGTTTTCTGTAAAATATCAAATAGAAATCATCTGGATTCAGAAGAGGAAGTTCCATGATACAATGAACTTCTTTTCTCACTTCCACACAGGTACAAGTGCAAGGATGGAAAAATAGTAAAAGGTATTTCCTGGTAACGAGATACATTAACATTGCAGTGGAATTTAGGATCAGCACAGGATATTCATCTTAAACCTGCTTCTGAGATAGAAGGATGAGGAGGACATGTTAATTTACTTTCTTTTGACATCAGCCCAGAACCACACATGTAAAGTGACAGGATGGATGGCAAAGTCTAACTTTGAAAAGACTCTTGCATCTACTTGGAATCATAGAATCATTCAATTGAAAGGGTTCTTAGGAGGCCTTCTAGTGCAAATTCCTCCTCAGATCAGTGTCAACACTGAAATCACATCAGTTTGTTGAGGACTTGGTGCAATAAAGTTTTGAAAACCTGCAAGAATGGACATTCCCCAGTCTCTGTGGGCAACCTCTTCCAGTGCTTAAATATCCTTGTATTTAATGACCTTTTTTCCTTATATTCAGTTGCACCTCAGTAATGAGCCTAGCTCCATCTCTTTCCTAAGGGTGGGCAGGTTCTTTTTAGTAAAGTTTTGGAAGCTGACTCTTCTCCAGGCTAAACAAGCCCTTGTCTTTTGGGTTCTCCTGAAAGAGCAAGTGCTCCAGATCCCTGAACACCCCAGTACCCGTCAAGCTACATTTTCAGCCATCTAGCAGTCTACCCATCCACGTTATAATGTTCCAACTTGGATACAAGGGTGCAGCGGGAGAGCGTGCTGAGAGCCTTGCTGAAGTCACGGGTGACAACATCTGCTGCTGCCTCTTTATCTGCACATCTTGCCATTTCATCACAGAAGGCAATGAGGCTTGGTCAAGCATGGCAAAACTTGGTAAATCCGTGCTGGCTATGTTTCTAATCACCTTTCTTTCTTCTTCAGAAATGGTTCCTGTGGACGTGCACCATTATTGTCCCACAAAACAAGCAGATGCTGACTAGCCTGTTGTTCCCTGGATTATCCTTCTTGCCTTCCTTTAGCATTATGGGCTTTTGGGTAGATTTAAGTGTGAAATCAGTCTTTCACTTCACAGTTAAGAGATTTGTCATAGTCCATAGTTATACATTCCCTATAAACTGGGACTAAAAAGTCTACAAACAGTTATTGATCTCCACATGCTACTGGGGAAATTTTCCAAGATCAGTGACAGCTTGGAAATCACTGGCATTTTAAAATTATAGATCACTGCTTCACTTTGTTGGCATTTATAATATTGCATTGCAGCAATGAACACACTAGATAGTGCGTGCATAAAAATCCAAAATGCTTTTAGCATTTTAGTATTTTTTGTTTGAGCAATATTATAGATGGAAATTTCTTGATACAATTCAAAATAATGGTTTTGTTTATTAAAGATATATACCCATTAAGATGAAGTTAGGATGAGAAAAAAGCTTGTTTGTGTGAAAATAATACCAGCTTCCTCAACAACAGCATCTCCTGAGGTTTCTTTGATTCATACCTGATTACTTTAATGACTAAACCAAGTTTTAACTCCTGTTAACACTGCAGAATGCAGACAGTTATAGAAGAGTAAAAAGTATTTTTCCCTCCCAAGTCATTGTCAACACAACTCTCAGATATTATTTTGTTATGGAATTATTTACAGTGGGGAGGATTGGTTTCAAATCATTGTCCTGGCTCTGGTTAGCCACTGAACTTTCATTATAACTCTGGAGGAGCTGGGTGCTTGCCTACAAAAGGACATGAGTACATGAAAGGAAAAGGTGTGCTTATCATATGTTGGTTAACATATGAGGATAGAAAAGAAGGGGAAATGGTGGGCATGGTGACTTGGGTCATCTTTAGAGAAAACAATAATGCAAATATGAACTGAAGATGAGCTTGATATACTTCCAGGTGTAAAACTAATCAGCAGTCACAGAGTTCACAATTTACTGTGTCAGATTTCTGCACTGCAAAGATACACATTTTAAAAATATATTTTCAAATTGACTAATAAGATTAGCTGGCTAATAATGTTTTAATGCAAAAAGTATGTCACAGAAAGTATTGTTAAATCTGAATCTGTAAAGAAAAAAACACACATAGGAAACAATAGGCTGTTTTGAGCTAACAACTCTGAATGCAGACTTAAATTGTTCAAGATACAACAGATTTTGTCTTATTTCTATGACAGCATCATTTAACCCACAGCCTCTCATGGCGTGGGTTACATAAAGGTATGTGTTTGGCCTTCTCAGCTTCATTTAGGGAATGATTTGTGATTACTTATCTAGGATTAGGAGTACAGAGAGTATTTCAAATGTCTCTTAAAATATGTGGTATTGCAAACAACGGATATAAAATGAGATTCACACACATATCTTTGCTGGTGGCCAAGAACTGCGTTGCAATATGCCGGAAATCCAAACATCCTCCTACTCCCAGAGCCTTGCTGACAGATCTACAACAACTTCTTTCTCTTGAAAAAGCTACATACAGAATCAGAATAAGAAATAGAGAAGCCTGCTTATTCTGAGAAAATAATGTAATTTATAAAATGGAAGGTTAAAGATTCCTCATCAATATGAAAATCACATTTCTTTTTGAAAACTTTACAGTTTCAAGATTATCTAAAATCCCCCTAAAAACAGAGAGAGAAAATCTTGTCATCCTTGAAAAAACAACAGCAAACCCGTAGGATTAGTGTCATTGTTTTCTTCTATAGCCTTTTAGACCTACACATCATTGAGCTTCTGCATCAGTACAGGGGTGTACATTAATGGAACTTGATACACAAATAGAACCTCAGTTCAGCAGATCCTCCTTTGTTGAAAAACCAATTAAAAAAGCGAACACAAGGGAATAGAAAAACAAGTAACTTTTACAGGGATGTATTTTTCAAACAGCATACTTTGCAAGAAGTGCTGTATTAGATGCTACATAGTTTAATTAGCTGTTTAGAAAATCAGGTTGACAGTGTCCTTTAATTAGTAGACATTGACTTATTCCACGTGTATTATGGCATAGTGAATCTTATTAAGATAAATGTTTCTCTCTGAAGATATGAAAAAAAAATCCACTATCATTTGTTTGCTTACCAGATTGCTTGCCATCAATACGGCTGCTATTTAAAATGATGAATTTTAGTCACATATTTAATTAGCTAATAGCTGATCTCACTGTAGGGTCTTGATCCTCCTTACATGTGTTCTTTCATCCTGAAAAAGTCTTTGGTTGTATCTTGTTTTTGAAGTTTTCGTTTGAAATTGTCCTTGCTACTTTCGAATCTAAAATGCAATAAATTAAATTGTTAAAAGTAAAAATTATTGTGAAAACATTTAAGGTTTTGAGTATAATTTGATGACTACTGTTCATTATAATGTATTGCTAGAGGCTATGAATTTAACAAACATTAGAAGTTTTTAAAGTTAGTTTTTCCACTTGGATTGCTGCAGATACTTGTTCTGTGAGAAAATTAAGTGCATTTTAAAAGGCTATTCAGTAGCTTAAGATTTCAGTGCATTTGTGTACTTGGTACGCAGCCTTCTCACAGAATTCAAGTTGTTTGGTGGCCGCAACTGGAAAGTACAGCAAATGCACTTTAGCCTGCCCTGTGTCAAGATAACTATTTAAAAAAAAAAAGGGATGTATTAATAGTGTTCACAGTAGAGCTCTTGTGGACATCACTGGCTTGGAAGAGGACTTATTGGGAGATTCTTTAGTATTAGTTGTTCATACAAATGGTGCTTCTCAATCCCCATGGATTATACCAGTGTATAGAGCAACATTCAAGGGAACATATCACTCTTCACAGAAGAGGTGGTATATGCTTGGGCTCTAAACCTCTACTATCTGCAGAGGTATGTTGTTCCAACAGTACAAAGAAGATAAGCAAGAAGAAAATTAATAAAGCAGAATCTTCTTTGTCACAGAGACTGCATTTAAAGGGTTGTAAAGGCAGGTATGGTGCTGCCAAGCAGAAACAACACCAGAGATGCTGCAGGAGCTTGAGGCTTTCCTACAAATAACCCGGAGGCAATCGGGGGGGGTTCTGTAAACCCAGGCTGCCACCCATTGTGAAATGTCTGAAGAAGCTCTACAAGATGAATTTGTCACTGAATTTGTAGCTACATGGATGTGTGTGTACCTGCCATTTAATTTGCATTAGTTCAACAATATAGCTATAAATAACACTATTACTTTAAAATGAACTTTCTTTAAAAGGACACTTTGAAATAATGTATGATCAATGATACCAGTTCCTTGGAAACTGCTATAGGCCAGATGGCTCAAAATCAGAGAATTTGCTTTGTGAAAGCAAAGGGCATGAGGGTGCCTAGAGCTTCACAGTGATGGGCTAATAATGTACCACTGAGCAGGGTGGAATATCTATCAGGCTGGTTTTGCTGCTTTCAGTTTCCTAACAAATGCTAAACAGTAATCAAGCTTCAATCTCTATCAAAAACCAGCTATGTTACTTAAAGGAAAAGTATTCTCTGATCTCTGGAGCATGTTATTACTAAAAGAAGGGCATAATTGACTTTTTGGATACACAATTATTTGTTCTTGCTGTTGTTGTCCCATAACAGCATGGATTATAAACCTTATATCCCAGTCATGCAGGCAAAACTCTCTGTTACCTTAGCCCTGCTGTTTAATTAGCTTTTACAATTGGACATTGTTTATATCCCAATAAATGCTGCCTGAGTAAAGACTTCCCCTTAACCAATTATACCAGATGTTTTTCTGTGAAGGTCCTAATTAAATGGCATCTATTCTTGTGTTTGTTTTTAATCCTGCCCATTGTGTAAATCTCTGTAAGAGTGCAGTGCTATACTGGGACACTTCACCAACATTTCTGTCACTTTCTGCTTCACTGGCTGGTTACAGCTGCTCCCTTTACAAGTTCTTGGTTATTCTATAGCAAGAACTCCTATTGTGTAGGAGCTTACCTGATGGGTAAGCTTGAGACTTGGGAAAGCAAATCAGTTCCTTGCTCTACAGTGGGCTTCTCAAGTGGTGCTAAGTCATGTGCAACCCCATCTGCATGGTATAATTTACAGTGGGGCTACCACTCTAATGTCCAATCCTGCAGGTTTCCAGTACAGAATATTAAGCAAAGGTGGAATTTACTTGAAAGCCTTCCTCTATAGACATTGTCAAGTTGCAGTTACTATGTCTGGTTTGTGAGTAACTCTGCCACCCATTTTAACTATGGCACAGTTCAGGAGGGGGGAAGGTTAGCTGTCCTAAACAGTGCTGTGCACACTCCTGCATCAGACCCTCTGGATACCTTCTCCTGTATAATGGAACATTACTTTCTGACAGGTAAGATTTGAGGAGCTTTAATATTCCAAGTGCTTTTTCTAACAGCTGGATCCTAAGATGCCACCATGAAATCAGGTTCCTTTCTTTGGTATAGGAACCACCATCCTAAGTGAGTCAATGACTTTCCAGACAATATTTCAATGCCACATAAAAAAGTAAGAGTGAGAGGCATATTAATGGGGACAGTGTCTCACTGCCCATCATTAGGGGTCAGAGGATTAAGAAATACTGTAGCCCATCTATGCTTCACCAAATACCTTCATTTAGATGATAAACATGGTATGCAACTACATTTTTTACTCTGTACTTCATCCAAACTTCATTCTAATTTCATATTAATGTCTTAATTTTGGAATTGTACTTGATTTCAAGATGGATGAGGTAGTAATTACATTAAATGATTTCTGCAGCTTCTGATCAAACAAATGTATACCTGCTCATTTCTTAAAATTCCTTAAGATCTTAATTCACAGACTTTTTTTCTTCTATAGGACCACTAAATCTTGCAGGGAGGGGTAGAAAGTTTGCATGCTGTGAAGGTTCCTGAAGCTCTAGAGTGCAGAAGGAGACATTATGGATGCAAACTTTAAAAAGTTCATGCAATTTTTTCTACAGACTCTATTCTATATTCAAAGTTTGGGATAGATAATTGGGTGTGATTACGTCTTACTGAATATCCACTTCTTAGCATTGCTGGTTATAATAAGGGAAACAACTTTGGTAATCAGTGTTCATTCAGGAATACCTAGAATTTGATGTGACTTGGCCGAAATTCAGAGAAATGAAAGAAAAGCTGCTGGCTGTTTAACATCTTCAAAAACGTAAACCAGTGATTTTAAAATGTTGTTATGAATGTAGCCTTGGTGTAAGAATTCTCTAGTGACGCTAAAGCCAGATCTCTGCCTATCTTAAGATGGTCAAACTGGAGTTTGCATGGGTGGCACTAGTCCCTAATTGTCTTGCTCACCATCACCAGTTACAACATTGTACTTAAGAGGCATAATGACTTTTTTCACTTGAGTTCACATTATTTTGCCCTAGCAGCTGTTATTTAGGCCTAGATTCACCAAACAACACTATTTTCTGCGCTCTTCAAGCAAGGTGGTTGGCCTTGATAAGTCCCATACTTTGCTTTACTCTATACCTGGATTCCACAGAGAATGGCTCTGACTTGCTATTATCTCTTTTCCAAGCTGTCTGGAGTGCTGCTGTGGGCTTGAGTTTGCCTTATTGTACTATTATTAAAGGCCATTTTTGGTAATATTTTGAGCTACAAGAACTTCTTTTGGTAGCACTACACAACTTATGGAATAACTGGCAAGTCCAGTGTTCCTGCACAAGTACAGTGCAATAACAAAAGGCCCAAGGTGAAGTAGGACCTTCATGGCTGACAGCCTCAAGCCATCTAGTGTACTGAACTCAAACCCACACATGAACTTAACTACCAAAGGCAATCTACCTGCAGCCTGTGAATTCATTCCTTGGGTTCTTTTAGAAGGAAAAAAAAAGATCATTGTTAGTCCATGTGGCTTACGTTGGCATAGATCTATTTCATTCCCATCTGAGCACTCGTAGGCTTTGTATATGATAGGAGAGAAAGATGGTTCCTTGCCACTTAACGTGAAAAAAATCCAAGGGAAGACAAGTGCATATTAGGGTGAGCCAACTGTTTACCATGATCTGCTAACAAATGTGAAAACTAAAAATGGCCTTTCTGCACTGGGATTTTATCGTGTATTAGTTGCCATGTGTTAGCTAACATAAGCTTATTGCAGTCTGAAGTAAATTCCTGCAATTTCAGTTTACCTCCTCTCTCCCAGCTGCTACGTGTAGTGATTGTCTCTCAGTATTTTGCTGCTCCTTTTTCTGTGACACTGGAACCTTGAGAAATTGTAACTAAAGCCAAATCCTGAATTTATTTTTAAAGTATGGGACTTAACACGGTTCCTAAATCCACTATGAACTTTTCTTTTCTCTAAAGAATTAAATTTTAGTTGGGGGCCAAATAATCAGTTCCAAGACAGCAAACAATTGTTCAGTTCATCCCAAATTAAGTTCTGATTCTACCACTCTCATCCTTCCAGATGTTCACTAGCTACATTAAAAGAATTTTAACAGAGTAGATGCTAAAAAGGATTAAAAGATAGAGGAGAATTGTAAAGTTTATAGCATATTAAAATGCAATGCATAAAATGTGTCCGTATATAGAAATATAGGACAGAGTCTGGAAAATGTTCATAACAATACATAAATATTCATGAAAAATGAATACTAAGATCTTAAATAAATTTCAATAAATACATGAAAAGATCACAAAGGCATATATTTTAATTTCTAAGCATAGACATAATAATCATTGCCACCAGGACTGTACCAGGATCATGTAGACCCCTTGGAAACATCCACAAAGTAATAGCTTATTTAGCAGCTACACTATGTGAAACTACTTGAAAGTGCTTTCACCATGGGGGGCTTCCAGGGAATTGCAGGGTTCCAGTGTATAGAAGGGTTCTTTGAGCCCCTTCTGCCTGCCTCTGAATGGCACAAAACTCTAGCTTAGCAATATAATTCAGGTTTGAAATTCCTAAAATGTCTTGATCTACATGTTCAAATGCGAGAACTGACTTAGCCCTTCCTCTCTCCCAGATAAAGTGCACTTTTATCATGTATGTGTAGATCTCTTTTTGATGGGAACTCAAAAATGAAGGTTATTTCCTGAAAATAATTTTAAAATACCAGCTTTGCTATAGGAAGGGCCCAGGTAGCTGGCACTGACCTTTCTTTCCTTTCTTAGTCAAATGCAGGGCACAGGCGCACACCGGCAACCAAGCCCTCACCTCAAAGCATCATTCCTGCTTTGAGGAATACTGAAAGAGGCAGGAGGTGTGCCTGAGAAAGCCCTACAGGTTGGTGGTTCCTTGCTTTTACCAGCTCAAAAGTGCTTGTGGGGGGTGGAAAAGTAAGGGAGCACTCAAAGTCCTGGAGCCACAGCTCGCTCACCTTCCCTGCTCAATATGATTGTAAGTTACAGGTTGGGTTCCTTCAGGCTGAGAGTTTCTCAGTGTAATCACACAATATTGATGCACATCCGTGAGGACAATCGTTAGGAACAAATAGTTCAAAATATCCATAAAATGTAAAATTAAAAAACATATTTTCAGGAGTGAAATGAGATGATGCTTCGCCTGCATGGGCACAAATTGATCCAAGTTTTGTGATCACGATGTCTCAGGTTTCATCAGTTACCTCAGTGTAACTTTTTGATTATTTCTGAAGTCATGCACAGAATGAGGGGAGACACAGTTTGACCTTTCCAGACTTGCTGCATTTTAATTTTTCCTATGCTTGGAAATAATACAGAAACACCCAAGAGGTAATATTATTTTTGTATGGAACATCTAATGTTATACTAGACATGTTCGGAATACATTAAAGATAGTGTCCTGACACCAGAAATGTACAATCTGCTTTTAGATATTACATAACTAATGAGAGCAATAAATGCTGGCAGAAGAGGAAGAGTGGATCAAGGTTACAGTAATAAGATTATAGCATTCATAGAATCATAGAATCATTCCTCCACTAGGTATGCATGCTTTAAAATTCACTTCCATTTTGCTACCTCAGTCTGGGCTTTGGTTTTTCATTTTGGCTCTCTTTTTTCCTTTATCAGATTTAATTTTCTGTCTGAATCCACCAGACCATAACTTCCTGGCTAAAAACTCTGACCAGACTTTTTTTTTTTTAAAAAAAATTTACTTTTAGTCTTTTAGTTTGGATTGTACCTGCTGTCCTTGCACAGCCAACATCGATGGCCTGTTTGCAGCAGAAACATCATGATGGTCTTTTCTCTGACAGCAAAGTTGAAGTACCTGCAGAACATCTACTTGAATGCATGCACAGGGAAAGTGATACAAAACAATTAATTATATGATTTCTACACAATTACACCTGGATTTTTAAATCCCCCCTTTGAAGAACCATACCATGCACCATACATGGGGTGTGAAAGACATGCAAAACTTGTGTTAATGCTCTATCTTCTCATTCTCATCCAGCCTTAACAGTCACTTAAAAACGATTTGTGAAAAATCAATAATGCACCTTACTGGCTTTCTTGTAATGTCTAAAAAAGGGTGTTTTTTGCCAATTTTTTAAACACCCTGAAAATATCAGGATTGTAAAATTGGATTTTTATTGATTTTCTTAGAAGATCTTTGGGGTTTTGACAGATACATATTGACAGCGGCCACCTCTACCTGAATCGAAAGTATTGAATGTATAATGCAAATCATTTTATCTTCAACATATTTAATTAAACTTATGTTAAAAAAAAACAAAACAAAAAAAACAGAAATCTTTTTTCCTTCCAGTCTTTGCTCTTGCGGTATTATGCTTTCTTGTGTTCTTTAGTCACCACACAGTCTTGCAGGCTGCAGACAAAAGATAAACAAACCAAAAATGGGGTATCTAGTGTTTCAAATACAAGAACAGATAAAAAAGTAAAATATACTCCTCAAGTCCATATAGATCATAAATAAGTAGAAAATGGCACAAATCCATATTTACAAAACTAATTTCTTTCTCAATATTTGTAATGAAAGGAGTTGTCAGTCACATTAATTTTTATGTAAATTTACCTAAGATCATAATTGAATTATTGCCTAATCTTCCTGGTTTTGGCCAGCATTTCCATTTTCATTTCCATTTTCATTTCCATTGCTTCAATTTATATTTATTTGTTTCTATAATTGATTTTAAGAGTCTACTCCCAAACCCATAACTAGCACAGTGAGAAGAAGGGACCTGCTTGGAGCCACTCTCAGTCCAACACAAGAAGTGGACGCAAGAGACAGATCAGAACAAGACACCACCAGTCACCATGACAGACAGCAATCTTGGCACTCAGCTGACTATTCATTATCATTCCTTCAGTAGACATCACAGCACAGGAGATTTTTAGGGAGGGATTTGAAGGAGGAAAATTAGGTGAGTGGGAGTGAGAAGCAGCAGTGAGGGAAAGCACGAAGGTGCTGGTTTGAAAATGTAACAAGTAGAGAGTTATTACTGAATGAAATGTGTGGGGGGAAGACGTTGAGTTCTCTACAGGATATTAAAAGATGATGGAGTGGGAATAAGCTGTAAAAAGCCACAAAAGTGAAGCAGCTTTTGCTTGCTAAGGTGCTGAAGCTGGAGGGGGGGGATACACTGAGATACAGAATATGTCTGAAATGATGATTATGAAGATAACCAGGGCAGCAGCATTTTGCAACGGTGTTCTGTTCTTCTTTGTGGTTTTGTGATGTCCAAAAGCTTTGGAGGGGCAGTGACCAAAGACTCTGTGTACTAACAAGCACCCTGACATGTTTTCAGGTGCTACAAAAATGCATAAATAAAAATGAGTAACTGCTTCTTCCCATGTTCTTCAGCCCTTAATCTTCAAGTTACACCATTCAGTTATCTTTCTATTTCTGAAAGAACTTTCTATATGAACTTTGCAGTTCTCTCTTGTCAAATTATCTTACTGTTTTTGGAAAGATTACATATCATCTATATTTAACACCATTTCAGCTTGGTGAGGTGACTACAACATAGCATTAAACTCAGACAGAAAAAATGAGTGTGGCATTTCTAGGTTTTTTCAAGTATGTCAACTCAGAAGAGCTAATTTGACTGGAAAAAGTGCTTTCCTCCAGATACCTTGGGTTTCAGTAGCTCTTCTTGCAGGTAGGTGAGTTAATAGAACGGCAGTTAGATGCAGTAGGCCTTTGCATTAGTATTTGTGGTCACCACAGAAGTAAGTCTCTCAGAGAAATATGGATAAAGAGGTCTTCTGAAGAATCACTGTGGAAGGTTTCTCCACAGGCTCTTATTTCTTAGAAATCTACAGATGAAAAATGCTACATGAGTATTAATAGATAGAAATGAAATATGAATGAGGGGACACTAAAGCTGGAATCACAAGTAGAACAAAGGGAATAAGGGGATGTGGGGACATGATAAGAAACCAGACTAGAGCTGCACACTTGGACAGAACTAAGACCTAAAAAAAAAAAAGAAAAAGAAAAAGGAAAGTTTAGATAAAGGAAAGAAGGTAAGTAATAATGAGAAATTATTTGAAGGAGGGCTGGGATGGGACGTGGCTATCAGGGAGCCTAAAATAAAGGGGTTGTAGCAGGATAAAGGACAACCAGAAGTAAAAAAGTGTCCCAGATATTGATACAGATATGGTCACCTTTTCATACAGAAAGAGAAAGCCAGACTTGGTAACAGACTAGACAAGGAAAGAGAAAAAGAAACAATCAGCCTGGGTTTCTGTGACAGACAGAGAGGTAGGAGGTACTGCAATACACAGAGAGATTCCAGGAGACAATATTTTTGTCTATGTTAAGCCTGAATTGATGCTGATGATGTTTCTCAATGGATGTGCAAGAATATTTAATATAAACTATCAGCCATGAGATCTGAATGGTCAGAAGAAAAAGATCAGAGTACACGCAGCATATTCTGAAGAGGACCAGAATAAGAGTCCCAGGATTATCTGCCCAGCAACAAACAAGGAGGAGCATGGGGCCTGGGTCATCTGCATCTGGAGAAGGAGTGTAAGGGAGAGGATGTGGGAGGGTGTGTACTTGCTGTAATTCACTGTCAGCAGTGAGATAAATCAGCCTTTGTGGTATGCTAGTGATCACCTATAGGTTATAAAGCCTGCAAGGGGAAAGTCTAGAAAATAGGGAAGGAGATCTAGATGGCCCTTGCTGAGCAAAGAACAGTATTGACACTCCAGTATTCTTCTCTGCAGGGTGTATCTTCTAACCCCATCACAAAGCCCCCTTGGCACACCACTTGAGACGTGTATTTCATCAAGTCACTGGCACAGGAATGTGGCTAAGTAATATTAAATTAGCTTATATAATACTAAAGTAAGATACTGAAAGTTGAAGAGAATTAGATGAAGGAAAGAGGCCTAAGTACCACTGAATAAGAAAGGAAACAGCAAAGGAAGAGAAACCACAAAAATAGATGCAGCAAAAATAACCAGAGCACTATGAACAGAAAGAAGAATGAGCGAGGCTGCAAAAGCCAGGGAGAAAGGAAGCAACTGACCCTACAGAAAAATCTAAGCATGTAGAACCTGCAGGTATTATCCACGTGAGCCTTGTTAAGAGGAGTTGAACTGGAGCAGAAAAGGCACATACCTGATAGGAAGACAAAGAAGTAAAATGATGCTTAAAGAACAGAACTCTGGATGGAAAAAGATACAATTTTACCTGCCTTGATTTTTAAGCTTGGAGTCTTTCACTGACTAGTCAGATGTCCCTAGGAAGTGGTTGTGTTAATTTAGGATATAATAAGGATGCAAACACACAAGTGTGTACGTAGCCATAAACACAGTCCTTCTCTTTTCCATCACTTAGCTTTGTTTGCACCCTCCCTGTTTCACAGTTGTGGCAGCCACCCAGTTTAGGCTGCATTGACCCCCATGTCTGCCCTTGTATGCAAATACACATGACCCCAGGCCTTGATGCTTGTGCTTGTAACACTGTGCTTATCCCATGTCTAGCCTTGCTTCTGAGAGCTTGGAGTTTTTCCGCGTTGAGGATGCACAAAGAAGCCTCTATCTCAGTCTTGCATTAGTGAGACACGCATGACCAGACCCAACCTGCTGGGTCTCTTGGGAAGCACACACATAATTAGCCCCTTTGCACGAAGCCTTCACTGCTGTATTTGCCACATGGTGGGTGTCACCCAGCGGGCCCGTGAACACACGCACACAGAAACCTGTCCCCAGGAAGCATCACTGTATCTGCCATATGGTCAGGCTCACCTGTTGGGTCTGGGAGAAGGAGACAGACGGGCAACACACACACATAATGAAGCTCCCCACTGGGCTGCCTTAAGAAATTAAAAAAAAAAAGTAATAATAAAAGTTGACATAACAGCCACGTGATCAGACTCACCTGCTGAGTTTTGGGGCAGGGTGTACTCACACACACATGAATTTGCCATCTCTACCCAAAGGTGCCTCCTCGGAACGCCTGAGCTCCACCTCAGCGTGTGAAGCTGGGAACCAGAGCAGGAGGGACACGCTCCCTTCCCCACCGGGGTGACAGAGACCCCCCAGACCAACCCAAGGAGGCCGCCAGGCCCCTCTGGCTACCCGCTCCCCTCCGGTGCAAAGGTGTAATTGCTCCCTGCCCTGGGTGGAGCGGGACATACGGCTCCGTAACGAGCCTCTCGTCCTCGGAGCCCAGTGACTTCCCCAGGGTCAGGCCCGGCTCCCCCGCGGCGGGGAGCAAGGCCCAGGTGGAGGCTCACGTACCCGGCCACTGCCCCGCTCCCCCGGGGCGCTGCTGCTGTAATTGCCGAGCTAGGGACAGTCACCAAGGAGACCATAACAAGCCCCCCCTTTCCTGGGCAAGCAGCACTTGTAAACACCGGCGGCTAGCGGCGCTGAGGGGCGGGCGGCTGGCAGGGCTCTCCTCACGCACGGCCGTTCCCGCCCCTGACGCAGCGCCGGCTCCCCCTCACGCACGGCCGCCCCACCCGCCAGCACCGGGCGGCCTGGGCGAGAAGGGATGGCAGCGGGCGCTCGGCGGTCCCGGCCGGGCTCCCCGGGGTGCCGGGACAGCTTTGTCCCTGCTTGCGGCCCGGCGGCGCGGCCATGGCGGCCTGAGGCGGGGTATGGGGGGGTGTGCGGGGCTCCCCTGGCGGTGACGTGCGTTGCCATGGCGACGCCCAGGCAGCGTCTCGCGCCGTGCTTGGGGGGGTGAGGGAGGGGGGGATGACAACAAATATGGCGGAGAGGAGCAGGACGGCAGAGACGGGTCAGTGCCAGCCGCAGGCGCCTGGGCGGGGGGAGAGGGGAAGAGCCCCCCTTTCTCCAGGGGCTTCCAGCAGCGGAGGGGGCCCGCCTCGCAGCGGAGTGCCGGGGAAAGGGAGGGAAGCACCTCCTGGCCGAGGGCACGGAGGTGGAGAAGTGGGGGCCCCTGCCCAGGGGGCTGTGGAGGAGGGCAAGGAGCCATCCCTTGGGGGATGAGGAGCATCTGCCCGGGGGAGAGGTGGTCGTGGGGAGTGCCCCGTCAGGCAGGGAGCGGGCGGGGAGCCCTCAAGCACTCCAGCCCTGTCTGAGGGGGGGTTGCCCCGCTGTGGGGAGGGTGGTGAGAGGACCAAAGCCCTGCTTGCCCAGTACACGGGCTGAGGGAGAGCCCCGGTTGTGCAGAGGAGGGAGCTGATGCTGGGGTGGCCTGCCCTGTGCACCCTCCCGCCTGCCCTGTGCACCCTCCTGCCCGCACTGTGCACCCTCCCGCCTGCACTGCACAGGAGGCAAAGGTGGTGAAGAGCAGAGCAACACCGTGGTGCACAGGAGGTCCCCTCATGCAAGAAAACACGACCTACTTTATTTAGAATGAGGGAATAATATGTGAAGGCTTTGAGCTGGAGTTGGAGCTGCACCACAGGACATAGCTTGGGGGTTGACCTGCAGGTGCTGCCTGACCTGTCCTGGCAGGTACCAAGTACCTGGAGGCTGCAGAGAGGCAGCAGCCATACACCTTACATCTCACATGTTTCTGAGAGGACCTCTTTAAGGAAGGTGCCAAATGTTATTCTTCCTATTTAAGATGTATTATCAATGGCTCTGACTGTGTTTGTGAAGATAAGTTTGTCAGTGAAACTCAAGTTTTATGTTTCCTCATGAATGACAAGGATCATCTAGGTACAGGGATCTTTTCTATTGCAAGTCAACACAGTTTAAGGTCTTTTCCAACCCACATGAGAACTAAACCCCCACAGATAAGTTACAAAAATTAGAGGGTAGCATTTGGTAGATGAAACAAAGATAATGACAGGTTTTTTTCTGAATATTTAATATCTCACAGCACCATACATAAATTATCTGGGTTCCTGGACCACAAGTTCATTTTTCTAGCCTGTAGTGTTAGCTGCTGTGCATGTGCTTTGCAGCCTCAGAACTGCCTCCAAATGAAGATGCATTATCCATAGAAGTGATTTTGGATTTCTGGGCCACTTAAGGTGAAAAAAAGTGATAAATATGTGAAATGCTGTTTTGCTCTGGGAAACAATATTAAAAGGCTACAGCTAAATGGATTTGCCATAAGGTTCTTGAATTCCCTGCGTTCAGCCATGCTATTTATGAACCCCTGGAACAACACTGTAAAGTTTATTATACATTAAACTTGTCCATGAGGCAGGTGATTATTTTCATCCACTGTGTTGTGCAACATTACTAAAACCAGCTGATGAGCTCTGGGCTGTGAAACAGGAAACAAAGCTCCAGTGGCTGCTTGACTTTGTCAGTTTTCCTGCCTGCTTCATCTACCTGTGGCTTTGTCAGTAACTTTAACATATGATGTAACTTTCCTATTATTTCCAGATTAGCATGTAAAATTACTCTTATATTTTGTTCTCTGTTATATTATTTAAACCTGCAGCCTTGTAGTATTTGCTTTTTATTTTTAATCTTGTCCTGAAGTTTTTGCCACATCTAGCCATTGCAGTGAACTAATTAGGTGATTTTCTCATCAATGTTGTGTATCAGCTTGTGCTGAAATCATATCTTGTTGCATGTTCCTGATACGCATCTGCTTAAGTTTTGTAAGGTCTTGTCTGGCCATTTTGCAGGTCTTAATTTGTGGGTCCTTCTTTCTTTGAGAAACCAAATGAGGAATTAAAAATGCAAAGAATCACAAAGATGGGGAAAAAGACCCAAAACGTAGAGAGATCAGTAGGACTTGGGAAGCAAACTTGTGCTCTTGGCCCATTTTTAGGAACGGATGTGGAAAGTAGGCTGTGGAAAAAGAAGGTGGGGTTTTCTTTTTGCCTTTTTCCTCCTAAACTTTGGTTTCTGACTGTCACCTGGCACTAAGGGGCAGAAAGGTTCTTTTAGGGGTCCTTGGTAGATCCCCAGAAGAACCTGTTTGTTCCTTTAGGGCTGGGTAACACTGACATTGTTGATGTGCACATAACATAATCGGGGAACATTTTTGTTCTTGGTGCATCTCGACTGCTTAGTATGTCTTCATGATATGTCAGATCTGGACCAGTCTTTAGGAGATTCAGAAATCTAGCTCTGGAACCTGCATTTTGCACAAATTTAAATTTTTATGTTTGGATGCAAGGAGAATAAAGCCATTAGAGAAAGACTGAACATTGTTCAAACCATAGTTTGTTTTTACAGCAATGTCATGTTTTTATTCTTGGATCAGAAAACACAAGTAGAAGCTAAGTCTCATCTTCCCATTTTGAAATAATGGTTGTTATTTGTAATTTTTAAATGAAAAAACTTGAGTTACAGAGAAATTAAAGGTAATTTTTATCCATGCTTCATAGCAACACAAGTTACTGCTATGGACCATTCCTTAGGGGTTTAATTCAGTAACCTGCTTTTGACAAGAGTTGGTGTCAGGGAAATATGTCAGGAAAAAAAATAATGTGCTCCTACAGAAGGATGATTCTAAAAATTCATTTTCTTCCAAAATATTGTCTGATCCTGAATTATATACATCTAAGATTCTTACAAACCCTCTAAACTTTTAGCTTTGAAAATATACTCTCAGGAGGTTTTGCATAGTAATTATACTTTATGGAAAACATACCTTTTTATAATGCAAGAATTATTCATTTAGGTTTTATTAGTATCTCCTTATTCTTCTGTTATAGTAAAGCAAATCTGTTAATCTTTCTTACACTGGTAGTTACACTTATTGTTCCCATATGTACAAATTTTTCATATTTCCATTCCTTTTTCATGTAGAAGATTTTTGTTTCTGTATTAGATTTTGCAAATTTTTAAACTTTATTTTTTAATTGGTGAGATGCTGAGATCCGAGTTGTAGGCCCTGAGTTGGAGTTGACCTGTGGATGAGACACAACCCAGCAGAGTGTTTTGTTTTCCCTGTTGGCTTCAGGTTCCAGAGGCAGAATGTGGCCCATCTGTGTCTCTGTGTCTCCACCCTCACCCAGGTGGTCATGGTTGGGGTGCTGGGCAAGGCTGGGGCTACTTCAACCAGAAGTCAATCAGTTGGAAGAGCTTCCTGTTGGGTGTGGCTTCTGTTGGGGCTGGTCCCACCTTGCTGAGCGCTCTCAATGGTGTCCTTCCGTGTGAGAGGTGACTGAGGGAGCCATCTCTGTCTGTTGTGTCCAGCAGGCAATGCCGGCACCACAGTGGGCAGGGGAGGAGCTGGGCCCACAGGAACCTATGGCAGGATTGTTTGAAAGAAGACTTCTGAGGGGATGTTGCTGAGGTCACCCTTGGTCTGTGTGATCAGGCAACTGATGTGCCAGTTCAGCCTTCATCATTTTATGCTGCCAACAATTGCGGAGAGGGATTAGGACACACAGAATTGCACAAAGTACTTCAGAAGAGGGACTACCATCAGCTGCTATTATACTGTTACACTCAGCATTGTTTTCTATAGCATGATTTAAGCCAATCTGTGTGTTTCAAATGAGATTGAGGCTTAATATGGAAGGTAGATTATCTCACATCTGTCTGCTATGGAGTTCATATTCTGGTGCTATCCTCTCTGGGCTAGGCAGACATCTGGTCTAATCCAGTAAAATAGTTTCTGTGTTTGGATGTTTGGTTAGAATACATCAGTGTGCTTTACCCAGGATTAATCCACCATTTTCCCACTATAATTGGCTCCTTAGTCATGGCTGGTTGCTTGGAACTGCTCAGATCAGCTCTCTGCAATAAGCCATAAGTTTTTATGATCCCTTGTTTGGGTTTCCAGCCTTCATGTCTTAAGCTGAGAATCCAAATTAAAAGCAACTTAGGTCTTCACTTAAAGTCTGCAGGAGAGTGAAAGTGATTGAGACTAGTTAGTTACTTTCAGGAGCTTCTTGGTTTGACTTCCAGTTGTTTTTGCTTGGTTGACCTTGATGTCTCAAACCTTTGGAAGATACAGGATCTAGCAAGACCCGCAGTTCAGTTAAATTTCTTCAAAAATAGATAAATATTATTTTTGCAGTTCTGTAGCAAAGAGGACCTTCTTAGCTTCCTTAGGGAAGGTTTAGAACTAGGTCAAAGGGACTACAGAATGCCTGTATTTGCTAATTTTTAGACCCGTGAACCAAATGAAGGCGTTTAACTTTTCAGGCATGGATCCAGCTAAAACTTCACCAGTTATCTCATTATCCCCAGGTAAATCTTATTCTTCTAGGCATCTACATTACCTTTAGAAGACCTGCTTCCAGAGGCCTGAATGATCAAAGGGTGCAGGTTATCTCTGAGTTCTGTCATAGTTTTCTATCTGAGGTAGCTGGATATTAGCCTGGATTGACAGTTCTAATATGTGCTATTCCACAGTTGATAGTAATTTTATGGATATGAGTATTTCTGATATTTCATTGAGTCATCATCACTGAAATAATAGTGAAAGCAAAAAAAGGCATTTACTCACAGTACTGGACAGGATGTAAATACATGTCTTTAGACCAAAGATCCTTGTTATTGGGACAAACAGATTTCCCAGCTGAATGTGTAGTTTTTCATGTTTATTTACATGCCATGATAGCTACCTTGCAGAGTGATGTTAAGTCACATTTCATATTAAGAATGGTTAGACTTTTCAAAAGCATTTACAACCAGGCTGACCTGGCTTCAGGGAGGAGAACTTCAAACTGCAGAATGCTGAACCCCTGCTCAAAGTCTGGGTAGTAATTAACATTTCTAAGATACTTAGTGTTGAGATCATTATTTCAGAGACCTGCATGTGGAGAGTCTGATAGAATAGCTATGTAAATTCTGCAATGTTTTCTAATTGATTTTAGTATGATAGTGCTGAGCTGGGCTGTTTTGAAAGATAGCTTTTGATTATTCTTTCAAAAAAAAATAGTTATGCTTTTAAAAATATTTGATTACATGTGGTATGAACACATTCTAATATCAAGATCATACTGCTTTCTTTTAGGTGTCCTTAATTATTAAATACAAAGCTGAACTAAATAAGACAACCTGATTTATTTATCTTTAATTATAGGCCTTTTGATAACTGGAGCTTCTCACTCACCAGTTTTATCATGAGGAAATTTAAAATAGGAGAAATCAACTAATTAACAATTATTTAATCTTGGTCTTTAAAGTAACACTGTACATCAGTGGTACTTCTCTTCCAGGCAAGTTTCATTTCTTCAGTTGAATTGTCCTTTTTTAGAGTATTTCTAAATTTTCAAGTGTATATAAACAATATAGCTGATTTCCTAATACACACTGGTAGCCTGTAAACGTAGCTGAATCCCAGTGTCTGGGAAAAGACATTGCTGCCTTCACGCTGTAAGGGATCTGCCCGCTATGTCCTCCTGTCAGCAGGAAGGGATTGCAAAAGTTAGTGGAAATCTGCAACGGTACTGGGCCCAGCCTTGCAGATGTTCATGCACCATAAAGAGCTATTTACAGTTGTTTATAAAATGCTCCAGGATGTATTTGTAAACAAATCTAAAATGTGTTTTGTTCAACAAACACATTTGCCAGAACTTACTGATAGCATTGGTACATTTTAGCTTAAGCATTTCCAAGTCCAGGAGATATTAGAGAAAGGTTCGTTAGTAAATTTGAGGCACTCTGTTAGACCATTAACTACTTCAGTTTTTACTGCTTAAGTTGAAATATTCATGGAAGTGATATATAGAAATTAACGATAGTTGCAGGAGAAAAGTATTATAATAATTATACTCTCTTGAAAGTAGGCTGATATTCAACTAATTTCCAACTTTTTCAGTTATCTAGTGGAAACAATCCCCACTAGAAGAATTCGTTGGAGAAGAGCTGCTAATATATTTTTGGTACTTACAGCTTTGATCATATTTCTATTACATAATTTGCCATCTAAGGAGACCTGAGAAATACTAATGAAGGCTTTATACAGCCAGAAGATATAATTTCAGAAAAAGAAAGAAACAGGAGTGTGTTGGGTGTTCCAGTTGCCATTTCTTAATGGTTTACCATTTCCTTGCCATATTTCAAACAGTTTTTTCTTTGACAAATAATCAAAGCTTTTGAAAGTTACTTACCTCAAGCCTCCCAACGTTTTTTCTTTCAGTGGAGTTCAAAGCACCCTATTAATTATTAGCGCTTGTGAGAGGAGGTTTTAGAATTTCTAAAAAGTGAAATGAGACATATTGAGAATTTTAATAGGTTTTATACTGAAATTTGTACGACAGAAGTTTCTGCAAGTTTTAGTTTTGCTCTCACTGTATTTAGTGGGCAGAAGTCTCATGCAAAAAGCTAGATCAGCCTCAGAATGCATTTATATGGCCTACATAGCATTTCTGTTTTTTGAAGTTGGGTTTTATAGATTTAATGCTCATTAAAATAGTTTTTAAAAGCTTCCTGTGTTAAAATGTAACTGGCTTGATCTCCACATGGGGCCACTAACAGGACTGGGAAACTTAGATCTTCAGCACAAGCCTGCTTTCCAAATGGGACACCTAATAACAATAGCTGTTATCTTCCACAGAAGAAATGCACAACTTGCCTATGCGCAGAGATTTTCCTTCCTCTGTTCCTGTTTCCTCCAGCAACACCTGCTTGAAGACTAAAGTAATAAAGTGAAATGACTTATAGTCATCATTACTTTTTTTAATTAAGAGCTAGGATACCCTGATAGCAGAAAGCACCAACCCCCAGATAAATGAGGTGCTAGAGGGTGTGGAGAGGAGTTTGGTACAGGTATTTACTGCTAATGTCCCTGAGATCCAGCAGTGCAGCTTCCAATCAGCAGTGGTGCTGCTGGGTGCAGCCTGGCTCCAGCAGACCCACCCGGGTGTGTGCATCATCCTACATCCCTCTTGTTCCTGGAGGATGGATTGTGCTGCCCTGTCTCAGAACTATGGGATTCTATAGAAACCAGCTTAGATTTCTCAGGTAATCCCCCAAAGCAGTTGGCATGCAGAGCCTTGATGCAGAATTGCCATATTTAGATTGCATTGTACCTGAGATAATAAATTCTTCTAGACTCAAGCTGTGTCTGCAATTAATCTGTAATAGAAGTAAACCAATTTACAAGTAATCAAGAGTTGGTTTTGGGTACACACCTGTGTCCCATATCCCAGCTTCCCTGTCACATTGTCCCCACAACTCATTTTCTTGGCATTGCCACAGGGGCCAGGCCTATCATTTTAAAAGTGCTGTATTTTGTAACCTTAGTTTTTTAAATGTATCTTTTGAAGTAATTCTATTTGTATGCTGGAATGGTTTGAAATACTCTAACAAAATAATGACTTCAGTTTCATTTGGTCAAAGGCTGTGCAGATTCAGAGATGTGGATTTGGTATTAAATCCAGGGCTCTGATGTTTGGCATTGAGTTTGATACGTATATTTTTATAGTAAAATGTTTTCATGATTGGTTCTATTTTAGGTTTTAGAGACTAAAACTTACACAGTCTGACACATGCATTTTCAAATATACATATGTGTCCCTGTTCTCTCAGTATGGCTAACTCGCTGATTTTTGTAGATCCATTGTGGCAAAAGTCAAGTGTAGAAAAGGTGGTGGGAAGAGAAAGAAGTTCTCTGAAATTATTATTCTTAAATAAATAAGCTATCTAGCTGTAGCTCATTTACTTGCTAATTCATAGAGCTATTTACTTAGCAGTGGATCTCACAATCAGAAGTGGAAACTGGCATGGTTTTGCTTTTACATATTGTTTCATAACCACCTTGAAAAATGTGTTGAATTTTAATCTCCACAAAAGCGAGTGGAACATCAGTTCCTGTGAATCACCAGAGCAGAGCAGCAGAAATCCTTTTCAAAGAAAGCCCGGCTGGATTCATTACAGCTCTGCTGATGTGTTTCCATTTGCAATAAACAGCAAAGTTACTCTGCGATTAGAATGAACTTTAGAGCTGGGTAACACCTATCGAGTGACTATCATGTTTTCATGCATATATAATGCAGATGAAGTAGTATGATGCACTTGATTCATGAAAAATTCCTCAAATAACCTATACAAATCCAAAGGCAGTGACATTATTTCAGGGGAACTGTCCATGTGAAATAGGATTAGGAGATAAACTTGCCTCTACTACTTACTTATACCCAAAGTCTGTAGTACTGCAGAATAACTGATGTTTTGTAACTATACCAGTACTTCTGCTGGAGATTTTATTTCTAAGTGGTACAAATAATCAGTAATTTCATCCCCAAGTAGAATTTTGGCTTGTGTTCTGGATATTTGAAATACTCTGTATGCGTTTCATATTCCTATAAATATTGTATCAACTTAACATTTGCTTAGTTAAAAAACTGCTGAGTATGGTGTATTAGTTAGTAGCCTTCTCTGTAGTTAAATTCCTGTTGTTACATTGCTGCTGCAAGAGAGTTAATAGATCAAGTTGGCTTTGCTGACATTTTTGTTTGAAAACAAGAATTCTGTTTATTTACTTACGCATTATATATTTAAATCTTTTGCTATACAGAACTCATACTTTGTGAATAAAATAAAACACTGCAATGATCTAATTATTTGATGTGAAACACTAGATTATGTTAAAGTCTTTTTTAACTAAAGAGTAAATTCAGCAATGTGAGTGGGCAATGCTTGGGTGAAAACTTCTCAGTGGATTAAAATATTTCTTTTTGGAAGGGGCTGTTTTGGAAAATAGCAAGAAAGATGCTATTCTCATCGAAGAAGTTAAAGGAGTTGTTTCAATGACTAATTATAATTATGGCAGTAATTAATAGTGTAATTGATTTCAGCAACCTCAGGGAACAAATTATTCCAGAAGTAGTACTAAAATCCCCAAATTATTTTAAATATCTAGCAGTCAACTAACTCTAAATTGAAGAAATTAACTGTATCTGAAACTACTGTTGACTTGAATTGACTGACAGGAGACATACCTACCCCTAAACAAGAAGTAAATGGGAAGCAAGAGTAAAACCATATCTTTAATTACACATATTCAAAGCCAAGGAAAAACAGAAGTTCAACCCAATGAAGGATGCATGAATTATGGTGGGTAATGCACAGGATGGGAATTGTTGGTGAGCTTAGGTTGCCCAGTTTTCACTTCTCACACCCATAACGATAGCCCAGTCAGTCCTTGCAGTGTGCAACTGCCCCTTGTCCAATCATTTGTGAAGGACAGGGGCTTGAAGAGAAAGAAGGTGCTGTGCAAAGCTGCTGCTGTGTTTCCCCACAGGATTTTGTGCTCTGTGGAGCCCTCATGCAAGGCCTAGTTCCCCATGGTTGAGGACACATTACCACCATCAAGATGTTAGTGGTTGAGTCAGTAACAAAGTTCAGGTCTCCTGAGTGCAAGACTTACTCTGTGATAACCAAATGCATTTTTTTGTCTTTGGACAAAATGCACCCACAACAAATTTACAGTAATCACATTTTAGATACTGAAAAATCAACATAAAAGCCCAATTGAAATGAGAAGGAACAGCTGTATTACCTCAGTCCTGAACTTGAAATGATGTCAATGATACAGCTTCTTAGCTCAGGTGCAACATCACAGCTAGAGCTGTCTTCCTTTGGCCTTGCTGGGATCATTGCAGAGAAGCTCATGTCTTCCAAAATATCTCTTTAAATACAGGTCTGGAGAGCTCTTGTTCAACCAGTAAACCTAGGAATTTGACATGAAAGAGGTAATTTTCATAAACAGAAAAAGCATAATCGTAGGTTGGGGTCTGCATTGGTTGCTACATATCAGATGCTCCAGTTGCATTTAGCTTGCCTCAATATGAATTATTTTTAACTTAGAAATTTATTTAGTGATGACTCCTTCCAGTTACGCTGTCATTAAAATGGTTTTAATTATGCTGTTGTAGGATAACAGACCACCTGATTGGCATAGTGCTCACTCTTGGTTAGGTTATCATGATCTGGCTGTTGGTCAATCATGACTCGTGCTCTTAAATCAGAAACAACTCTATTTATTCTAGAATATACAGTGTGGTTAAAAATAAAGGCACAGAGGAAGTAATATTCTTACATTGAAAATAGTTTTTGCAATAAAATATGATTTGTTGCTTAGGAGAGAAAGGGTCAATGTAGTCTGTAGGTCAGATCTTCTGCTGCTCAGTGTAAGTATGGATCAAGTCTGTCCATTTCATACCTTCTGTACAAAACCTGAAGTAGTATCCATGGAAATTAAAGTCTGAGCTGCACCAACTGTCACTAACAGAGTCAATATCCTTTGGCCAGTGCTATTTCTTGAGGTTGTTCAGAAATACCTTTCAGTAAGTGTTGTGCTTGTGATCATTCTACATTTAGAAACTTTGTCGAAGGTTTTTGAAAATACATAATATATATGAAAGTTTAAGCTAGACAACCTGCTTTTGTTAAACCAGCATCTCTTACCTGGGGCAGCTCTTGGAACATGGATATATACATTGCACATCTGTGAACCTTTCCCTTCCTTACCTTCTCCCTCATATATGATGCAAAACCAGGTGTATAAAAAGCTGATTTCTTTCAGGATTAAGTGGCATGGGAAATATTTACAGTGTTTTAGGATGGTGCCAGTGAATACTGGTGAGTGACTTCAACATCTTTTTTTTCAGTTTTGTGGGTAGAATTGTGAGCTTTTGCCCTTACCTGACATTTTCTACCAAGTACAATTCCAAACCTTGCAATTGCCTGCCTGTTTTGACTTGGCATTTTTTGCAGGTCAGACGCACTCCTTGTCTTTGGGAAATCAGTTGCTTACAGATTTCAAAAAGATGTGAGATCCTACCCAAGTTCTGTTGTAGCACACAAGGGATCTGCTTTAACTCTTCAGTTCCTTTCCTGCCTCAGAGTCCCTAACACAGAATTTCCTCTTGCATGGTAAGGGACACCCCCAAAAAAAAGTTTTACTCACCTTGAACTTGAATTCCTATGTACTCTTCAACTGGTATTTCAGCATCTCCTATTATTCATCTGCAGACCTAATTCTCTGAGCCATCTATTATCTCCCAGAAAGGATGGACTTGCTGATACAATTAATTTTTTGCAATTGCAACTTTGAGGACTAGCTGAGCTCAGTAGCTATTATTTACTCTTTTCTCTGCTAGTTGGGGATTTATGTGCTGCATCATATATTTGTTTACAATTTATATGTTTTTTGCTTTTATTTGATCTGTTTTTTATTTAAGAAAGTATTGCTACTATAGCAACTGTTACATCATGTGATATCTTTGATATTATCAAGATGCCAAATACTTGTTAAAGAATAAATCTGTATATCAGATGAAATTCACTGATTCTTACAGTGTTTTTTAAACAAACATATTTTCAGTTAACGTATTTCATACTACTGTTTTTTTTCAGTTTATTTTTTTCTTTCTGGTGAGGAGCGTTTTGGTGGATAGGTTAGAGATTATAAGTACAGTAAAAAGCGTAATGGATATTATTTTTTTCTTGCTTCCTGAGTTGCTTTTCATGAGAAAAAACTGTTCATACCTTCTTGCGCTTCACTAAAGTGATACAAAAAATTCCATCACCATTTGCCTCTGACAAGAAGGTATATGCTTGGAGAGAGCCCACATAGAGATAATAAATAAATATTCTTGAAGTAATGCTTGAAGTTATGCTTTTAGGTTCAAGATTGGAAACAAATATTGCATATACACCAAATAAAAGTCAATACAAGCTGACTTATTTTCTTTTTCTGTAAGCTCGTAAGACAATGCCAGCCACTGGGAGTGAGGAATCACTGTTCAGAGCAGCATCTGGCAGATGTTGTCTTCACTTCAGTGTTCCTTGCTAGATTTTGGAAAGGAGCTATCATTGACCTTAGATTGATAATTGTATCTCTCTCTGGATTTAGCTTTTCTGAGTGGATTGGGCAGTGGAGATTTCTCATCATGGTTTCATACTTGATCAGCCAGTAAGTTACAGCTTTGTTTTGGGCTAAGCACCTCATGTACTTTTTTGTTCCTACTTATCGCTGGGCTGCCTGCTGTCTGCTCAATTTGAGCCTTTAAGCAACGTGCTCTGTGTGGTACCACCAAGCCTTTTGTAGGGGCCCCATATGACATCTTCACTGATAATTTTCCTTTGGCATCTTTACATATAAGAATTTTCCACTCTCAGCTTTGGCTGAGAGACCTGTGCTGTACCTTTGGCTAGAGTAAATTGGTTTGGATATGTTTATCTAAATAAGTATGAGGTATTTAGATGTACTTATGCCTTCTAACCTGAAAGAAAAAGTTCATTAATCAAAGAATTGTGTTGTTGAAGGTTAGAAGGACATGGTGTCTTGTAGCCTCTGTAGAAACAGTAACTTCTGCACTAAAAATAAAATAAATTCAAAATAATCCAAGAAACATCAATGTTTCCTTCCTGTTTATGCAACCTTTCACAAGCCTTTTCAAGTCCATTGTGGTGAGTTTGCAATTTATTTTTCCTGAGTACTTTCAGAATCTTTGCAAAGCTCAGAATTTACCTGTCAATCTCTGCTAAACTTGCACTTGTCTTTTATTCTGAATATTGGGGGGTTTTATTATATGAATATCTTCTTGCAGTTTGGAGACAGACTCTTGACAACTAGTGTGTTGGTCAAACTGTAGGAGGAAAGTAATTGAAGAGACAATTACTTTAAAGATGCTTTATCTCAAATTAGGTTTCTAAATAACACATTACTAATACAGCCCAGGCTGTATGAGAATGCTCTGTGATAATAATCATTTCCCTTGTCTGCTTGACCTTTGAAATAGGTGGTGGTGACAGTGTGGGCACAGTACCTGGATATGAGGCAGCAGGTGTGGTTGGTACCACACCAGATATTCTCCCAATCCCTCAGATTTGTAGCTCTAACATAATTTTTTCCACTTCTTTTCAGATCGTGATGACTGTGAGTTAAGTACATTTCAGATCAACAACACTGCAGTATGTTTAGATTCTCAGAGTCATGCCCGTTCCTTGCTGCAGGATACACGGCTGTGGAGATCAAAATGACAGTTGT
Organism: Brachypteracias leptosomus; assembly: GCA_013401335.1. Lineage (NCBI taxonomy): Eukaryota > Metazoa > Chordata > Aves > Coraciiformes > Brachypteraciidae > Brachypteracias > Brachypteracias leptosomus. Next base: position 51,397 of record VYZX01020566.1, on the reverse strand, counting down.
GTTTTCTTCTTTTTCTTGACATTCTTAAGCCAGTGGAGCTGGAATTCCAAGTTCCTGCCTGCTGCTGCCTGTAGGATTTTTAGAATGGCTTTTTTTCAGAGCCAATGAAAGCAATAACAAATCTTCCTGAATATCAGTGCTGCTGAAGCCTAGGGACAATGATAGAAAAGCTCTTATTTTAAAAAAATCAAAGAACAGAAGAACATAATTAAGACTATAGAATTCTACAAATGCAGATATAAAAGAATTTTGCTAGAATTACACTATTTGCAGTTTCCTGATTGGTGGAGAGGACACTGCCATTAGCATATTTTCCATAAGCATTACTTGTCCAAAACATGAGTTGAGCAATATTCATCCAAAGACTTGCTATATTTAGGAGCTAAGAGGAGTTGCTGTTGGTCATCAGAATGAATTTTTGTTGGAACTATTTTCTGGGATACCCAGAAACTTTTCTGGCCCCTGGATGATGGGAATCTGGCTGTTAGATCTTTATACCGTAGAAATTTTCAGTATCAAAATTTATCCTAATTTTGTTCTAAAATAAGGATCCTGTAACAGAATGAGACGTGTCTTGATGACATTTGTAATATTTAAAGAAATTCTTCTGCAAAGTTCCCTTGCTGTTACCGTATCTTTTCCTGCTGCCTTACCTTTCTAATTAGCTGTCCTTGTTAGGCAGCAACTCTGACTGTAAGAATGATGCAGGTTTTCCAGGCAAATTCATGCTGTATTTTTCTATGTCTGTTTTAATGCAGCTGTGCTCTCCTACCTAATGTAGCATGAGGGTGGCTGCCGGCTGCTAACCCCATGGATTCTCAAGTTTGTCACAGCTGGAAGCTGGGCTTGTTATTTATGCAATTTAAAGAGTAACTATTATTTACTAAAGAGGCAGCTTCCCCTAGAAACTACAGTTTTTAAAGGAAATGTACCTACACTTGCATGGTGTTTACTGTAGCAAATACTGTTTTAGTCTTTGCCTAAATGAAAAAATCTTGACATTACCCTTTGAACTTAAGAATAACAAGAAGCTCTGGAAGTTTCCTCTGTAACTGATTCTGTTTATTTTCACCAGTTTGATATCAAATATACCCATGATGACAATAATGATGGATGCAGGTAACAGAACACTGTCCAGGTTCTATTTTAAAATCTTATGTTCTTACAGCATTTCAGACACCTACAGATTTTATACCAGATAGAAAATTACCATTAAAGTTTAATACTGTGGTAAAAATAAATCCTAGGGATTTGCTGGAGACTCCAGGAGTTTAAGCTATGAAGAATTAGAATAAAATAGCTATGTGTCTTACAATCTATACGAAAAATAATTGACAAAATAAAACCTACCATTTGAGAAGATGTCTTTGCTAAGTTACTTTTGCCTTTGCTTGTCTTATCTAACCTTTTTTCAAAGGAGAATCTGATCTCCTTAAGTGTAATGTGCAGGATGTACTTCAGTTAATTCTCTTCTTTCCCTCTCAGTTTGTTTCAGATTGAAGTACTGTTTCCCCTTCCTACAAGATTCTGTCCTATATCTTTATGTTCAGTCAGAAAAATCGACTTAGGGCTCCCCAGTTGGGAGGACAATACTGGCCGGAGGACCTCCAGCACAGTGAAACAGTTCTCTCCATCTGAAGATGGTGATGTGTTCTCAGCAACACTCGCTGCATCTGCTGGACAGACAAGTGTGAAGCCATGTTTTATAATCGAGTAATCCAGCAGTGCAGGCTCTTTTTTTTGTCCAGTATTCTGGCCTGTTCTTTATCACCCAAGGAGAACATGCCAGAAGGCACATAATGCTGTTGTGCTATATAATAACCTGGAGTTCAAAGCTTGCATTCTGCATGTTTAAAGTAAAGATAATAACTCAAAATATAACAAGAGTACATTCTGAATATTCAGAGTACAGTAAAATAAAGAACATGCAAGGAGAGATTGATATTATTACATGACTATGAATTGTAGGCTATTTGATGATTTTATTCTCATCCTTGATGGCTGCATTAGGCCAGGAGGAGCAGATGGAAACTTTTTGCTAGGACACAGTTACTTGACAGCTTCCTTCTGCATCATGTAAAGGCTCTATTGGCAAATTTTCTAATTGTCTTTTAGGTGGAAAGGGAAATGTAGCTCTGTCTTCTGCCTGCTTTTCCTACAGTGTTTTATAGTGGCAGTATTATGAATGTACTTCATCTTTATCTAAGTGGTGTTTCCCAGCTATCTTTTAAGAATTACAAGAAACTGGTTACTTTTAGTTGAGACTTGCAAGTGAGCATTTACCAGGAGGAGTTCAGTCTTCTTACTGCTCTACCCAGTTGACTCCCTGCCTCCTGTTCTTTCACTTTGGTTCCTGGCAGGTCACACATTCTTCATGGATATTTCCAGGTTTTCCCTGAATTTTAATTTGTATCCTTGATTCCATGTGTCAGATTACTGTGCTGCTAGCTCTCTTCTTCCTCAGGCCAACACCAAACTCGGCAACATCCCCTCAGCATACCTTCATCATCTGCTTGCTCTTCTCCATCTCAAATAAACATATCTTCATCTTTTATTCTTCATCTGTTTGTTCTTTGCCATCTTGAATCAGCCAGGAGGGAACACACCACTAAGAGAGAGCTCAGCAAGCTGCCCTCAACAAGAAGCTCCTCCAACCATTCCCAACAGGAACTCTTTTCCACAGGAATCCTCTTCAAACAACTGATCAGCTCCTTATTTCTTCTCTCAAACTGGTCAGTTCCTGGTTGACATATCTCTAGCCTCACCCACCACTCCAACCACAATTACCTGGGGGAAGACAGGGCCTACACAGGTGGGCCGGGTTCCGTCTGTGGGTCCTTGGGGAACAAAGCATGTTGCTGGGTTGGGACTCATCCATAGGTCAATCCTAACTCAGGGCCCACAGCCCGGTCCCCAGCACTTCAATTACAAATATTAAGTTGACTAACTGGGACAGGAATATGGGGGCTCTTAATCACAGTGAAACTGAAACAGAGGAAATGTTTTTCTTGTGGCTGCTGCTCTGAATTACAGGTTGTGTGATGCAGCAGGATGAATTGCATCAAGTGACACGATGATGGCCACACAGATACACAGATGCCCCATCTAGGTCTAAGTTTGCCTCTGGTGTTACCAGCCTTTAAGAAAATTGTATCAGCATGCTGGTAAAAACTGTCTGGCTAAAACTATCGTAAGTAACAATTTTACAATTAAAGAGAACAGTTAAAATGCCACAGATTGCTCTCTGTGGGTAATCATTCAGTCTAAAACAAGGAACCTTGAGGTTACAAATAATAATTTTGCTAAAAAGTAATAGCATGCAAGCATGCATTATTTAATATCTAACTTTTTGGATTTTGAAAGTGAGAAAAGGTCTAAATGCTCTTTGTTCTGTTGCAGTGCTTCTCAAAGAGAGTAAGTTTCAAATTTCTTCCCTGGGAAGACTGAGGATTTATATGCTGAGTGTTGACCTGGATGTCCATATTTTTTAATCTGTAATTTATATACCTCTGAAAATATGGGTATATAATAGAAAAGCCTGACAGACCCTTTAACTGTGGTGTCACTAATACGTCGATATAATTTGTTACCTGAGCTAAGGTGTTTTGCCTCAAGAAGTGGAATACATTTATGTATGGAAAGGTCACTTTTAATTAATAAGCTGTTTTCATCATTCAGGGCCAATATGAATTGCTTGTAACATTTGTATGAAATAGTTTTCAATATAAAAATAAAACAAATTGAGCTTTATGTCACATTCATCATCCCCTGTAACTCATTTAAATGTCAAAAAATCAGTGCAGACCAGAAGTCTATTTCTAGAATCCTTAGTAGCCCTATTTATCAGAGTGAAATAAGATATTATCATCCCATTTTTCCATCAAATGCCTTCTGCACTTGAAGACATCCACATTTCTTCTAGTTTTCTGTAACGCAGAAGATCGTTTTTCTATTGTTAAATATTTGTTGTCCAAACAGTAAATAGTGAAGAATATTCTGAGCCAATGTCAGAAGAATGAAGAGCTAGTTGTATTATTGTGTATTTCTTTCACTGTACTATAATATTAATGCATAGTATAAAATTATTAACTTACTTTCTTGTACATTTCTCAAATGAAAAAAAAAGTGTTCTTCCATCCCTATTTGGAAACAAAACTTTTTGCATACTGCAATTTGTTAGAAAGTATAATTTTAGTGGAAGGACAAAGCTTTCAATGTATACGCTATTTTGACAAAAATTATGCCATTGGATAGAAAATTTATGTCCTCATGTATTTTATTATAAAGCAAACCCCACATTTTCGTTTTCTTTATTCAAGTTCTTTTTATGAGTTTTTTTTCCTAAGTAAGAAAAACAGATCGTCACACGTCTCCATGAGTGTATGTCTCTCCCTTATAATAATTTTCAAATTTCAAATATGAGTGGGACTCAACAATCTCAAAGGTTCTAAGTTCATTTAAGATGCATGAAAATAGGCAGTGAGATAGAGGAAAAAGATCCCATGAATGCCCATAGTGAGGAAGATGCTGCTGAGGATTGTGATAAAGGAAGATGCTGCTGAGGAGTTTGATTCTAGGGAATCCATGCAGAATATACTTATTAGAGAGCTCCAAGGACCCAGCTGAAGATCAGACCATTGCATATGAGAACATTCAACCACAGGATGTGCATGTGCAAAAAACTTTTGTTACTTAGAGAAGCTTTGACAGATGATGCCATTATTAGATCTAATCTTAAATAAATTTTGAAAAGAGGGAATTTGTTTACATATGTTCAATGGTGCAAATTTCATGTTATGTAGAAAAACATGGGGGAATATCCTTCTACTGTTTTTTGTTGGTTTTTAATTTTATGCTCATGTTATTTTTTTGCTTTCACTGCAACAGGTAGTGCCATAGGAAGTGATGATATCATAGCAGGGAACGTGAGCAAGCACATTGTTCTCCCAGCTGGCTATTGTGGACAGCCTAAAAAAGGACATCTTATATTTGATGCCTGTTTTGAAAGTGGTAAGCATTTTCAGTGTTATTTTATGTTACAGAGTTGTCAATGTGGTAACACTTTTAACTATATTACTCATCTTTTTAAAAAGGGTCTTAATTTGAAAGAGGGCTTGCATTAAATACTACTTAACTCACTGATTCACTCTGCTTAAAGTGTGACATAAAATCAGACTTGAAATGCAAAAAGAGTTGTGAAATTTGTTATTACTTAAAATATACATTTCATCAGGTCCTTCTCTTACCACATGTAGATATACAGCTGGATTTTATTCTATTGCTATATACAGTATTTGTAGACCAGTAATCAAAGATGTAGTATTTAAAATATGTTAATTTAAAATTTAATTTGGGGAGGTTAACCTTGTAAAGTGCCAAGTCCATCCTTGCATAGTTAGAAGATCTTGCAAATGTGCTGTCTTTAAATATATTTCTTTTTGTTTCTGGTGGACTGATTCAATAGTGCTGAGGTTAATGGAAGTTCTGCCTCTGATGTCAATAGAAGGAGAATTAAACTTAGGAAGCTACTGCAAATTGGAAGTGAAATTGTTTTTACAAGAATTATGGTTAGCATATTAATTTAAAGACTATTTTTGTAATCATGTATCCTTATATGTGTGGAGTATGTAAGTAAATGTATATATGAATATGTATCATTGTTTCAATTTTTGTGTTACATATATGTATCTCCAAGTTTTTAGCTTAAATCTATTACTATTGGCTTACAGACCTACAAAGCACTGTTAAACACCATATGTACAAAAGGCATTTGGCAGGATAAACTATAGTTTTCAGCATGGTTTATGTGAGAGGTGCTGGTAATGCCAAAACTGCTACAGTGTCTTGTAAAATGAGCTTTTTATGAAGACTTACGTCCCTCAGGGTAGAACACTAGCTGCCAGTTCCTGGATAAATATTAAATCGAGTTACTTAAATCCTTTGATTACATTATGTAAAAGGTGTAAATGATGCAGTGAGGAATAGAGAGTATCTTATTTTTAAGACATGTCTCTGAAGGTTCAGACAATAGTTATGTATTTTTAAAAATACTTTGGATGCTATTTCATAATAGTTATGGTTTTATGAATTTTTGTATCAGAAAATGACTTCTGAAATTAATCAGTTGGCCAAGCTGAATAATTTACTTTATTGTGTTAAGCTGCTCTGCAGTGAAAAGGATCAATAGCAGCCATCAAATTATTTGTGAAGTAATGTGAATCATTGCATGATGGTTTAATTCCATTTTTTGAACAATAGAATTAATTGTATTTTTAAATTAAAACATTTATTAAGTTCAAAGATAATGTTCATACTTTATATACTTTGACAATAATAGCATGTGATAGAGGCAGATGCTATTTGAAATATTGTGTTTATTTACATTGTAGCATGATGAGGCTGTGATGTTGCTTTGCATATTCAGACACCTCTGAAGTATAAATATGAATAAAATTAATACCTTCCTTTACTTTCTCATGATGATGATGTATTAGCAAGAATGATAATAATACTTCAGATGTAAAGTCACTTTATCTTTTGTTATATGTCAGATAAGTAATTGCTTAAAGTATCTTAACTGGTCAAAGCAAATTAAGCAATTATTGGATACTTTATGAAATTGTTATGAATGCTAAAATCTATCCCCCCTGTTATCCAAACAGTGATATAAAACATTTATACAGTAGTGTATAAATGTCTCAACTTCAGCAAAGCTTTTGATACCATCTCCCATGGTACCCTTGCAGCCAAGCTTAAGAAGTGTGGCTTGGATGGTTGTGTGGTGAGATGGATTGGAAACTGGCTGAAGGACAGAGCTCAGAGAGTTGTGGTCAGTGGAGCAGAGTCTAGTTGGAGGCCTGTGGGTAGTGGTGTCCCCCAAGGGTCGGTCCTGGGTCCAATGCTGTTCAATATATTCATCAATGACCTGGACAAAGGGACAGAGTGCACCCTCAGCAAGTTTGCTGATGATACAAAGCTGGGAGGAGCGGCTGACACACCAGANTCTAGGTGATCCTGCTCTAGCAGGGGGGTTGGACTAGATGATCTTTCAAGGTCCCTTCCAACCCCTGACATTCTGTGTGATCTGTGTGATTCTGTGTGGTTGATGCTCTTTGAGTTCCACCTTAAAATGGTAATATCCTATTGACTTTTTCAAAGACCAGATTATAAAACTGATCCCACCTGGATTACTGCATCCAGCTCTGGGGTCCCCACCACAAGAAATATCTGGACCAGCTGCTAGAGTAGTCCAAAGGATGGCCACGAGAATGGTCAGAGGGCTGGAGCACCTCTCCTTTGAGGAAAGGCTGAGAGAGTTGGAGTTACTCAACCTGAAGAACAGAAGGCTTCACGGAGACCTTATTGCAATCTTTCAGTATGTAAAGGGGGCTTATAAGAAAGATAAAGACTTTTTACCAAGGCCTGTAGGGACAGGACAAGGAGCAATGGTTTTACACTGAGGGAGGGTAGATTTACATTAGATATAAGGAAGAAATTTCTTATTATGGCGGTGGTGAGACACTGACACAAGTTGCTGAGAAGTTGTGGATGCCCCATCATTGCAAGTGTTCAAGGTCAAGTTGGATGGGGCTTTGAGAAACCTGATCTAGTGAAAGATGTCCCAGCCCATAGCACGGAGGATGGTCTAAATGATCTTTAAAGACCCTTTCCTATCCAAACCATACAATGATGATGTGCTTCTATGAAAACAGGCCACAATTTCATAATAATTCCAAGTTAGTGTTATCTTATATACCTAAATATACCTGAAGAAAATAGTCTATTGGGATATAATTGAAGTGCTGGGGCCTGGACTGTGGGCCCTGGGTTGGAACTGACCTATGGATGAGTCCCAACCCAGCAGAATGTTTTGTTCCCCAAGTGGTTTCAGGCCCCACAGACAGAACCTGGCCCACCTGTGTGAGGTCCTGCCTTCCCCCCGGTGATTGTGGTTGGGGTGGTGGGCGAGGCTAGAGATATATTAACCAAGAACTAAACTAGTTTGAGAAGAAGCAATAAGAAGCTGTAACAGAAGGAACAAGAAGGTGATGAGTTTGAAGAAAGTTTGTGAGGAAGGGAGTTCCTGTAATGGATGGAGAAGAAAAGTTGAACAAATGGAGACTAAAAGATGAGGAGGAACATAGATGTTTGTCCTGAGTGTGGAAACAAAGACTAGAAGATGAAGGTGTGCTGAGGAAATGTTGCTGAGTTTGGTGTGGGCCAGAGGAATCAGAGAATTGGCAGCGCAAAATTGGTATGATTGCTTGAAGAAGGAGAGAGCGAGCTAGCAAAACAATGTATAGATTCTTTTCTAAGACTTGTGCTTTGTCTGTTATGATGATGTTTATACTAAACATGAATATGTCATTGAAATCTAAGATCCTTCATGCTTAAGAGGTGTTAAAGGTTCTTTACAGATAAAGTTTTGTAAGAATTTTTTGTGTCTTTAAAAAGAAACATTGCAATAAAAAAACCTCAATAGTTTGACTATAAAGTGGTTATAACCCTATGTAACTTTAGTAGAACTTTTGACATGGGTTTATATAACATTTTCACTGCAAATGGTCTTGATCTTAATGAAGCTATGTTAGGATGGAGCAAAACTGTTTGGACAGTGGTAGCCATGGAATATTTGCTGATTATTTGTTTCCAAAATGCATGTTGTGTTAAATGTGATTCCCTAAATGACTTTCCTCTCTTTGGCCACATTCTGCATTTTATTGAAATATCTGGTTGGGAGAACTGAAGGTTCCCTTCTAGACCTATTTTTCAATGACTATGATTTTATATTGCAGAAATGGAAGTAAATATGTTTCAGAATAGAGAAAGAGTATTAAACTTGTAGAAAGCAGGAAAAAGATTAACACATACAGAAGAAATGGTATTTAATATGCTTTCATTTTTGTAATGGCTATCATTATTGTATTAAATGGTGTTGGCAAGTGTGAATTTGGTTGGGACAGAGGTGTGTTTTTATGTAGTCTGAAAACCAATGTCCAGTTTGGTGTTTTGAAGTGCCTTGCTTTCAAAAAATCATAAAAAATAGAATTGAAATGGGCATTGGGATTTCTTTTTAGTCCACTCTATTGTTGAAAGGCAAAATATGCTATTTTTGCTATTTCTGACAGATATTTATCTACCCTTTCCAGAGACCTTTCAGTGATGAGAGTTTCAGTGAGAAAGCAGCAATCCATTCTAACACTGCAGTTTGCTCAATATAAGAAACTTTTTTTCTTTCTATGTAGAAATGTTCTTGCCAAAAATACATTAATTCTTGTCCAGTCCTATAGGCACGGAAAGCAGATTATTCCTTTCTTTGCTGACTTGATGGAAAGCTGCTATCATATCTTCCCTTGGCCTTTCCCTCCTCAGGTTAAATAACTGCTATTTCTTTCTTTCAATAGTTCCTTAGTAGTCACATTTTCCAAATTTTCTGTCATTCTTTATTTCCTCTGGTCTTCCTCCAGCCGTTCCATGCCTTTCTTGAACGGCAACAGCCCAAGGTGAACATGATACTCAGATAAGCTGGTGCCAGGACTATGTAGAGCTTATTGCATGACATGCCTTGCAATCTGTTTACGTCTGCTATGTGATGGTCCAGTCTTTTTCACAATAGCATGGCATTGTTGAATTCTATAAAGTTTGTGAACCCTTATACTGGCCAGATCCTTTTCAGAAGAAGAGCTGCCTAACCAGTTAGTAGCTTGCACTAAAGTTGCCCTTAATGAATGCAGTACTAGTGAAAGAGTCATTGCTATAAAATAAATACAGTTATTGAAAATGAAGAATGATGGTTGAACCCTTTATCCTACAAATAACAGACAGAGAAGTGAAGGAGAGAGATAATTATCATCAAGTATTTCAGGAATTTGAATTTGTTTCATGTAGTTCAAGCTAGTATTCTAACTGGAATCTTCCTTGTTATCTTTATGAATATTTAAGAATATGTAAGGCCAAAAGAAAGCTTTTCACATTAATTTATCATTAACATAAACAGATGAAAATTCAGATTTCTTGCACACTACAAGATCATTTTTGAATAGTGTCAAATTTAATGAGAAATATGAGTTATATATATAATGTGGCTACACCCAGCAAACAAGTTCTCTTCATGGCTCCATCATAGGTTGCTTTCAAGGTGGGTTTAAAATGGCTATAGCTTTTGCCTCCCCAGGCTCCTGATTTAGAGGACTGGCATATGAAAAACTTTGGCTTCCAGCTGTGGCTTCACTGAAGAAAAAACTCAAGGGAAATTCCAATATAATACCTTTTTCTTTTGATGTCATCTGGCTTGGCAGTCACCATGGATGCATTGATTGGTCACTCTGGGCCGTACACACTCCTGGATTAACCACAGTGCCTCTATCTTGCCTGGTAGGATGTCACAGGGATCATGGAAGGAAGCTGGAGTTCATTGGTAGACTGTGATGTGTTGTGAGGATGGTTCAAAAACCCAAGCTCAAGGGTTTGTGCTGTTTGTGGCTCAAATTGCTTGTTTTATAGTGACTTTTGAGGATTGAAGGAGCAGTGTTGGCTCTCAGAGGTTTGTAAATCTCAGCATTCATACTGTTAAATACAGGGGCTTTTTATAAGGTTTTGGAAATACATGTTTTGGCTTGTTAGTCAAATATAATGCTGTTTAAATGTTAAAAATACTGTGTTTCTTGAAATTAGAAATGAAGCTGCTGTCTGCTTTTATTCTCATTTCAACCAAAAAGTGGAACTCCGCCAAGAGTCATTAAATCTTCTATCCTTTGGATGAATTCTTATTTTTTAATGAAAAAAATGCTATGATTGGGTAATTTATGTATTGTGGTTTATATTCAAAAGGTTGTAATTAAAGTTTTGTAAAATTTTAGATTCAATCTCAATTACTCTAAACCTCATATTATTAGGTTGACTCATGTACCACCACCTTGCAGCGAAAATGATTGACAAACATTAGTTTGTCTTTTCCTACAGCAGGTTTATGAGATATTTTGTGTTAGAAACCTGATAAAAATATTCAGTGCTGATGGATTGCAAATGATATTAATAAGTTGGAAAAAAATTAAGATTTACAATGTATTAAGAGATCTCATGTGACTGAGAAGTACTCTTGTATCATTTTTGTTAAGGTTTTAAATATCTTTCTATATTTCAAAAATAGGATAATGTACTTATAAAACACTTTGCACAACACTCAAAATTGCAGTAAGTGATTGTAATTCCGCTGATCTCATTGTAACCACTTACAGGCGTGAAATAGGCCATTGAGCTTTACCATGAAAGATATCTTTTAACAAAGGCAAAGATAATATAGGATAAATTGCCCTTTGGGGGTGCCTATGTCCCAGTTGCTAAGACTTGACTTTAGACAGCTAAAATTAGGGGAGATTAATCTTACTTGTGATTAATGAAATACTGTAAAATTTGAGTTGCTAAACATTTTCTGGAATGGACATTTTTGTTTGTAAAAAGTTTACAATTGATATATTTCAGTCCTGATGTCTGTAGTTGCCAGCCTAATTTTGTGGTGTTGAGGTGTCTGATTAACAAAACACTTCATTTTAGTTATTTCCTTATTTGTTGACAGTAATTTATGCTATATTTCACATAAAGATATTAAGTGGTTATTGCTACCTGTAGGGATAATTTAACAAATGTTGTTTTATTCTATGATGGTATCAATACCTTTGGACTGCTGCAAGTTAAAAGTCACCAGAAAATTAAGAACAAAAGATTGATTTTAAATTTTTTTTGTTGGTTTTTAATGATGACCCTAGGCATAGATTAATGGATGTAGCATGCACAGAGTGATATCAGTTAACATATATGACATTACTCAGATGTCTCAAACTCCGGAAAAAGCATGTGAATGATTTATGGAATTGATATTAATCTCTTTCCAGTAAATGCATTACTAAAGTTACATGGGAAATTGATGTTACTGCTGTAAAGCCAAATTAATTTCTTTCTTGCTAGGTCAGCATTGCAAATGGAACTAAATTTTAACCTTTTAAATATCTAAACAGAACATAGGATGGAAGCCATTTTTCCAAATGGGAGGGTGCTTAGTGTTGATGTGATACCAGCTGACAAATACAGCATTGGCCAAACATTTTGTGGGAAATAGATATTAATGACTTATGGAACTAATGATGATATGAGAAGAATTAGTATAATAGCATCAGTGCAGAATTAGGATGTTAATTGTAGTTGGTGTGCTGATTATAATTTTTACAGTCAGTTTATCTTCTGATTACCATGCTGCCTTCTTCAAGACCTGGCCTTTCCTTCCTGCCTCTTCCCATGTGTTTGCATCTCCTCAGCTGCTATCCAAGCACACGTGTTGATTTGCTGTTTGATTGACCTCAAAATCAGTTGAGAGCTACTAAACACTGACACTATCTCTGACTCAGAAGGTTCATAAACTGTACATTGTAAATTGGGGAATTATTCTGGGGAGGTATCTCCAAGTGATTTCTTTGTTCCCATGCTCTGCTCTAGGGATCCATTTCTGGGCTAGAACTTGATCTCACCTGATAGCTACATCTGATTAAATGGTTACTAACTTTTAGTACATATGATAATCTTTTATTTTCTAAAAACAGATTACAGGTTATAGTTACAAGTCAAAATTAACATCATACTAAACTATAATTTGATCGGATAATAAGAAGGAAAATCTTACAGTCATTGTTTCCATTCAAACTAATTTTCTTAGGGAGATAGTGGATGAAGATGGTGTCCTAACATAAACAGCAGTTGTCCAGAAACTCATCTGATGTAGATCCGTTCTTAGTATTACACTCTATACATTCCTGATTTCCATCAGACCTTCATTTTTTGTTGGGATTTTTGTAAGCTTGCTCTTTGACAGAGAGGGAATTTCAAAAAATCAACAACAAAGATACTTTATACAAAGATGTTTAGGTAACTGTTGAGAGTAAGCAGAAGGATTTTTGTGTATACCATGTTCTGCCCTAACTTTACCGGTTTCCATTTTTCTGGCTCTGTTCAAAATTTTCCATCTGGAAAAATGATAGAGGGAAATGCAAGAAAGAATAGCAATGTCCCTGCCAGTGTGAAGGAACATTGCATTACACTGAGCAAATATCCTTATCTGAATGTACAATCACTGGAATAAATGCAGCTGTGTTTATTTCAGCATAATCAGATATATTTGAATATAAAATCATCGACATAAATGCAGCTGTGTTTATTTCAAACTGCACATGTTAAGATGAACATGAATGTGACATCAGTTACTTGTGAATGTATAGAGGTATGTATATATAGTGGCCTGGGACAGTTGAAAGCATGAAGAAAAAAATCCAGCAGAGTTTGTGCTTCACCTAAAAATTTTTATAATGGCATTGGAAGTCACTGATGAGGAGATGCAAAATTCTTCTCATATAAAATCCCTGGATTTGAATAAATCTATAGTTAATCTATAGAGTAACAGGTGACTACTTCTTCAGCTACTGACTAAGGAAATAATTGCTTTGAATAATTGCTTCTTAAAATAGAGGCTTATGTTAGTTTTCAGTGATTGGTAGGTCCAGGTCAATCTCTGCTGATGGGTGTAGTGCAGAGCTTAACTTTACCTTAGATTTTTATCTGATTTTGAGCCTTAAAAAAAGCTGCCAACCACTGTCCTGGAATTTCATCTTGCTGGCTTCTCAGACCCAGGGAGAACACAGTGAAAAGCAGTGCCGGTGGAAAAAATTGGCATTATTTTGCTAGGGATGCTTCTCCTTGTTGTTCTCTACCTTCACTGTCCTGTGTATATCCTTAACCTTTTTAAATCAGAGCCATTCCTCACTAGAAGTGGAAAAGTGTTCTTTACTCTGCTTATGCAGATGGTGCTATGTAGATTATCAGAAGGAATGACTGTACTCAGAATAAAAGATAAAGTGGCCTCAGAACTGTAAATATTTCTGAGCTATTGGAAAGGCTTTATTTTCATCTGGGAGAAGGCTGAAATATTCTGCTAGACTAAATAGTGGTATCTTGTTCAGTTAGTTCAATAACCTGTAATATTATTCCTGTTTTGCAGAAGACAGCAGCACAAAAGACCTGGTTCTTGACTGCCTAGCACCTTTTGTAGTGGATTTCAGCTGTGTGAAATGAGTGCAAAATGGCTGAGAGATGTTAAGAGCGCTTTGCATCGGTTTCATAGGAACCAAAGGAAGAATGAAATTTGGGAAATTCCATATCTTGTATTATGTCTACTAGATTTGATCAAATAGCAATGTTATAAAGAATAAGGGAGCAGAAAGTAAGGGGCTGAAGCAGAGGAAATACATCTGAAGAGTTTGCATCAGGTCCTGTGCTCAAAGGGCTGTTGGCTGCTGTGTGACATGCAGTGTGCGGTGCTGCTGAGTTGCTCAGTCCGTGGCTTAGGCAGCACTAACAGGGAGAACAATATTTCTTTTACTTGCTTCTTTGCTCCAGATAAATGAGTACCTTTGTATGATCACGGGTTTGGTTGGTTGGTTTTTTTTTAATGAGTTGAAGGCACTGGAATAGGCTGCCCAGAGAGGCTGTGGAGTCTCCATCCATGGAGATATTCAATCTCCAGAGATCCCTTAGAAATCACTCAGAAGACACCACTTTTTTTTTTTTTTTTCCTCTCCCCCCCTGAAAAGAAAATACACTTCAGATAGATTCTGTGCTGTTCTCTAAATTATTTTAAAATTCTCAACTACCTCCTGTTTCAAAATGAAGCCAAATGAAGATATTTGCTTGTTTAAACTGCCACTGTAATGCAAGAAGAAACAAAACACTCTGAAATACATAATGGTCTGTATTTGGAAAGAATAGTGGTTGAAAAACATAGCTTGGAAGAGGTGTTTCTACATAAACTAAAAATAGCTTATTCTCAGATTGATACTATCTGATCTTAGGAGAAAATATTTTAGAATATTTTGCTCAGCCTAACAGAAATTTGAGTACAAGTTCTTAAGTGGGAAATACATTGTTTTGGATACATGTAGAGCTTCATTTTGCATTTATTGATTCTGTTTAGTAACCTAATTGCCTTCTAGGTTCAGCCTTTAGCATGCTAATTTTGATTTAGTGTTTGTATTTCTGAAAACAAACTGGGAACAAACCATATATTATCACTGTGTGTTCTTTAGACAGCTACTGGAATTCCAGGATCTACTACAATAACATAATGTGAAGGTAATTTACCCTAATATATTAAGGGTTATTATTATATTCTAAAAATTTTTGGCAGAATTATGTCTCCTTTGCTCTCATCTGAAACTGTAAAATAACTTTGCTTGTAAGAATTATCATTTATTCCATTTTAAAAAATTTGGTTTTTACTGTTGCTACTGCAATAGATTACGAATAATTCATTTTTATTAATCTTTTCTAATATTGTAAATGAATGTCAAATTTCTGATGTAAGAAACTTTTAAGCCTTTTTCATGAATGCAATATAAAAATATATAGAGCTAATACATCTAGATTTCTTTTTCCTTTCAGCATTTTGGTTGTCAGCTTAAGGACTTATGTTCACACTGAATTTTGAAATGATTGACTAATAATTTTTTTATATTTGTGCTCCTTTTTTGTCTTATTTGCAGTTTTTATTTACTTACTTATGTTACATTTCGTGTATATAATGCTTTCATGTTACTGCTGGGTTGTAAAATGAAATACCTGCATGGCTCTAGTGATCACATAAATGCATGTCTACCTGCACTGAGCTGGATGCCACTTGTGTGGGCACAGTCACATTGGGTTGCATAGCAGTGTCAGCACAGCCCAAAACGTCCTGAGACTGGATAAAGTCTGAGCTGGTTGGTTCACTCTGAGGTCTGTGCTGCTGTCAATGCCAGAGCCAGCTAATTCCTGTCTGAGCTGCGGAAGGGGACGTGTGATCATGCACTTAGTCCTCTGAAATGCTTTGTAGATGTACTCCTTACTAAAGGGTAAAGACAAGGAATGGAACAGCAATGTTATAATTGATTTATGCTTTTTTTCTGAAAAATAAAAGGTGATGATAGGTTGAAACTTTACATTTGGTTATTACTGCATGTATTTCTGTTTCAGGAACTTTGGGATTGATCTGTTCTCACTTATCCCAAATGCTTGTCATCTTGATTATTTTACTTGGTTATCACAATGTTATCCTGCCTGTTATTTCTCTTTCCTCTCTGCTTTTTTGTAAATATTATTGGTGAATTGTCTTCTTTTGTATGTTGGGAGAATGTTGAGCCTCACTTCTTGAGCTATATATTGAATGCTATATCAAATTAAACCTTGTTATCCTCATCTCTAGGACTCCATGTTATTGGCCTTCCATTAGCATCTCTTTTGTTTTTTGTTATTCCCATCTGTGTGCTCTTCTTTATCCTTTTGGATTTAGTGATCCATTTGTTTCCTTCCCTCGTATTTGTATTTGCATTTTCATCAGTAAACACTTTTGTCCCCTTTATTTCAGTCATGGTTTTCCATTTTCACGTTATTTCCTCTGCAAATATCCCTACTACTCTTCCTTGAAAGATTTTCTTTAATCCATCTTTCCAAAATTATTTGTCTTTTTTTTAAAAAAAAAAGATAAAAATTATTTTTTATTTAAAGGAACAGGGATCTGGAACTGTTGTCTGGATGTTGGGTGATTATTTGTCCCTAATCAATCTGCATGTTCTCTTGGACAGTAAATGTTTCTTACCAAAAACTTCAACTGTGCCCTTTAAATCTTTTCTCAAGCACAGAGGATCTGTGTTGACAGATGTAAATTCTTCAGGGCCTGGTCCAGGGCAGAAATCACCGGAAAATTTTCTGCAAAACGATGATTTCTGTTGGCTAGTCATGTGGCAATTGGTAAAATACTGTTTTTTGGTGGGCCATGGATCAGTAAGAGTAAATGCTGGAAGAAAGGTAACTGATTAGATGGCATGAAAATAAGAATATTCTGAGTGATTACAATCAAATTCAATTAAAAGTGTCTGCCCCATATGTTTGTAGTGTAACAATCATTGTGACATCTAGGTACTTCTTAGGATGTGAACACACAACTTCCAACACCTCTAATTTTATTTTTTCTTTAGAATATTGGCCTAGTTAATAATAGCTTATGCTTATAATCTCTTCCTGCAGGAGATCGCCGTGTACTTTACAAGGTGCTTTTGTTTTCGTTTCATAGTTCAGAAATCTGAGGCTCACAGGAGTTAAGAGCTTCAGTGTTATACAGTAGAATCACCATTTGAAGCATTTTGACATTATCTTCTTTGAAGTACACTAATTGGATTTAAGCCCACACCTTTGATTACTCTTTAAAATTGAACAAAGTATGTGTCATTCTGAATCACGATGGAGGAGACGGACTTTCTTTTGTAGCTATGCTATTTTAGAGTCTGCCAAGCTTCAACAGATATTAGGAATAATAGATATTATTTCAGATATAATGTAACAATAACTGATATTATTTCAGCAGTACAGGAAAACTTAAATACTGTTGGAAAAATTGTGTTAGGTTATCTCCACTGACTCAGACTAATGAAGAATGAACCAGCTGAGTAAAGGAGGAGTAGGGAGAACAAGCTTTATCTTTTGCAACCCATTCAGTTGTGGCTGACTTAACCTAGATGAGGAGATAAGCAATATTGTGTGCTTGGAGAGTACTGTAACAAACTTTGTAAACTGATCACAGTAACTAGAAGAGATATCTTAAGTTGTTGATTCATATGAGAAAGAAAGAATACCGAGATCAGAAAGTTGTATAACTATAATTAGATAATTGTGATTTCATCTTTATTATCTATGTGGCTTCATAGTGATGGCAAATAGAGGCAGGTATATTGTAACAAAATAAAATTCCAAAATGTGGAGAGAATTAAGTATAGGCTGATTAATGCAATCTAGTGTTATTTTACTGTGGATGCTACATTTGAAAGGGATAGTTTGTGAATTATTTCAAATGTTGCAGAAAAATTTCAAAACCACGAAAATCTAACCAAGTAAGAGATATACTTATTTATTAGTAATATTCTTTATTAACATGTTTTAGTCTTACAAAATAATCTTGTCTTTCAGTAATAGACCAAAAAAACCCCTTATTAGCCAATCACCACTCCATTTCTATTATTGTTTGACAGATTATAGGGGAAAAATATGGTTTGGGTATCCTTATATCAAACCTGTGTGGGATTGGCCCTTAATTTGATAGACAGAAGGGGTGCTACTTTGAACCCCAACATCTTAATTTAGTGTGTTAATGCTAAGATCTATTTGTGTGGATTCTGTTTCAGGTTGGGTTCTAGGCCTTATCAGCAGTAAGAAACAGAAAGCAAATGCAAAAATAATAAGAACAAGGGGGAAAAAAGAATGATGCTAATGCCCATGTGACTGTGTAATCCCTGGTTCTGCAGGGGCCAAATCCCTCAGCGAGTATGGAATTAGTTTTTACACGTGAGGTTTTGTATATGCTTAATGAAAAGAATTTGCTATGATTAAAAAGAAAAATAGGTTTTTTAAAAAATATGCCTGATAATTATTCCCCCTATTATATTCTTATTTGTAAAAGAAATATTTTGGTTTCTAAATTGATATTTACAACACTCCTGCCATCCTAGTGAACAATAGCAAGCTGCCCACATGTTCAGAATTAGAAGTCTTTTTAATTTCAATTATAGTTCCTAAATTATAAACTATCTTCATACTTAGAGTGGGCAATGGGACTGCCATTTTTCTTGTAAGTCTGGAATGTTCAAAAGCAGGAGGTCCTTCTGTTGCTGACTTCCTTGCATGTCAGCAGTATGAGAGCAAGTCAGCTTTCAGTCACAGAGGTAGTGTTTTCATGTCAGGATATTAAAAACAATGAAAATGAAGAAAATGAAGCTCCTGGTTTTGAAGTCTGGCCCTTGAAAAAGCATGACTATGTGGTTAAAGCTAGGGATGTATTTTAATATCTCTTTTATCTAAAAGTTTTTCACTACTGGTAGTAACATTTGAAAATTGTTCTACTAATACATTAAACATCCAAATTTTTATTTCTAAGCAAATAAATGAAAGACACATGTAATAAAAGTTGAAGAACTAGAATATTAAAATCACAAACTTCTTAAGGTGATAATTGTTTTATGCAACTGCTTGCACAATGTTTCATAAAGTAATAAATCTTTCTAATGTTTTTAATAAAGAGATTTTTGTGTGTCATAATGAACTTATTGTAAAGTGCATGCATATAGATTCAAACTCAAAATTGAAATTAACCTTAGATGTATTTAAAGAAATAATTTTAATTAACCCTTATATCTCATAGTTAATATGCTTTATGTGCTAAAGGACTTATGTTAATACCCCAGCACCACGTTATATGAGAACAAAGAATGATTTTTAACATCAGATTTTGGTATAAAATGACCTTGCTGTGGACTCACTAACAGGGTGTACTATTAGAAGAACAATACAGTATATAACAAAAGTAGGGCTTCTGTTATTTTTAATTGAAAAGGCTTAATACATCCTCGAGTTCTTACATACATAGAGGTAAAGTGGCACCTCTCTTTAAAAACCCAGTAAGACTAATTTTGAATAGAAAAAGTACTGCTAAATGTGTGTGTATACCACTGCTTTTGAAGACTCAAAAGCAACATTTGAACTTTATAATTGACCAAGGTCACTTCATGTCCACAAAAAACAACACCACAGCTCAACAATCATTGCATTGTGATTTAGGTACTGATTGCTTTAGAAATACTGATTTGATTTTCTGGTTTTGTGAAACACTGTTTTGATACTCTACATCTTTCTTTTAAAATTTTTTTCTTTCTATCTTTTTGGAAAACTATGGTCCTACCAAATATGAACCCAGAGAGAGTAAACCTGGAGATACAGCCAAATAAAAGAGAATATAGTTTTGATCCCCTTAATTGGAAGCCTAAATCAAGCTTAACTGGGCATCTTGAGAGGATAGAAACTTCTGGATATCAAAGAATTACAAGAAGAGCAGAATCTGTATGTGATGTGATTGACTTTGTCTATTAATATATAAGCATCTCTGCAAACTGTGCCTTTATATAGCCCAGACCTGCCACTTAGCTCACCAGCCATGGTTTTGCAAATAGCTTATTGACTTAAATATGCCTCTGACTATACCTTGCACTTCAGCCTATATATAGACACAAGTAATCTGAGGAAAAATTGGCCTGCTCTTATGTTACGATTTCTTTCTTAACACAAAGTAAATATCACAAAGATCAAGACATCTCAGCTGAAGACCTACTGAGGGTTGAGGTTATGTCCCTTCCTGTTAGGGACAAACTGGTACCTGTAGGGCCAAGTGCTGCCTGTCTTTCTCAGCAGATGGATGGAGATCAGACCTGCAGTGTGATGGAAAGACTCAGAAAGAGAAGTTGAGAATGGGCCTATCAACTGTGAGGCCATACTTCTTCGAAGCTCTGGGTTTCACCTTAGCCTAGCTAGAAGGAGCTTACTTGCCCCTATTTCACGGAAGTAGTCCTCCTCCTGTCTCCAAGTCTCATACCCTTCCAGCCCCCTCCTGGGGGTTCTCTGGCTCCCATCAATTGCCTGTTAATATAGCTGCAATGTAAAAGCTGTTTCTTCAGGATATTTCTCTTATAACTTCCAGTTTTGACAGTCAGAAAGGCTTTGGTTGTTTTGAGACTTGGCAGAGGTGCTGAGGTTTTTTCCACTGTAGAGGCAGCATTAGCTTAAGAATTTGGTTAAAAAGAAATGGGACTTAATAATCATATTTTATAGGACTTTTAAAGTCATCATTTCCTCTGGGTTTTATGTGTGAAAGATAAAGGTGGAAAGTAACAGCAAAAGTAAAAGAGAAGGTAGATTTTGTTGGCATGGAGGAAAAGGGAAGATCTGAAATCCTGGGTTACAAAGGCTCTTCTTTGGTATCCTGTCTCCCTTTCACGAAGTGTGAATACTAAGGGCATGCCGAGAAGGATCTACCTGGTATTATGAGTTATTTGATTGACTGTAGCACTTGAATTGTACCCATGTGGATACATAGTATGTGAGAACCAGGAGATGTTAGGGAGGATGAGAGAGGAAGTTTGGAGGTGTCTTTTACAATGTTGATTTGATGAAGTTTTCTGTTTAAACCTGTTGAAAGAGATGTTATTTGTGTAGTATGTACCCTGTGAAAACAGGAACAATAGAGCAAGGTGGAACCATATAGGAGGAGGGGTGATTTCACCCCCTATTGAGAGCTGCTGAGCCTGCTCAGAAGTGAGGTGCTTGCAGAGCACCAGGTGGCATGGACAGGAGAGTGAAGGTGAGGGTGCAGCAAGCAGAGAGCCTGAGAAACTGTTGAGAAATAGAGTACAGGGTTAGTCATAGAGGTGAGAGTATTTTCCTGGGGGTCCAGTGGAGGCTGTCTAGAATTTTTTGCAATTCTAGCAAGTTCACCGAATAGGAAACTAAAAGCAATTGTGGGAACAGTGTCTGCTTTCAAGGGCACAGTGGGCAGGGGAGATCTGTTTTGATTTTTATTCCTTCTTACTTATTCATTTTGACTTTTCTTTATTTAAAAGCCAATTAATCTGGTTTATTATATAGTAAAAACCCATGCTTTTTGTTTAAAAGCTTTATTGGCTTTTTGGAGTACTCACTTATAAGAAAAAGATCTAGGCAGTTCAATTTCAATAATATGTCTGACTCAGATTCTCATCCCATCCATCTTAAATCCATTTTCTTTCTTTAATCACCTGCATGCCCTGGTCACAGTTCCCAGGCTTGGTTTGCTTGTACAGTAGTTTGCAATTTGCACTTTTTGGATACCTGTTTCTCTGATAGACAAGGCAAATGACATTTCTTTTGTGACTCAAGCACCCGTGGTTGTATCCAAGAGGACACTCACTTGTGTCCTCGCTACTTTTTAACCAACTCGAGGAGTTTACTGTCAATGAACTGAGGTGTGAGACCGTATGGAGATAATGTGTTGCTCTCTTTGTCACACTAGTACTCTTCAGTCTGTTGCTTCACAGACCAATTTTCATATGTCTCCTAAATACGTGGAATCGAATTACTTATGATTGTTCTGAAATTTTGGGAACACATGACAGACATGTAACTACCCACGCACTCCAAACAAGCCATTAGTTTGAAACTAGTTTGGTGTTTACATGGCTAGAGACATGACTTTAACAACTTGGTTCTGCAGAGAAAATATCCTGAAGGAAAGTGGCACATTTTTAATGTGCAGAGCAATGTATTTCAAGGTACAAATGTATCCAAATGTCTACAAATATATGTATACTTTATGGATATAAATGTGTGCATTCATGAAAATTCCTGTTTGTACGGATGTAGCTATTTTACAAAAAACTGTCTGATTAATCTTTCACATTAGCATTTAACATTAACATAATAGATCAAATTGTACATCTGTTCTAGAATACATATTTTCATAGCTCACTGTGTCTTTACAATGGTCTTCTCCTCAACTTCCTGCCTTGCCCTTTCCTTGCCCTCCACTCTCCCCATGTTTTAGGCATCATTTACTGATTAAATCCTCACTTTGTGTGAACATGGGGAGTAAAATAATATGCTGATGGCTTGGATTCCTGTTGGTATTCTGATGATCCCCGAGTAGAAAGAGTGATGTGCTGTCACTTTCACCATAACTGTCCAAGGTTGAGAATTTTATTACATCTTTCAAAATATCTTTTTATTTTCATCTGAAAACGAAAATAAGTTGAATAAAATCCAGTTTATCTTTGAGCTGGGCTGCACGCTCACTTATGTATATAAAATTAAATTCAGTTTCCTAAGGAGTTTTAGCTATTAATACAATTTTTGTTCCTTCTTTATGACAATTGTCATATGTGGATTTTTTTTTTTCTTTCTTTTTTTTTTTTTTACTGCCACAGTTTGAAGTGAGAGCATTAAGTTAAATTAATCTGCCTTTGGTTGGCAAACGGTACTAGTAATACTTTAGCAGCTGTTTGCTTCCTGAATTGTCCTTGGTGCTGGAATTGCTTTTGTATCTAAACAGCAAAATGTGTTTATAGGGCTACAGAATATGGAGATAAATTTAGCCTGTCAAACAGATATTATTTGGGCTTTTTTGTGCTGTGTTTCTGGGAGTGGATCCTGACTACAGCATGTTAATTCCAAGCTGTGTGTGCCTTTGGACATCTTACAGGACTGTTTGTGGAGCTTTTCTGTTTGATTTATGACCTTGCCTGTATGGACTTCTGATCAGATTTTATTCTCAGTTAGTGCAAGAGGGGCTAATTATGAAAGTGACAAAGACTCTTTCATTGTGCTAAAGCTTTTTGAATGACAAAAACGGGGCTTTAAATTAAAATGAACTTTAACAAGGCATTTTCACATTGAAGTGATACACACTCTACCACTGATAGAGTAATTCATTTTCACCCCTTTCTGATTCTATAAACACATTGTCTCACAAGATCAGTAATTTTTTACCTCTCAGGCTAATGAAGAGTGGATGGTAGACCAATGAATTTTCTTTTTGCAGAACTGTTTTGACATTCTTAATTTTTTCGTAAATATCAAAGAAAGGACAAAGAGCTGTGATTTTATTGCATTAATATTAATAATCATTTATCTGCCAGAAAAACATTTAAATATCACTTGACATTTGCAAAGAAAGATTAATGTTTAATTTACTACAAACATAGAAATACTTTGAAATAAAAGGAAATGCTTCTGGATTTGGCAAAATGAAAAAAAACACCCCAACAAAATTAAGACAGGCATTCAGCTATAATAAAATATTCTAACTATAGCTGAAGACAAAAACATGTTGGTGTCATCTAAAATGTCAATATTTAAATTATCACTTCTGATTGAAAAAATAACATCAACTAGATAGTTTTTTAAGGCCTAATTTAAGCTTTAACTACACAAAGATAAATGAGAGTAAGCAGTTTTCTGTTGCAGCCATGTGGGTACAGTGAAGAAGGCCTGCTGTAAATTCAGTACTATAAAAGCAAACCAATGTAATGTAGTTCCTTGGTACTACATAATTACATATAGTACACTGCAGTAAAGGCAGGATATAAACAGTATTGACATTTCATAATTATTGGTAAGACTGGAAGTCAAGGAGGGCTTCCACAACAGGCTGGTGACTGGAGGAAAGGAAAATAGCAAGGCACAGGAGTCAGAAATTATATAAGTGAAAATACAGGAAGAAGTTCCATTACCTACAGAAGGATCAAAATGCTGTATAATAAAGAGAAAAGTACAGAAATCACCTTGTTGTACAAAAGTATGTCAGACTAGGAACTACAGCAGAGGAGCAGGTGAACATTGAAGTTGTGTATCAGTCTAATCTGATGAAATGGCTACAAATGTGCTGAGGCTGCATGACAGTCTACCTGTACATTTTTTCATGAAGATTATATTATAAGATTTCACTTCTAGGCAATGAAATAATGGTATTAATGTATTGAAGGAGAATAACTTTTCTAGCCCCCAAACTGTTTTTGTGACTAGATTGATAATGGCATAGAGAACCAAGTCCAGTTTCATAATAAACTTAAAATAAGACTGTTCAGATCCAGTATTTGTACAGAAAGTCTATCCTTGCAGTAGACCATTATTAAAGGAAATTTTTGTATAAGACACAGAAGGAATGTTTTAGCTATAAAATCAGTAATTTCTTAAAGTTCTTCTTCAGGATCCATCTCAAAAAGCAAGTTTCTTTTCTAAGGCAGTACCTGGAGCCTTTACATTAATAATTGACTTTTTTTTTTTAATTAAAAAAAAAAAAAAGCAAATTTATTTACAGCTCTGGTGACTTTGTAGAGGTCCTTGAGAATATAATTTAACTATATGTCTCCAGACTGATTGAGGTTTCGATCAATTAATTTTCCTCAAGTGGCAGTTTCTAATTATACTATGGAAGGATTCCCCTAGAAAAATGGGGGTTCCATGTACCAGGCACGAAACTAGGCCAAATGCAGAATTACACCATTACTGAACAGTAATAAATCAACAGAAATATCCTCACTTGTAGGAGGAAAGAGCTGTTTTGCCTTTTGCATTACAAGAATTCATAGGGTCTTTGCAAAATGATGACTATATTGAGTAGGAAGCATTACATAAGTAGGGCTAATGCAATGTACTTAAGGATAAAGAATATACAGCTTTTAACATTTTTGACCATTTCTAATGTGTTACGTGCACACCAGTGCTGTCCAGGCAGCAGGTAAATATGAGGATGTTTTACATTAGAGGCCATGGGTAGGAAAAGATTTCAATGCTGTGCATTGAGCATCAGGCCCTAACAAAGTAAGTATTTAGAGAGAGGTTTCTCCCTGCTACAGAGCAGTAATGGTGCATCCCACTGAGGTACAGCCGTTCATATTCCCCAGTCTGCCTTGGTGGTTGCTTCCGTGGTTAAGGCTGCAGACGTTGTTATAATTTATTTATTAACTTATTAATTATTTATTTAGGATAGCACCCATTATATGCTAAGTGACTTCCAAACAGAAATATCCCCAAATGCTTTTCCTTTAAGAGCTTCTCTCTGAAAGATGTGATACACGCACAGCCGTGAGGTACCCATTTTGATAGCATGTACTTTGGTGAAGAGAGCTGAGTTTCGTGACACTAATACAAAACCTCTTTGTATTCTGATTTTCCTTTAACAAAGGTTCACTGCCATGGGTAAATAACTGCCCATCTGTCATTGGAGGCCTTGGGGGAATTGATAAAGAGGGAGCAGAGAAATCAGTAGTCTCTGTTTTTTCTGTGGATTTGATGGTTTTGGTGTTGTGGGTGTGCATTGGCCGTCTTAGGGCGTGGGCCTCTGATTTTTAAGCACTGTTGACACTCCCTGTTCAGTTGATGCATTGCTGCTTTACTGCTGCCAGTTTCTGTATTTACCTGGTTTTGTAACTTTATTTGGAGAATTTGTGCTGCAGTCTCTACTGATATTTTTGTAGTTCATAAGAAACTCACAGATGTGGGAAAAGGAGTCGAGAGACTGGCTCCATTTTATCCATCCTTTACAATTTCCTTACACAGTGAACATTGACGTTTTGTTCTTTACAGCTCCTGGATTTTAGGTCCTTTAGCTGAAAGCATCAGTATTTATTGATAAAGGCAATTTTGAAATGAGGCCCTTTGTCTGCAAGTGATTAAATACCAATCTCATTTGATCAAAACCATTGAATTTCTTCAACAAGATTTTATTATATAATATCTTTATACATATCTAATGTATACAGAATGCTATTACACATTGATATTCGTAGGATATACAAGCAACAGATATCCCAATATACTATTTTGCTCATGGTAGTTTTTGAACAATGATGATGACTAAATAAATCTTCAGGATTGATTGTTACTGGCCCCCAGCTTTCTTGTCTTTCATATTCAACTAATAAATTTAAGCTGGTTTATGCCTCCAGTCCTTCTTTCTTAAGAGTTTCCAATTCTCTTAATTTTCTGTATGGAAGACAGTTCTTTGGCTTGCTTAAAAATGGCCCTGTACCTTTTTCACTTCATTCAGAGGCTAGTCCCGCAGCTTTCTTCTCAAGATTCAGAATAGCTGCTGTGGGTNTCAGCAAACTTCCCCCTTTATACTGAGCATGGTGTCTATGGGATGGGACACACCTGTAGCCAACTCAGGTCAGCTGCCCTGGCTGATTCCAAACTGCTAATGACCTGCAGTTGGCTGGCCTGGGATTTGTCCCAACAAAACCAGGACAGATGTGCAAAGCAAAGCTTTTAATCTCTGAAGACCATTTATGCAAGCCCTCCTAACAAGTCCTGCAATCACTCCTTCCCAGAGAAGACCATCAAGGCATGGAGTCTAAGCAGTGGCCACTTCTTTCTGAGCACATTCAGCTTCTCAGGCTGGTAGTGAGGCAGATTTGTGTAGAAATGAAACAGAATCCTCATGTAGCTATCTGCTGGATGTTAACATGATTTAAAAATCTGTGTTGCTATAAACTTGAGTGCTTTCTTAATACAATAATGCTTTGTGTCTGTCTCTCTCAACATCCGTGCAACCATCCAGCTACTGCTAATAACTGTTGAATCCGTTGGGCAATTGCAGCTAAGATTAATAGAGGAAGAGATGGAAAATATGCCAGTTCTCCTAGTTTGTGTTGTCTTTCTAAATGGTATTGTTTACACTTCTAGATTGTCTTTAAAGTTGCAAGTGATGTAAGTAGCATGTATTAATCCCAAAGACCACCTAGAACTGTAACATTATTTTTATTGTGAAATTTGCATCCTCATTGCAGGAGAAGCCTCAGAAATACTGCTCAGTAATTTTAATCCCTGTGGTCTTCATCCAACCTCTCCCCNTGTGGGTGATAAATTCTGCCTCCTACTCTAATTCAGATGAAAATTTTAATTTATAGAACTCCTGTGGGTGTTTTAGTCTAGGCCACACTGTTCATTAATATTTCTGCAATTTAACTCAATACAAAGGTCTATTCATTACCCTTGTTTGAGACCACTGAGAAACAGTAACTGTGATCCCAGACACAATGGGCAGAATGCCCCTAGGAGTTGGGTCTAGTGCACCTTACTTACATCACGTGTGAGGAAAAATATTGGAAAAAGTGGAACTCAGACTGTGGTCCTGAAAAGGTGTGAAAAATCAGATTGTGCTATGAATTAGGAGCAACAACCATAAAATCAATATTGTTGCACCAAAAGAAATAGGACAGCTGGAAAGGGTAAGAACATTTATAAGTTCTGGGTTCATTGCTCTTCCCCATATTGCTGCTGAATCATTTAGTAGAAGCAAACAAATGGAGACCCATAACTCTTATATTACCCAAAAGATCAATAAAATTTATTTTAATGCTATATTCATAGACAAACAAAAGTGTAAAAAAGCTGAATTTTCATGTGCTGTCAGTCACAATTAGATTTTATCCCATTGTCTAATTACAATAAAAGCTCCGCCAGACTTGCCCAGCCTTTCTAAGTCCCACGTTAATGTGTACATCTCAGCTTACCCTTCGCAGTGATGGGAGCTGGCCTTTTACTAATTGCTGCCAAGAACTAAGATAGTCATTGTTCCTGTACAATCTTTTTCACAAAAGCTGCTATTTACTGTCCTTTGGATGTTACTATTGATAAAAACTTAAAACGTAATGAAAACACTGCAATTTCAACTTGCTTAATTGAGGAGGGAGTATAGGAAAGAGATGACAAATATAAATCTGAAGCTTCCAGCTTCTCAAACCATGCACTTTTGAAATGCTTTGCCTATTTGATAGTCTCGAACATTTCTCAAAGACTATTTGGATTTTGACTGAAAGCTGTCATGAGCATTGCTATTGTTTTAAGTGAAACATCAGGCTCTTAGAATACTATATTTTTTAAGAGTATTGAGGATTTTTTCCAAAATCTTGATTTAACTATAGCAGTGTAGATATTAGTTTGTATTATAGAGCTTAATATGTGCAATTCTAATAATTTAAAATATACTTTAATTTACAACGTGTTATATATTTGTTTTTTATGGTATTGTCTTTTTATTAAAATCATGTGCTTTACAGTTTCAGGAATCTTGATTTGGTGTATGCGTTGTGCAGGCATCCAGAAGATGATACAAAAACAGTCACAGCTTTTTGGAGATCATCACTATTACATTAGATTTTTTTTTCCTATTTAAAAATGAAATGCTATTTAGAAGTTGTTTATTACTTCTCACCAAACTATTTTTTATAAATTCTTTTCACAGACAAAGAGCATAAAGCCAGTGGGAGTTTACAGCTGATATTCTTAGATGCACTCCTTTCAGAAGATATCTAATCTTTCACTCAAGAGAAGTTTTTACAGATCTCAGTCCCTGTAGTTCCTGTTCCATTTAGAATGTATCAATAAAATTTCTTTGCATCATCATCTTAATGTGTTTTGTGATCTCTAAGGATGAATTCCATTGAGGGTATTCCATATTCAACATTTCACCTTTGTGAAATATAGAGTTGCATCAAAATATAGATTAATACTGTTTGGCTATCTTGGACTTGATCCCAGGTCCAACTGGTGAAAATGATGTATATTCCAATCTGTTCCTTGGTTGTTTTTGTTTAAAGAATTTGTATAGATTGAAATGCAGCTGCAAGTGTATTAGTGATTTTCTATTGCTTACTTGTCAAGATTTTTATTGTGTGGATGAAAAATAGTATTTCAAAACCTGGCGGCATATTGACAAAAACAGAAGAGCACTTTGTGTAATTCTCTTTTGAAAAACTACCTCTTTTAGAGACAGAGATTGCCTCAGCTACTTCCATTCATATGTATCTTGATCAATAGATTTATTGATAGCTTTTAGCCAAGACTTAATTCTTTTTTCTCCCCAGTTCACCATGGTGCTCACTTTTCTGAATTAAGAAACTGGAATTAGGCTCCTATAAGCAAGGCATACAATATGCAAGTGCTCTAGGTGTAAAAGGAGGCATTTGACCTTTTGTTGCTAATCTGTGACAGGTGCAGGCTATTTTCTTCCAAATGGTGTTAATTTTCATGTGCAAATCCACCCCCTGAAACCTGCATTCTATATATCCACCACAGGGGAATTGGTGGTCATCATGAGTACTGTAATGGACAGCTGAGAGGGATAATCACTGATATTGCAGCACATTCATGCTTGCGACTCAGTCGTTTTTAGTGCGCTTCTGTTTTCACTGCTTATTAGGGAGGCTGAAGTTAGTTATTCATTGCCGGACAAAAAAAAGTGTCTGAGAAAGTTCATGTGCAGGGAACAGCACATTGTTACAAATTAGTTTCCTTTACCATTTCTGGCAAACTCATTACAAAGTAATCGCGCCCTGCGCTGAAGTGCACTTCCTCTGGGACCAATAACTGTAAATAAGCAGGGCTGCAAGCTGGCTGATAAGTTGTTGTTCTGAAGATAACGGTCCTTTTTAGCAGAGTGTTTGACCTTTTTCTTTATATTGCCTCCGGCTTGTCTAAGACCCTCAAGGTCTATTTTTCATCTTAAAATTCTCTGTAGGAAAGCACAATGTGTGGTTTAAGAAGATTTTAGGATTGCTTAACATATCTATATTTTCTTTTCTAGCGTTTTTATAATTGTTAGAATGCTTAGTAAGTTTGGCTAGCATTTTCTGAAGCTGGTTTTCTTTCTTTGTGTGAAGTACACTTTATTGATGTAGGAAGCAATATACGTTAATATTTTATGAGGACTAAGTGTATGTTGCATGATTAATAAAATAGCAACATTGGGGTTTTTTTCTGACTTTTAGAGAAACTTGAAACATGCTATTGACCCCTTTCACTAGTCACATTTTGAAAGCGTTGCACTAAACATTACTCTGTAAAGCAATTTAAGCAAATATAATTAAGAATTTCAGCTTGAATGATTAAAGAAAAGTATGTCTTTCCTTTTCTCAGTATGCTAAGAGTATTGAACAGAACTGTGACTGAAAATTGAGCATGTCTTAAAAACAAACCCCAAGGCAAAGTGAAAGTCAGTTTATAGACATTTGGGAATTTGATTTGTTCAGATCTTCCCATCAGTTTAAAAAGATCTGTGCCAGTATTTCTGTAAAGTAAAATAATAATAGGAAAAAAAAACCCCGCAACTAATTTCAGAGTGCATAGGAGAAAAAAATGCGTAATGTTTTGTAGAGTGCTGGCTACTCTAATTAATTGCTTATTTTACTTTTAAGATATAGTCAGAAAGCCATGTGACAACCAGACATGCACTCAAACTGTAAAAAATAAATTCGAACAAGAAATATCTTAGAATGCTGATAAGTTCAGATGTTACTGCTCATAATGTTGTTGGGCTTTTTGCCCTTGCAGATCATGTTGCTTGATCACTTCATTAATTTTACATGTACCTTAAATAACATTATTAATATCTTATGTTTTATAATGTTAACCCCAAAATACAATGCAAATCACAAAATATGGAGTGATGATGCTTAACAAAATGTTTTATAATCTCACAAATCCAACCTCTGTATTCATTGAATTGGCATGAACCCAAAGTAAAGCAAAGATGATGTTTTAGTAGAGTGAGTCTTTTTTCTTTCCTTTAAAAGAATTACTTAATATGATTATGAGCAGACTTTCTTGCTGATATCACAAATTATCAGACTAGCAATGTACACAGAATAAAAACTGTATATGGGAAGGGTCTTACAGCAGTTGTATGGACTGGAAACTATCAGTAGGTACATTGCACAAAACTCACTCTCTTGAGCTTTCTCTTAAACTTATCATCATTTCAGCACAGAAATGGTCTGTTTCAGGTACTGCAAAGCAGGATGTATGTATTGCGTAATTGCACAGAGATCCCTGTGACATAGGAGGAACTTATAGTCTAACCTACCATTAAACAGTTTCCTCTCTTGGTATACATTTAACAGCAAAAGAAAATAGACATTTTAAGGAACCTTACAGAGCTATGAAAAAATAAAAGCAGTTTAGAAATTGTTTGCACTTATGAAAAATGTTTATTTTCGATGTTAAAATATTAAAGTGGTATAATGGCTAAATGGAACAGTGCAATCGATGCTTTAATCCTGCGTCATACTCTTTAACGCATTGCACTGTGTTACCTGGGGTGCTGGAGTAGAATTCTTACTCATTAGAGTAAATCTCTTTCCTGTGATTACAGCAGTGCGAAAGCAGTAAATAAAATTGTTCACTTTGTTTATGTTTGAAGTTTATATCCTTTCCTGGGCACCAAAATGTGTTTTTCAGTGGCATTATCAGTCTTCTACAAAGCATCTCTTAAAGCGAGGAAGTGTTTTGTTCTTACAGTTGTAGCTGCTTTGTACCAAAACTGCCGTCTTTTTTAATGACATTGCTACGTGGGTTGAAATTAGGCTGACAGATTGTGAGCAAAGGCTGTGGTATTACAAACAATAGTCCATTGAGCATGAGGAACTTGTTGAATTGGTTACCAAAGGCATTAGTGTTGGGTCCAGCCTATTTAGCGTCTGGAAGACAGAGAAGAAATAGTGTGCTAATGAAAGGTACAAATGATACTAAACTGCAAATGGCTGCAGGTGACGATGGCAGCTGATGTGTACTGTGAAGGAGCCTAGTAAGAGGCAGTTCCGTAGGCAAAAAGTAATAAAGTGAGACCCAATTCACAAAAGGAAAAAATACTGCATTAAGAGAGAGGTGAGCATTCAAATCAAGTATTACAGATGGAGGGAGAAAACAGTGTTGTGAGTCCCAGGGAATCGTGCACATAATGTTTACATTGTTAAGGGTTCTGCTGGATTTGAGATAGGTATATAGGTTTTCCAGAGCAGATTGGCTTGGAGTAGTTCCAGCATACCAGCTCTTCACCATCAGTGATTTCACTGACATCAGTACAATTCTCCACTGCTAGTTTAGGGATCCTATGGACTCTGTAAAGCAGTTCTGAGTAGGCCATCTGTTCCCGATAGAGTTCAGTTCAGTTTGATGTTGAAAAAAAATCTGAAATGTGTAATAGGTCAGAAAGCAAGGTCTCGTTTTGCTCTGTTTTTATTTATTCACTTAATAATCTTTTAGTTTCCATGCCTTGCAGTACAACTTTAAAATAATCTTTAAACTTAAAATATAAATTTAATTGTTTCTATATCCTTTGGAAGTAATTCAATCAAAATTTGCTCCTCTGGTCTGTGCTGCAGGATATCTGGAACTGCTGGATTGATTGGGAGACCTGTATATCTAGTAGTTTACAAGGTGGACCTGATCCACAACCTGTGTTCATGTAGCCTGCTGCCTTGATCTCTGAGGATCCACCAGCATCATGTGCACAAATCAGACTGAAGTGACTCTGGATGTCCATGCATTAAGCTTTGTCCAGAAAGAGATTAAACTGACTTGTGAGGCAACTGAAATCCATCCTATGCTGAACAGCTTGGACCACCTAAATTCTGAAATACAAAAGGAGTGTTATTTTCCCAACTCTGTCACATGTGTAGGATATTTAATGAAAAATACAGTTTTTAAAAGTCCTTTAATTAAAGGTATTACAGTGCAATAGCTTGATTTTATCATTCTTACTTACTTTGGATAATAATCTGTAGGAGATAATAGTTTATGTTAAGATTCAAGTTCTGTTGTGAATTACAGTGATGGGTTTGACCCCTATGGAAGAAAATGTACTTAGATGTATAAGAGACTTAACCTAAAGCCAGGTAGATGTGGTGGGCTGCTAAATGCCCACCCAACCACTCTCACACTTGCCCTCCTCAACAGGTGGGGGGGGAGGAGAGAAGAAGAGAAAGCTCATGGGTTGAGGTAGAAACTGGGAGATTGCTCACCAATTGCCATCACAGGCAAAACAGACTCAACTGAGGGAAATCTAATTTATTGCCAGTTAAAATAGGTTTGGATAGTAAGAAACAAAGAGAAATTAAAACAGCACCTTCTCCCCAACCTTGCCTGTTTCCCAGGATCAACTTTACTCCCTCCTCAAGGAGCAGTGAAGGGAGTAGGGGGCTTCGATCCTCTGCTGCTCCTTCCTCCCCACACAGTTCCTCTGCTCCAGCCTGGACCCTTCCAAGGGGCTGCAGTTCCTGTCAGGAGAGCAAGGTCCTCCATGGGCCATTGGTCCTTCAGGAAATGTCCACCTGCTCCCGCCTCTTCCCACAGGACATGGGGGAGTCTCTGCCCTGGAGCACCCCTCCTCTGCTCTTCCTCAAATGTGGGTTCTCCTCAGACCCCCACACCCCTCATGCCCATGTGGTGGTTTTGCCCTTTCTCAGACACTTCTAAGGAGATGTTACCACGTTCGCCAAGGGACTGAGCTGTGCCAGCAGTGGGGCCATTGCAGAGCTGGCTGGAACTGGCTGGAACCAGCCATGACCAGCCCTCGCCTCTCCTCAGAGAGCTCAGCCCCTCAGCCCCAGCTGCCGGCACCTGGGCACGGACACTCGATACAGCAGATGACATTATTTATATTTGGCAAAGGTATTCTAGCTGCACAATATTGCAGGTTTTTTTCCAAATATTTCATATGCCAAATGTATCCTTCAGGCGAGTGTTTAAGAACAGATTGTTAGCATGAAGCGGTTTTCTGCAAAGGGAATCAGTGAGGGGAATTTTCTTCTGAAAAGAATGTGGGTAGGAAAGTCGAGGATAACATTAAAAATAGGGAAGATTAAAAATGTTCAATTAGCAAAGCCAGAAACAATTTAGAATAAGGAAGAAATCCTGCAAATATAGTGATGAGCAGAGTTGAAAATGTTTTTTCCCTGCTTGTTTTCCACCCTAGAACAGCAGATCAGCCAAATTTTGCTACTTGTGCTCGAGTAGCGAGTTACCAGTGAACTGACTCAAATGAGACTTGCTGAGGAAGGAATTGTTCAGCTCAAATAACATTATAAGTAAATATTTGAACTCAACAGTATATATCCAAGACAAAAATTTATATCTAACCCCCAAAATATATCTGAAACCATAAAACCAAGCCATCTTACAGTGCTATTTTTAAGAATAATTTAACATGTGAGCTAAACATGGCCCTGTCTTACAAAACCTGATGAGATGGGGTTTGGATTGGATCAGGAAAATGTGAAGTCTTATTTTTGCAGTGTATAAATGAAATGGACAGTCTAAACCCTGCCTTTAAAAATCTTGGCAAACTTCAAAGGAAAAATGCCAATTTAGCAATCTAAAAGCACTTAGCAAGTTTTCCCAGTGCTGAACTTCATTTCTATAGTCAGTGTGGTTGCTTGCTGAATAATGCCATAGGGGACAATGTAGCTCTGACTATATTTAAAAATATTATTCCATGAAATTCACCAGGAAAAAGCTGAGGCGAAATCTTACAGTCTCATTCGTGTCTTTGAAAGGAGGTGATAGTGGCTGCAAACGGTAAAGGAAAAGTATTAAGGAAAAGTATTAAGATAGCTTTTCAGTCACAAAGGAGATGAAGGGTGGCCTATCTGTGGGGAGAGAGGGGCGCTCAGAGCACAAGCCAGAAGGGCCAGGTGAAAATCTGAGGACTTTTAAATCTCAGAGGTGCTTGAACATTGAGCAGCAAATGGAAAGAGAAAAATCCATTCAAGTGGGGGCTAGAAGAGGTGTAGACACATTATCAGAAAAGTGGAAAAAAACCCATAAAAGTGAAGCAAAAGAATGCTAGGACACTTAACTGGAATACTTGGATAAGAGAAAGCAAAAAGTCAATTTGATTGAATAATAAAAATCTAAGTTGTAGTATTTATATGCATGTATCTTACTGGTATGTATTTTGCTTTGTGACTATGATTAAATCTTTTAAGAATAATTCTGAACTGTTATAAGGTTTATTATACTTATATATTTTAGCCAACAGAGCTAAAATGTGTAAGTATATATATATGTGTAACAAATATATAAGTATATTTTATATATATATAAAAGTATATCTTAGAGCTAGGTTTTAAAACTTTTCTCAGTGTAGTTCCTGAAGGGTTTATCAGCCATTCACTAAAACGCATTCTTTTCTGCACGTCCTTGATAGGTAACCTTGGGCGAGTGGACCACATCACAGAGTTTGAGTATGACCTGTTCATTAGACCAGATACCTGTAACCCACGCTTTCGAGTTTGGTTCAACTTCACTGTTGAAAATGTAAAAGAATCACAGGTAAGTATGTACTAACTTTCACACTGACAAATCCAGAAAGATTAATTCCACTTCTCCCATGTACCTTCCATTTTATTCTGGTGTTCTGTCTTAGTTTATCATAATCAGACTGTCATTTACACCTAATGGAAAGAAAACATGTTTAGTGTGAGAATAAACTGCAGAAGCTTGGGATTTGTATTCCTATGAGACTAATATCTTAATATCCACCACTGTACCATTCCTGTTACAACTAGAAATCATGAAATTGTTTATCTATCTTCCTGGAGCCTGATACTTTATCAGACAGACCCTTTCCCCTGCTGTGCCTTACTCAACTATGATCAAATTATATAGTCATGAGATGAATGGGAATCTGTCTCAAGGAGGCAAAGAGATCTGGTTGGGAGATACAATATGTATCTAGTGCTTACAGGATATTTGTTTTCATGGTTGTCCACATGAAAGAAAATGGTTTCACTATTAAGTTTGACTTGTGAGGTCTGTTTTTATAATGTGTGCTCCTATAATCTTTTTTTCATCTCTCCAATTTCCGTTAAAATGAGACCTGCATGAACGTAATCTAGTCTGGAACCTTTTTTAGGTCTTTGTGCTAGCGGACATGGGCAGGATTAGTCATTGCAGCTCAGCTATATTAAATGAATGTTAGAAATTGCTGCATCAAACATACTCTGTAATCTGGTTTGTGCATTTTGATTATTTTCTTTTATGTTTTGCTAGAAAATAATAACAAGAAAACTCAGACCATTCAGTATTGCTTAAAAATGTTGAACTCATACATAAGTAACTTTGATCACTTTATGTGTAAAAGTTGATATTTTAATAACTCTAAAGAATGACTTTTATAATATTATACTTATTTTTGATGTATCATATAGGTGATGTGGGAGGAAGGCAGATCTATGCATTTAGATATTCTAGGTCTGGTTTCAGGACTCAAAAGGAGGAGCTACTTTTATTAGCTTTATATGTTGTCTATATTACATTTCCTTCTCGTTACTCTTCCTTCAACTTCAAATTCTTAAACAACTTTATTTACTTAGGTTTGAAAATATGTTGAAGATTTTCCTCTCATTATATCTCGTTTTGCTTGACATTTCACACTAAAACCTTTAATCACAAATTTATTTCAAGACTATCATGAGAAAACAGGAAACCTCCTTTCATTACCTGAATTAGAAATCATCTATTCTGTTTTGCTTCTGTTGCATCAGACCAATCATTGACACCCAACAATCGACAAATGGATAAAAAAATGAACAAAAATGATACATTGTAAAAACCACAGCCATGCATTTACCAGGAACACAAAATTGTACTGTATGTATTTCTGGTTTAGGTTTCAGTTCTACTACTGGATATTAATGCAGTTTTACAATATGTTTAGTGCAGTATTTTGTTATTAATCTAGTGATAAATGAAAAAAAAGACCTATTAAACATTCCTGCCAGTCTCAGCATCCATGTGTTATTGTTCAGTAGAGAAGAGTTTTTTTACATTCCAGTTTTAATTTTTTTAAGCCATTGAGCTTCTACTTCCCATGTCTCAAAACTGTTCAATAGAGTCATCTCACAGTGTTGCTTGATTTTTAGCCTAAAGCTTTCCTTTATTTAATCCCCCTATTCCCAGTTGCACTTCTGCTTAGTAATAGCTCCTCTTGGAACAAATAAATCCTCATCATCCTTGGCTAACATTTATATTTCGGTAAATTATAACATTCCTCATCATTTGTGTCTCAACCTAGCTATCATGTTTGGTTTTTTCAGCCCTATATCCAATAGAACACTTTACCTTTAAGTGTTTAAGTATTTTTCTGCTTTGGGACCTTTGGACTTTCATCATAAGTGAATCTTTCTAGCCCTTTGATAATTAGCCTAGATTCCCAGGGAAACAAAGCTCATATGATTCCATTATCTACTTGCTACCCTAGGTTTTGTTGTGGCTGCTGATCTTTCTCCTCTCTTTTCTTCCTCAATAGCTTCTTAACCCTTGGCCAGTTTCAACACCACTGGACAGGAATTCCTGTAAGTTTCAGGAAACTGCCAGATGGGCAAGAGATCCATCTGTTCCCACTGGTAGAAAGGCTACAGTATGAGATCATTTCTTGTATGAAACATCAGAGAATCAACAGAGGAGATACAAAGGAAAAAGTACTAACTGGAATTTCCATTTTTAAGATACCAGAGAATCCAACCATGAAATCCAAATTCACAGCTCTTAGTAGTTTTGCTTCTTGCAGAACTTCTTGTTTTTATTATTATTATTCCTCTTCCAGTTCCTTCAACATTTTCTTTACAGTGTGGAACTAAAATTTAATGGACAGTTCTGAGTACACAAACACCCCAACGCACAGGGAAGGGACTCTAGTCCCTTTGCTCTCAGTGTAGACAGCTGAAAATTGCAGCAGCCTTTTGTTGCTGTATCACTATGGAAACTCATGCCTAATTTGTTGTTCACTGTCATACATAAGTCTTTTTCAGAATGATTGCTTCCTTCCTCCTGTTATGTATGTCGTAGGTTACTGTTGTGCTTCAGTAATAAGGGCAGGTAATAGAGCTAAGTTCAGAAGCATTGCAGTGAGAGCCCTAATCTTTTCAGAATTATTTTTTGAATTTTATGATAAACTTGGATTTTTTTTTATGTTCACTTCCCTCTGTTGCAGTAGAAACAGTAGACTTTTATTTTGTTTGCAAGTTGGTAAATTCTTCATCTGATGACTTGGACTTCTACATCAGATATTTTTTGTTGTCATTTTTATTTTATGATTTTTTTAGCAAGTAAAATACCAGAAGAAATAGCTGCTGGCTTATATTCATGGGAAAAAAGAACCATCATGTAAGATACCTGTGAGATGTAAAATTTGATCTCCTTATATGGTTTCTGTCTTGCAAGTCAGTTGGCCTGGTAAGGTCTAAGCTGTGGATATTTTTGTCATTTGTTCAGTGAATTCAATTAACACACAGCATTGCAAAAAAGCCCGAAAAGAAACAGATATGTTATGTGTAAGGACTATAATCATGCAATGATTACACTTAACAATATTCACGAAAGGGAAACTGAAGGAAATAGGATTTGCTGTGGAGCACACGGTCTCATGGGCAAAGCCTCCAATTTCTCTAATTATATACGTGTCACAGGCTGCTGTCTATTCCTGGCTAATGCTCTTTATTGGGCAGGGTTTGCTTCCTATTAACTTCAACCATGGCCCTTACAACACCAGCTACAATTTTGCTAAATTCCTTCTCTGTGGAACCGGAAATTGGATCAACAAATGTCATCTCCAAATTGCATTTCAAGTATTTTAAACAGACAGTGCTTCAGGTGCATGATTATGTCTGGGCTAGAATGTCTTTAAAAGGTGTTAGTAGCAACAGTGATTCATTCGAGATTTGGGGGAAAAAAAGAAATACGGGTACATGTGATAGATTATAAAAATATGCTAGTATGTCAATATTGGAGGATTTTACAGGTGAAAGGAACTATTATTTCTCTTGGAGACCATAGCCAGAAGTTCTATTCACATAGTTGACACTGTTTCAGATACTGCAGCCACACTAGAAAAAGACAATCTCTGTCCTGGAAAATTTACTTTTGAGGACTTTGT
Organism: Brachypteracias leptosomus; assembly: GCA_013401335.1. Classification (NCBI taxonomy): domain Eukaryota; kingdom Metazoa; phylum Chordata; class Aves; order Coraciiformes; family Brachypteraciidae; genus Brachypteracias; species Brachypteracias leptosomus. The sequence continues at coordinate 12,258 of VYZX01020566.1, read as the reverse complement.
GAAGAGATAAGAGTTGAAAACAACGAAGTGATGAAAGGATTGGAAATATCTGTGAGGATTTTAATTGCTCTAACAAACAGCAACCATATTATACAAATGAGAAATGCACATTTAGGCCACATGATATAGTCTGTGTGTGTTTGTACCCTGAAGAACTCTGCTGTCTGATGAATCATGTTCAGAAATGGTATTTTCACTGAGATTAAAAAAAGAATTTCCAACAGAAGGGGTTTCCTAATAGTGCCAAATTTTCTTCTGTAAGTGTTGATAAACACATTTGGAATTCTTCATCACAAAGGTACTGACAAAATACAGCAAGAAGGATAGAGGAGAAGAATGGATATTTGGCAGCTAGGATTTGATCATTACTTAGAGTTAATAAATCAATCCAGATTGAGGTTAAAATCAAAGAACCAAATGTTATTTACTTCAAAGGCATTCTCTCTGTTACTTCAGCTGCACTTGGACTGAGGCTAGAATTTTGACTCAAGATTTGGGGGCGGGAGGGAAATTGTTATGTATATGTATGGATCAGGAAAAAGAATAGCCTATAAACAGGATGCCAAGGTGAGACAGATAATATCGTAGCTAGTTATTATTAGAAATACATGGAGCTGTCATTATAGAGTTTTGTCTTTTTTGTCCTACAGTTTTGTAGAATAAAAAAGGCTATAAAATCTGTGTTGTCTTCAATTGATTTGATTTTCCAGGAACTATTTATTATTGGAATTGGATTTTGTAGTTTGTTCAGGCCCCTTATTGCTGTCCTAAACCAACCCAATGATCCTTAGCGGAATAACTGCTTCTTTGTGATGTTATAGCTGTGACTGTTTAAAAGATATGAATGATATGTGTATAGGGAGAGGTACATCTTTTACTACAACAATTGATACATTCTGGAGAAGCAGGGGGGAAGAAAAGAAAAACAGGCATGACCTGAGGTACCTAAACTCTTTTTCTGACCTCAGAACTCATCTTGTGCAGTTAGTTCCTGTAGAAGCTGCTTCCAAAGTAAGATGGAGTAAGGATGACATTAAAAGCAGTCTGAAATTGGAAACAGGCTACCTTCTGACTTTCCCCTTCTTAAGCAGATATTCTTCACTCTACTGTCATTTTGTGCTTTAAGTTACTGGTATCAAATTGCATTATAACATCTTATAGTCTGTCCAGTTTCTGGTTTTAGAAAACAGATACTTTCTTTGCTGTGCATTAAGGACTATATTGCATTTACCTAGCTTTACAAGTGCATCTATAAAAGTGTGTATGTTTTTGTGAAGGAACACAGTTCTGAAGTTTTGCAGAGCTCCAAAAAGCATTTTTTGACTTGCAACATTTCCTAACCAATCTGAAATACATATTTTCTGTAGTGTGTTTCATTACATATACCTTCTTACTAAATTAGGCATAAGTCATTCATTGTTGAATAGTTTGTGTTAATACTTTATTAATCCTTTTCTGGTCAGCTCTTTATAATAATTTACAAGGAGAATTACTAGACTATTTGAATTTTGCCTGTTTAGGGAGCCCCCAGCTGTTACCCATCTTTATGTTCTTATGTTAATTTTTAGTGTGCTAGAAAGATACCTCTACTTCTTCCTGAATTTTGGTATTTTATTCACCCTTTACACAGGCAGACAAAACCTAATCATTTTCATGTACCGGTTTTGTTGTCATATACATTTATTTTGTTTCCTCACTTCTTCAGATTACAAGTGGTACAATATTGTTTGGTTCCAAATCAGAATCTTTGAAGCATAAGTCAAGGTCTGTGTTGCTGAAAAGATAAGCTTTAAGTTTATATTGCTCTTATAAATCTGGTTTTAAAGAAGGACTTTGGCTAGCTTTTAAAAGAAGCTTGGTATCTAGCATATTATAGCGTTTATTGCACAAACAAGTACAAATAAAAATTGTATGTATTATGTGAATTTGCTATCTATAGAAAATGTACATACTTGCCTAATTCCTTTCCTCTCTTTTTAAGTGCTTTTTAAATAGTAAACAATTAAAATGAAATCAGTTTTTAATGAAAACTTTGTGGCAGAAATTTAACTCTATTATTGTTAGTGCCGGTGATGTCAAACATGGATGTGGACATAAAAGAAAAACTTCATGCAAATAAACATAAGGTAACATAAATGTAAGAACATGCCAGACTTGCTGAGTTTTAAATTTTCCTCTGCTTNTAGTCTCATGGATTAGTACTTCTAAGCAATCTGAGAGGAATGCATTTTGTTTAGCATCGGTGGTATGAAAATAACAAGAAATACATGTGAGTACAGAAAGGTAGAGGTTTTGTGGGTAGTTTTCTGTACCAGCCCCTGTATCTGAATTTTGTTTATTTCTTCCCTCCCTAGGCTACTTCCTTAAATAATAATTATGTATCTGTTTAACAGTTCTCAAATAGACATCTACTTGTCAGTACTTGTTTAAGTTCCTGATCCACAGTGATATTTTGAGTATCTAGTATGTCTGAGAAACACTATGGGTGCTCTTCACTTTTACCTCTATTATGACTTTGTGTGGCAACTGGAGTGGAGATATTAAATGACAATTTCCTGGAAACCTAGTCCTATTCTACAAATGTGAAAGTCTAACCTATGTATCAAACTGACTCACTTTGAATTATCAGGCTCTGTCTTTATGCTGCTGTCCATCTATTTGGTTGAGTAAAATGAAATTAATTTTAGTATATTTGTGAACTGTCAGGAATGAAGGCTCTCAGCTCCTCTTTCTTCAAGTTCATTTTTGTATGTGTTCTTTGCTAGCCCCTGTGTTTGAAATCAGGGTCCTTCAGTCAATAGTGACATCTGAATTTGCATCTGTGTCTTGAAAACACTTGAGCCATTCCCCCAAAGCCTTAAAGGGTTAAATGGTTTTTGTCATCCCAGAAGTCCTGCTCACGTTGCCATTTTGACTGTAAGATGGAGCTGTAAGTGGCATCACTCTTATAACTTCTAGTTTACTGCATACTGTAATTTCAGTATTGATTTAGTTAAACCAGTATCAAAGTTTTATTTATTTCATAGGTGAGTGATGTTTTTCCTTTGCTCTTAACTACTGAATAGTGGGTTTCAGTCCTTGTGGGTGAACTTGGCCAAGACTTAAATTTTGACATTTATCAAAGGCTGCTGGGTCATTATCATTCACTGTTTTATTTTGCCTTGAAGAAAGGCATATACTGTGGAAGTGTTGAAGTTATAATTCTCTCTAAGCAAGATTAAAAAGGAAGCCAAACTCTCTTGAAATATTGTCATCAGGAAAAATCAGTTTCCTGTGCAGGTAAATAAATGTGATTTGAGCTAGAGAATGCTTTCACTGATAATTCCCTGGTGTTTACTAGCAAATATGACAACAGTTGAGGGAAGAGTTATGTATTTGCATCCTTTGGGATGTGTATTTCAGAATCTGAAGCAGCAAAAATCTGGACTCTCTGTTAGTTTTTGTTTAGTTTGACAGCATCACTGTATATTACAATGTTGCAATACATATCCTGCACTGGCCAAGTTCCTTAAAACTATATTTGAGTGTATATGAGTATTTTTTATATATATATATATGTGCATACATACATACATATCTGTCTGCCTTGAAAACATAAGAGGCTGAGCTGAGTGCATTTGGACAATATCTTTTAAGTAATTGCAGTTGGACTATTTTTTTTAATATAGCACATGCCATTCAACTTGAAAAAAAAGTGGAAGAGAGAATGGTGGAGCCAGAGTCATGATTTAAATTTTGTAAGATCTTAACATATAGTACTGCAGATCCAATACTTTTTATAAGGGAAGGGCTTGCATTAGCTGAAATGTGAAAAAACCATAATGAATTACTTCAATGGAGCCTTTGAACTTTTGGAAAGTGGTTTCAATGATCTCAGTGTTGGAAAGTGATACAATTTTAGTGTAAGCCAAAAGTGCATAAGGTTAGATGATAGGTACAGTGATTGAAGTAATTATTTATTTACTGAGGAAGCCATATGAAATGTTAATTAAATAAGAAACAAAGTGATGACATTTAAAATAGATTGCATGTTCGTCTCAACATTTAAAAAAAGAAAAATCAATTGAACATACTGCAGTTTGGAANTATCTACTCCTAAAAACCCTAAATTTTTATATTTAAATTTCATGCAAAGTTTTATGGGTGGGTAGTTTAAAGTTGTTTTTTTTTTTTTTTTTTTGTCAGGAATAAGAATCTCCTAAAAAGAAAATGTGCTTTAGGACTAGAAAACTGAGATTTGAGGATTTGAGTTCTTGCAGCTTCTTTCTAACTGACTGTATCCTGTCAAAAGACAGGAACAGTTGTAAACCCAATGTCAGGTGACTAGAGATGTAGGCAAAACTCTGTGATTGATTCCTTTNTAATTTCAGTATTGATTTAGTTAAACCAGTATCAAAGTTTTATTTATTTCATAGGTGAGTGATGTTTTTCCTTTGCTCTTAACTACTGAATAGTGGGTTTCAGTCCTTGTGGGTGAACTTGGCCAAGACTTAAATTTTGACATTTATCAAAGGCTGCTGGGTCATTATCATTCACTGTTTTATTTTGCCTTGAAGAAAGGCATATACTGTGGAAGTGTTGAAGTTATAATTCTCTCTAAGCAAGATTAAAAAGGAAGCCAAACTCTCTTGAAATATTGTCATCAGGAAAAATCAGTTTCCTGTGCAGGTAAATAAATGTGATTTGAGCTAGAGAATGCTTTCACTGATAATTCCCTGGTGTTTACTAGCAAATATGACAACAGTTGAGGGAAGAGTTATGTATTTGCATCCTTTGGGATGTGTATTTCAGAATCTGAAGCAGCAAAAATCTGGACTCTCTGTTAGTTTTTGTTTAGTTTGACAGCATCACTGTATATTACAATGTTGCAATACATATCCTGCACTGGCCAAGTTCCTTAAAACTATATTTGAGTGTATATGAGTATTTTTTATATATATATATATGTGCATACATACATACATATCTGTCTGCCTTGAAAACATAAGAGGCTGAGCTGAGTGCATTTGGACAATATCTTTTAAGTAATTGCAGTTGGACTATTTTTTTTAATATAGCACATGCCATTCAACTTGAAAAAAAAGTGGAAGAGAGAATGGTGGAGCCAGAGTCATGATTTAAATTTTGTAAGATCTTAACATATAGTACTGCAGATCCAATACTTTTTATAAGGGAAGGGCTTGCATTAGCTGAAATGTGAAAAAACCATAATGAATTACTTCAATGGAGCCTTTGAACTTTTGGAAAGTGGTTTCAATGATCTCAGTGTTGGAAAGTGATACAATTTTAGTGTAAGCCAAAAGTGCATAAGGTTAGATGATAGGTACAGTGATTGAAGTAATTATTTATTTACTGAGGAAGCCATATGAAATGTTAATTAAATAAGAAACAAAGTGATGACATTTAAAATAGATTGCATGTTCGTCTCAACATTTAAAAAAAGAAAAATCAATTGAACATACTGCAGTTTGGAAGAAAAATAATTTTGCCATTTTGGAAACTTGTGCCTATATTGGTCATGTGTAAAATTAGATTTATAAACGATGATTCTTCCAAGTTGGAATCCTTTCAAGTACATATAATTTTATTTTGGATCAATAATTCAGTTGTGCTTGGAATAGATTGAGGGTGCATGTGAAGCTTTGGTAAGTGCAATACAGTGTGCATCTCCATGAAATTATCCAAAGCTGTCATGACATGTATCATCCTTTAAAAGGTAACGAATACAGATAGGTTAGTAAACATAGACAATATTCAACGTTAGCAAAACAACTGCTGTCCCGATGAAATATTCTCTCTTGGCAAGACAGTGTTAAATTAATAAACTTTTTCATGTTCCAGGTGTCTCTAAGAACATTTTAGATGTCAGTGGTTGGTAATTATTGGATACATACTGTATGTTTCAGCTTTAACACTGGCTTTTGCTTAGAGGAAACTAATGGCCAGGTGTGCTTAATTTCTTTTTATGGTGGCATCTGTCACTCAAAATGTCAAAAATACATTATAAATGCCATAAACAAAATCAGCACTATGATGATCTTAATGTCAGTGATGTGACATGCTTACTTTTCTTTCTTTCAATTTAAAAACTTTTTAAATTTATGATTAAATACCCCCATTTTTAGCTCCAGTGTTAATTGTCTTCCATGCAAATTTGGTTTCATTCTGCTTTTATTACTGAAAAATCTTTATACCAGAATGTGGAAGTATAGAACTAAAGTAAAAGTATTTACATTGAAGAAATGTGAAGAAATGAGAATGAAATGTTTTAAATTTTCTTGGTTTAGGATTTTTTTTCTTTCTTATGCAAAATATTTCATATTTGGGTTATGGCAGGTTGAGTTACTGTGCAGAAATTCTTGGAACCTCAAGATAAAAACAAGCTGAAATATACGTAGATTAATTCATGTTACTGGGGGACAGAAGCCATTTAAATGGCTCTTTAATTGACAGGGCGTTCTTGCTGTGACTGCTGTGCATCTCAGGTTCTTTCCTGCTTTTCCCATTCTCTCAGCAACAGGCACTGTCACTGATTCCATCTTCTCACTTATGGCATTGTCTTAGTTTTGATTTTACTGTGAAAGTAAAGAGGTGGCAAAGGAAGTCAGATTAAGGTGTTTTCTTGTCTGGTAGACCAACTTGGCAATGGGCAGTAGCTGATGCTTAAAAAATATTAGCAATACCTAGGCAAGTATAGAATCACCCTTACTTTCAGTTCCTGGGTTTGTGGTACCACAGAATTGTGAGCTTCCACCAGTCTAAATTAGGTCCAGGCTGTCAAAAGTCATAGAATGGTTTAGGTTGGAAGGGAACTTTCAAGATCATCTAGTTTCAACCCCTCACCACAGCAGGGACATCTCCCCCTAGACCAGACCACCCAGGACCTCATCCAACCTGATCTTGGACACGTCCATGGATGGAGCATGCACAGCTTCCCTGGGCAGCCTGGTCCAGTGTCTCAGCACTCTCTCAGTAAAGAATTTCCTTCTAATTTCTAATCTAAATCTACCCTCATCCAGTTTGAGCCCATTGCCCTTTGTCCTATCACTTTGTGAAAAGTCCCTCTCCAGGCTTCTTGTAGGCCCCCTTCAGACACTGGAAGGCTGCAATAAGGTCTCCCCTGAGCCTTCTCTTCTGCAGGCTGAACAAGCCAAATTCTCTCAGCCTGTCTTCATAGGAGAGGTGTTCCAGCCCTGATCTTTGTAGCCCTCCTCTGGACCTTCTCTAACACTGGTGTGAGACACCTGCCCAGGTGTGTTGTAGTAGTTGCCTCCAGATTGTAGTTTTTAACGGGCATAGCTGGACTCTATGAGTTGTATCATCCTTGTCTGATCTGATCATTCTTGTTGGAGTGCTAAGTTCTGCAGCTTAATTATGCAGCTCGTATTAAAAGTACTTTTCTCTGTTTTAAATGTGCTGGTTAATATTGAACATAATTTTTATTTTATGAGAAATAGTGAATATTTTTTATCTGCTCCCTTGATTTATGTTTTTATAAACTTCATATTTCCCCATACCGATAAAGTTTATCCAAGTTAGTGCATTTTAGTCTATTTAGTCTCCTCTTCTACACTCCCTCCATCTCTTTCTAGAGAAGTTTTAAAAAACCTGGATATGCCCTATATTTACCACTAATTTTGAAAGGCAGGTAAGGATATTTTCCAGATGTACAATGGCCCATCAAAATTAGTTCGGTTCATTTTTAAAAAAAAATTATTATTTTTGCCATTAGGTTCTGAAAATAGCATTCATTTATTTTATGGCAGGATGAGATTGCATATCTCCCATTGAGTTTGGAGGAAGCAAAGTTCCTACGTTAAATCCCTTCATAATCCCTATTAAGTATTTTGTTCTCTTGCTATCCTGCTTATAAGTATATGCTTGGTTTATAGAATTCTGCAGTTATCAAGCATTCAGATATTCTTTTTTCATTTTTTAAGGGAGCAAAGAAAATTAAAAAGCTATAGTTTGTAGTTACTTTTCTTTTATTGACGTTAATTGCAACTGGAAGATTCTTCTGCACTGTGTAGGTGAACCAATATTACAGTATTTATAGTTAAATCATCAGCAAAAAATATACCTTTTGAAGAGGCTTTGAAATACTCTGTCAAATGAGTGTGCAATTTTTTACTTGGAGAAATTATGAGAAATAACACGGGACCCTGAAAATACAACTGCTTTATTTTTTATATTAACACAGTGTAATAAATGGTGCACAACTGTAATGATTGAGAACAGTTACACCAGTTTAGGATCTGGCCTATAAACCTTAGATAGACAATATCTGCTGTTACACCACTGCTCGTGATGGCTCTGATAATTTTTCTGTGAACTGAGAAGCTCTGTGGAAGCTTCTAATTTTCACAGTAGCACTACCATGATGAACTGGGGCTCATTACTGTAAACTGATGGCAGTTGTTAATACTATTACAGGCAGAGACTTTTTATTTAAGGGAAACATTAGCCAGTAACTGGTAGATTTCTGACACAGTATTACATAAAGCTTCCTGTTAGGAAGGAGAGCAAAGAGAAATGGATTTGAACCCATTAGTATCAGAATTACGTGTCAAAAAGCTAGAGCAGAGTTCAATTTATTTCTGCAATAAAGTGTAAGCTAGAGATTGACTTGACAATTATTTTACCTTACATTGCTCTGGTTGTTCTGAGATGACTATTCCAACATCAAATCATCTTGTTTGGACATCTTTTACTGAATAACATGCTAGTCTAAATATGCATTATGTTATGTAGGAGCTAAAACTCGGAAGGTTTTTCAAGTAGAAATGAGTTTTTTATTACTATTTTTACTAAAGGATGTATATACAGTGGAACATATTCAGTATAGATTTAAAACAACTGCATGTGTTTCTGCTAAATCTCGTGTACGTTGTTGAATAGGGTTTACATTGTCATTGAAAGGATAATCTTTCTGAAGCTTTTAGTAGCCTGGTATAAGCAATATATATAACCTGCTCCGAAACATTTGTCTTCTCTAAGCCAGTCACTGAGCAGGGTTGTTGCTTCTGTTTTTCAGTCTCTTTTTTTCCTAATAATTTTTCAAGAAAAGTGACGACAAATTAGACAACCACTTCCTTATTAAAATTTTCAACTTTGAGAAGAATATTTTTATCAACATTTTTCCCATTTCCTATATATAGCCTCCACCTGAACACTGAGGTCCGTGAATTCAGATCCTTAACCTTGCACATTGCAGCAGACTTTTACTGGAATGGCAAATCTGGCCATGTCTTTCTTGTCTTGAAATGATGATTCTCTACAGAAAGCTTGTTTAATTTTCTAGTTGAGTAGCATGACTTTTTCAAGGAGGTTGTGTTAACTGTCTTTGTAGTACCCTCTGAAAACTCACATGAAGCTTCATAAAAATCTTTTAATAAAATTTGTATAAGTAATATGTTACACTGGTGTGCGGATCCTCCTGGCAGGTCTGCAAGACCGTGCCACACGCAGTCGTGATGCAGGGAAGTAGAATGCTGCTTGCATTGCATCTGGCTGTATGTTTGTATTCTGAGCTGTGAGCTCTGTGGGCAAAACTAATCCCAACATCAGAGGACTAGAGAGTATTGTGGGATTCATGGCAGGACATGCTTGCCCCTGGAAATTTGACATTGATGCTGAGTACCTCCAGTGGTAGATTTAGAATCGCCTCAATAGCTAGATTAAGCAGAATATCCTTCCTGGCAGGCATGTGGAATGGCAATTCCATGGGTTTGGACTAGCCAGGATGAAACTACAATAACTGTTCCCTGTGGGTTGTCTCTTCCCTATGGCTACGGGAGGACCAAACAAATTTATTTGAAGCAGAGGTTAACACTGCTACCTAACTAGGTAAATTGTTATTTTACATGGATTCTAGATGCTTTTACCCCAAAACTAGTTTGAGTAATATGTATTTATTTTATTGATATAAAATCTGCTCATTGTAAAAATCAGCCTATAAAAAGAGATTATATGTATGCAGGAAGAGATTTTTTTTTTTGCCAGGAATTTCTCATGCATAAATACAAATGAATATTCTAAATGTAAATGTTTGGCTAGATTATTCTTCGGAGACACATATTGATTTCTGTTGTCACTCTTCAGTGAGATTTAGTGTAGATTACTAGGAAATCCTTTCCAAGCACATACTGAAAAAAATGTAAAATATGATATCCTTGACAGTCGGCGAAAAGAGACAGAGTAGATGTTAACAAATTAACTGTGTTTACTCCATCCTCACCAGTGTAAGAGTCTTTTGCCTTTTAAAAAACTAAACTCGTTTGGTGCTTATAGTATATGGGTCCATATTGTGCTTGATGTGCTAGAAAGTATGTTTTCAAATTCATAGCTTAGCAAAAAGTGAAGCTTTGCATTTCCTGATTTTTCTTTGCAGATCTAAATGTAGAGTTGTGGCTCTCTCACCACAGTGGGAAGTACTGTATAATTTTGCAGCTTAGAATATTCTGTAATGCAAGTAGTATGAGTCTCATGATAAACTGTGTGTGATGGCCAAGTTTAATCCTAAAATATGTTCCATTCAGCTTTCTAATCAACCTGAAATTCATAAATTGTTGAATGGTGTAGTGGGTTTGATAATTATGGGTTATACTAATTTTACACTTCTGTGGTTAAATACAAAATATTGTTCTACTTTTCTGTTTATTTTTTTTCTTCTTTGCTATTTAGAAGGTAAGAAATATGTTTCAACAATTCTGTCAGACTGGAAGGTAACCTGTGAAGAGTTCGTTTTCACAAACTATGGAATTTTATAGCTAGCTAAGAAAATTTCAAGACTGTTAAATCTTAGTCGCTTCTGGGTTTTGAGCATTTACTAGGAGATTAGAGAATAAGAGAATATTCTTAGATTAATTGCAAAGAACTTTGCAAAACATGGGTATCTGACAGAGAATTTTTTCACTATTTTCCCAAATAGTGACCAGATGTTTTAGTTAAATCCATTTGAATTAAAACAAAGAAAACCTGTGCAGTTGTAAACATTTTGATTAATACTGTTTTTCACCTTTCACTTCTGCTAGTCACGGTCACTTGTGTAGTCAGATTGTTTAGTTTGCAAGTAACCCGTGGACTTTTATATAAGGAATGCAGTAAATAAAATATAGTCACTCTTATGTGAAAGTAAGAACTACAAATATGTGACACAACCAGATAAAAGCAATATCCTGTATCAGAAATTAAGAAAGAAAGCAGCTATAATATACCGGAAAAGAATGCCAATCTTTGCAGGTCAGTTGTAGCTGTAACTGGTACTGAACATGTGAGTAGAAATTCAAAAAGTTACTTTTAAACCTACATAAGATTTTTATGTCTTGCGAGCACTGTTAGGTATCAGTGTTGAGCTACTTGATATAGATGAGTGATAATAAATATCAAGTTCGTCTAAGAATTCGTAACAAATGATATTCACAGCTACAAAATGGGAATAATTTTTGCTTTCTTGGCAGTGTGATATTGTTAACCTACATTAATTTGTTTGGAAATGCTTTAAAAGCTATTTAATGTCATGTCGCTTACAAAGTACCATCAATAAATGTTTGGTTTAACAAATATGTTTTAATAGATAGGAAATGACACTACAACATTGCTGTATATTACTGTATTTTAATAAGATTTAAATCATAATTTCTATTCACTGTTTTGCTTGTTCTGGAGATAACCATACATGTACAGG
>VYZX01020562.1:14640-27754 GCA_013401335.1 Brachypteracias leptosomus | reverse complement strand
CATGTCTAATATGGACACTAATGAAACCTGATCCTGCACAACTGCAAGTTGTTTTGCATATTGAAGAAAACCCAACTGGATATACCTGTTAAAAATATAAAAGAATTTTATAGTTCTTTTCTAGCCTAAATCAAGTTTTTTCCAAAGATTAAAGTAAGATTAACTTTATCTTCACTGCTATATCAAATGTTTTTTAATGTGTGAATGGTAAAGAAAAAGTTCTGTCTCACTGACTTCTAGAAGAGTTTTTCTAAAGGAAATAAATTCAGGAAGAGAAAGAAAAGTGAGGAGAAGAAAAACTTGTTAGCAGTAAAAGTATCTGATAACTATTTGTCCCAGTAAAGTAGCACATTTTTCTAAATATTCACAATTGTTTTCTGAGATTAATCTGTTTATACTGAATGATGGTAGTTGATAAATGATGTATAAGACCCATCCCCAAATTTTTCTTAAAAAAAGACAAAATATTTATATATAAACTTGTATATCAACGTACATTGTGTTGGAAAGTACAAATAAAATTGTAATTTCTTCACACATGGTCCCAAAGTTTCCTTTCTTCTTGTTTTCTTTTTATTTTCTCTCTCAGGATTACTCTTCAGCCTTTATGGCAACTAATCTGTGCTAGTCTACCATTCCTCACTTTGTTACTCTACAATGTTAAAACAGTTTAGACAAAGACCAGTAGACTACAAACATTGTTTGAAAGGTCTCAAAACTTTGAACTATGACTTGTGTTTTCAGTCAGCTGATAACTTTCTCTTAAAGAAATATCAACGTGAAGAACATAGATACCAAAGAATACATTAGCAGTTCTCAAATGTTTGCCCCTTGGCATTTTCAAATAGATTAGACAGCCAACCACTACCCTTTCCAATGGATGTCTAGAAGCTTTTGCTGTTGATGAATGTTGAGCAGATTTTGCAATCTTTGAACATCTAAATTTTAATAAAACTCAATATTCTATAAAGTAGAAAATATTTTTCTATAGAAAAAAATGTTATTTGTACTCCAAAGCTTTTAGATCCATTTCTTGTACAGACGACAAGTACAGTCTGATATATTCTGCTGATAAATGCTCAAAATGCATTTTCATGTCTTTTACTGTAAATACAAAACTCAAGGTCCAGTAAGGCTCTTGCTTATTAAGATTATTCATGGAAAAAAAACAGGAAAAAAAAAATCAATGAATGCACACAGTCCAATTTAAGATTCCTTGATTTAAATATGAATTTAAATGCATAGTTTCATAAACACTGTTTTTGCAGAGTGTTTATGCATTATGAAAAGTGAGGCAATCATTCAATACTTGCAGTCTAAAAAACCACAAAAATTGGGATGTAGACATGGATACATTATTTAAGAGGTAGAAACAGTAAGAAGAAAATTAACATAAATTGTAATGTACCAGTTTTTATGGTATTTCTGTCACTGTATGCTCAATATTAGGCCAAAGACATCAGAAATGTCATAAGTACAGTTGGCTTTAAGACAGGACAATGAGATAAGTGACCTTTTAAAGTCACTTTTACATCTATAATTCTACCTTAGTCTGACTAGAAATAAAATTCTCACATGGTTTGAGATGACAATTTTTTAAGTGACTTATGCTTTTAAGCACCACTGACTTGAGTGATATTTCAGCTCCTATTTCATTTCACCCTCTCAGAAAATTTGACCTTGATGCTAATCACATTGTCACTATTCAATAGTACATGATGTCTTGCTCTCACTTATTGAATAGATACAAGCAGCAGACAGACCATATACAGATTATGTTTAGTTCAAGTAGATCAATATTTAACCTATTGTCCCTGTGGAATGTTAGATATACCCATGTTGACAACCATGTATACTTAGTCCTGCAAGAAAAAGTATTTTCACTATAGAACATACCACGCTAAAGACAAATCTAAGTTAGAGAAACTCCTCCATCACAAAGTGTGGGAGGCACATCGTATTAAATGCTTGGATTTTAGTGATGAGTATTTATAGCAATTAGACAGTGATATACTGCTAAAAATTGACACTTTATAATGTTCACAAAAAAGACAAAAATTTTACATTCTGCATGGAAACTCCATCTTGTAGCTCCCAGATCACAAAATTCCTCATAAATGTATGACCAAATGAAGTTATATACTAATTAATGCAATGTACTGTAGTTGGACAGCAAAGGACAAATGGCACTAAAAAGATGCTTGCACTGCCACCCCATTTCTAACCAGCTCAAATAAGTAGTGTAATAAGCTTAAATAGTTTATTTTAATACATTTATTTTGTACCTGACTTTGGGAAGTTTTTAGATATTCATGAAAGGTCAGAGTCTAGTCTATAAAATGTTTTGTTAAAATTACTGTCCATTCAGCAGCATGTTCAGTTCTTGAGTAAAAGGGACACGGAAAAAATGCTTTTGTCAAAACTTTAATTATACATACCAGTCAAGTAAACAGTTTGTCAGCATTTAAAGTACATTTGCATCACTAAATTACCTTGGCTGGATGTGGAAGCAGATGTCATTTGCGTAAATTAGTGTTTGTGTATAGATAGACAAAAGATCACTAATTTAAAAAGTTTTGCTTTTTGTTTGATGGTCAGGGTAATTTTTCCAGTATTAAGATACTAATAGGTAATGTAGTGAGACTACTGATACACTGTCCTTCAGGGATTATTTTAGAATCTGTGATTTTGATTTGAATATGAAAATAATTATGTAATATTATTTTATGTACAATCACTTTAGAAAAGCTTTAATAAGCCGTTCATATTATTGAATGCACTTTGTACAGATTCCCTCACAGTCTACCTTGTGTATCTCTCATATGACTTCAGCTATTCGTAATTTCTTCACTTAGTTATAGGTAAGTAAACATTAACATGTGAGGAGTAACTTTCCACAATAACAGTAAATGAATACCTTAAACCAGTAAGATAATGGCACTTAACAGTCCTTAACAAATGAGAGAATTCATATAGACATTTTCCCTGTATCTGTATAACATTTCTGCTAATATAGCTTCACAGCTTTTTTCCAGGAACTTTTGAATATTTTTTTTTCAAAATACAAGGATGCTACTGAGATTGAAAAATTTCACCTAGTAAACAGATCTATTTTGTGAAATGTGTCCTTTCTATAGACTATCTCAAAAACACATTAGAGCAATTCCTTTGTTGTTCCACTGTCTGTAGGAAAATAAAAGAAGTATTCTTCCTCTTGCTTTACTTAGATATATCACAAAAGCTGTATATTCTATGAAAAAAAAAATACATGTTTTTCTTCTATTATAGTCTCTTTTTTCCAGATAAATTGTACATCCTAATAATATCACCTAAAACTCCTGAGTATCATCTGCCTGCTGTTGTCCAAACCACACAATTGGTAGAATGCTGGGAAAGATAAGAATCTCAATCTGATGCAATAAGTACAGAGATCCAAATTCCAGATACAGCTTGATTCAATGCAGAATACTGTATTCTTTCCCTATAGTTATTTCTTTACTGTGACACTATTTTAGATTTCAATTAATAGCAGAGTATTTGAGGATTAGAATTAATAGATTATAATGAAGATACAAAATACATGATGGCAAAATATCCTGTAGCATAGAAAATATGGATTTTTATAAGAATCTCTTTATTCTCTTAGGCCTTAGTCTGAAGCTTCCTTTAACTTTAAGGGATTGAACAAGTCCCTTATTTTATAGTGTCTTATTTATATTCCTCAAGGCCTCTTATATTCTTACATAGTGTTTTGCTTTCTACAGCTATATACTTCTTCAGTCCTGAATTACAAATTATTTCAAATTATTACTTCATCTGTAAGATTTGTGGCCTGTTTTATGGCTAATTATTTAAATAATAATATACAGCTTTGAATACTTAAGTGTCTTTATCTTCTTTTTATTGTGTCACCTATCTTAGATCATTCTAGAAGTCTTACCTGTACTAATACTCACAGAAAAAGAAATTAAGATTGGACATACAGATACTTTAGATAGCAAATTTTATACACACATGGGAAGTTCTTTATACTATATGTAGCATAGAACCTTAATTAAGACAGGAAACAGACAGTATTTCCAAGTCCTTCACTGGAGCTATGGCACAGAGGCAATTAAATGTGTCAGACATACTTTTTTCTGTGACTGGAGAAAAAACCTGTTGTAAATCCTAAATAAGCCTTGTATTTTCTTTCCTTAGTCTGCTATACAAGCAGTTGTAGTCTGAAAAAGATTTAACGTGTTCTAAAATTCTCATACCATGTTTACCTGATGCTTTGTCATAAGTTACCCTCACTTCTTTAGAAATTTAGATCTAAATAGGATCACCAGTTCTAACTGTAGCAGTTACTTTTGTCAAGCTGTCCTAGAATAAAGCCATGATTAGTGTAAGCAATAACAACGAACAAGAACAAATGTTAAAAACAAGCCCTAAACATAGTTATTCATTCATACCTTCAATAACTCTAACTTTTTGTGAGTGAACTAAATAAAAAGGATGAGCCTGCTGGGGTTATATGAGTCACATGAGAAATAGATACTTATTTACTTCCTCAGACACATTTTTAAAATTAAGTAATTTAAGAGGCTAAGCCTATCTGAAATTCCTTTGATCAGTTTTATATTAAAAAAATTAATGTTCATTCAGCATATAGCCCGCTCACAAAGCTGATCAAAAAGGATGCATATATATTTAAAGTATGGCAAATTTGTTCAGATTCACAAAATATTTGACATTGTCTCACTTCTTTACTTATTCATCCAGACGACCTGCATTCTTCAAAACAAGCAGAATTTTTTCATTTTGTATTTTTTATAGTTCAGAAAAACATCTGTTTTCCTTGTAAAATGGAAAAGGGAAAGACACTTCTCTGTATAGAAGTGTGAACGTTAGCACACGTCTAACATCCACAAAAGGTTAAAGAAATAACAATGTCTGGCAAGGATACTAACAGGACACAATAATATGTATACGTAATATTCTGTATTTATCATTTAAGAAGAAACCTGAAAAACAGAACTTGAAAATACATTTGATACGCATTCTTTGAATTCTCACTTTAGTGATTATGAGACAAGTAATATTCCCAGAAGGAAATATATCTCTCTTTATTGTGAGTATAATTGTTTCATTAAGTTCCCTTTACAGCTGCAATAGTTGGAAATGTCATAAAATACAAGGTGGTGTTTGAATTATTTCAGAATTGTTTTGAAGAAGCTGAAGAGTTTTCATATAAAATTAGCATAGCCAAATTCAGAAGGAAGTAACTCTTGAAAAAAGGCACATATCTTTAAGTATGTATTGCATTCATTAATCCACTAATTGTGTGTAATGTTTGAGATTTTGTCTCTTAAAGGCAATTTTGTGATGTTTAGTACTGTAGAAGAGTCAATGACCTGTGGAGAAGATTATTTACTTAAAGTGCTACCCTATGCCCATTGAAGTCATTACCTTCGACTTGTGCAAGACTGACCTCCTTCAGCTAAAATAAGGATCACATGGAGGCAGGTCAACAACTTTGAAGATGGCTGCCCAGGGAGGTTGTGGAGACTCCTTCTCTGGAGACCTTTAAAGACTGCCTGGACTGGACACATTCCTGTGCAACATGGTCTAAGTGATCCTGCTCCAGCGGGGGGATTGGACTAGATAATCTTTCGAGGTCCCTTCCAATCCCTAACATTCCGTGACTGACTTCTATTAATAGTAAGAACTTTTGTACTAATCAAGCTGGTAAGGCAACAAGATGATGACATTCAGAAAATGTAGCAATGAGAGGCAGTTCATATTACCCCTCCTGTGTTTTGGCAGCACAGCAGAGCTAATAATGTGTAACTGATAGAATTTCTAATAAAACTTTATCAAAAATATTTGTTCATTGATCCTTTTACCCCTTGGCTTTGACTTCTTATGGCTGTTGGTGTTGCACTTAGCTTCTGACCAGCTTATGTCTTCTGTTTTCTGTAACATCCTCTTAATCGCTTCTTTGCCTCTGTTTGTTACCAACTTGTCTTAATTAATTCAATGAAAAGGATATGATATTATGTGCTGAATATTTCATACCCTAATTCAATGTCTTAAAACTGAAGAGCCATAGCATGAGCATTTTGTGGCAAAGGGTACAAAAATCCACTTTTCCCTCAAGCTTAATTCACTTGAACTAGAGGCCATCATATCTTGAAGTGGTTTTCTGTGGCTTCATGGACACAATGGACAATGACTTCAACTTTTGCTCAGATTCAGAGACCGCTTTCAAGAAATTTGCAAAGCTTCATTTGACCACTTTTCACAGTGGAACTTGCTTTGCAGGCATTCCTGGGAGCACTGTTTTTTAACTGAGGAGACTATGCTGCAAAAAAAGCAGGTCCAGGGAAGACAAGGCCACTGCATTAAGTACACTCTCCTGAGGGAATTACATAGCAGCCTCAAACTATATGCATTAGAATTCAACCGATTTCTTGCCCAATATCTCACTGACATTCAGCTTAAGTTGAAATCAACAATAGTTGTGAGAAAACTATTACCATATTATGAAAGAAATGTCAGTGGAATTTCAAGTGCTTTCTTCTCAAATAGAAATAAGACATGTGCAAGTAGTATAAACTTATTTTCTTTTGAATGAGCTCATAAACTTGCTTTAAAATATTTTAACTATCTAAGTAAGTTACAACAATATACAACAATATTACAAAAAAAAAAAAAGCTCTACTGTTGAAATTACTTTGTATAGCTGCTTTCCTAAATTTGAATAAATGTAAATGTGAAGTGAATGCTTCACTTAAAGTTTTGCTAGTTACTCGTGAGAATAAGTCACTATTCTGGTAATAGGGTCACTCACAAGAACCTAATCAATCCTTACCCTATACTAAAACTCTGGAAACAGCACTAAACATGCCCCAAACCATCAAAATAAAAAACTCTCTAAAAAACCAAGATTCCTCAAAATATTGATGTTACCAGTAGGAAAGTGTATTGAACAATTATAGATTGGAATCCAGGCCATCATTAATTTTTGTCTGTATATGCTTCAGTGACAAAAAGACCTTCAAGACAATTGCATTCACAGTGCCATTCCTCTGGTTTGTTCTCAGTTTTGTTTGACCAGTACAATACATATTCCAAACCACAACAGGCTGTGAAGGATATGAGCCTTGGGACATGCTGTTCCCTTACACAAATATAACTAGAAGGAACAAAGGTGTCTTCCACATTTTCCATCACTGCTTGTTTGAAAAAATACCAAAACATGATTTACCTCCTGTAAATGTCAGTTTAGAATGCTACAACAAATAAATTGATAGAACAGTGTGAAAGCATTGGAAGAAAATCATCAAAATGATGAGAAACTCATTGATTTGTGTTTAGTGAACAGCCTAGTTCTTTCCAACTTCATGTTACCCAACAAACACAAACTCACCAGATGGTGAATCAGGAAATCAAATAGACTATATTCAAACAAATGTAAAAGCACATTGAATAGTCATATCAAGAACAGACACAATCTTAGCTTTGCCAAACTGAAAATAAACCCAAGAAAGAAAACTCAAGATGAACTGGTTATCTATGAGACACAGAGTCAAAGACTAGAATGGAAGAAAAATCAGCTGCACAATGAAGCTCAAGCTTCAGTACTTCAAGCCAAATACAAGGAATAAGAAAGCAGATACAACACTAAAAAGCAAGTGTGATACACGATGATAGTAGGAAATGTAGAATAATCCTGAAATTTCTTATTTGTTCCAAAAGCTCAGAAGAAATCCTATTACTCTGCTAGAACGCATATAAATCTTGAAGAACAACAAGCTGAATTCAGGACCATTTGATTCTGTGTAGAACACTCATTCTGAAGACCCTGTATTGAAGAAAAGTACTTCAAATTAATTCCCAGTCAATAAATAGCAGGATTAAATTTCAAAGGCAATTGATAGAACACAGTTATTTGGTGGATCTTTAGTTTGACAGACTCTCCTGGGTGAACACCCCGCAGCTGCTTGGCCACTGCCCCCTCCCCCTCTTCCCCCGCATCGTGAGAGAAGAACCGGGAGGGAGAAAAAGTGAAAGACCCCACGCGTTGAGACCAGGGCAGCTGAAGGGAACAGCCCAAGGAGCAGAAGCAGCAGCGGTACCGACAGCGCCGATGCAATGACAGGTAAAGCGAGGGACATGAACTCCGGGGCGGGGCCGCTGCCGAGACGCTCCCACCGCACGCTGCAGATGCGCTGGAAACTGGCGCCGCCCGGAAGCAGGCCCTGCCTCCCTGGCCCACCCTTTATAGAGTGNCTCAGACAGACCCACTACAGTGTGACATCACACAGGAGCGAGTACCCCATTGGCTGGCTTGCTTGTTTATCCGTACTGCAGCCTCTCCCTGCTGATTGTGAATATTAACCCTATCCCAGCCCAACCCAGGACAGGGGTATAGCTGAAAGAAGATGCAGAGTCCACCAAAGGATGCTAGAAAGAGTATTTTAAAAATTGAATTCTGGCTGTGGTGAACCTACCGTAAACCACAGCTTTTTTTTTTTTTTAAAAAATGTCATTCTGCAATAATTATAGTTCAAGAAGTCTAAGCAACTAGAAAGACACTGTAAATTAGAGCCTATCAGATTGCAGAGACAAACTGTTCACTCTGCTGTTTGCCAAATGGAGATAGTACAAGTGAGAAAAGAGTTAAATTACTCTGGCAAAACTGTTTGTTTCATTGTAGGCATAGAAAATTGAAGAACAAATATTTTACTATAAACTTTTTTCTATACCATAAGCTTCAGCTCCTTTTTCTTTGATAATCTGTTCTATTTTTTCAAAGATCAAAAAGCTTATTATCCCACCAAACCCCATGCTGAGCTTTCCTCTTATCCTTTCCTGATTGTTGGTATTGTTGCAACCTGTTCACAGTAAATATATCAGATTATCTTTCACAGTTTGCTCAAGCTCTGCCACCTCCACAAAGCTGTCACAGCAGTATTTGAAACACACACACACATACAAACAGAAAAAATACCATCTTGAAAGAAAGTTTTCATTCTTCATTTCCATTTAGAGTTGATACTTCACTTCTTACAAACATCAGATCTCTAAGATAATTAGCTTTTAATACCCAGGCAATTTATTCTTCCCAGAAGATGAATCAGGATTGAAACACGGGCTGCAGCTGAAATGTTTATGTATATTACAGCATAGACAGAAAACTTAACTCAGATTCCTGAAAAAAAAAAAAGCAACTTTTTTTTCAGAGAAAAAAATGAGGATAAATTCATTAAATGTGTTGACTCCAATTATAGGTAGCACAGAATATCTCAATAAATTTGAAGAGAAGAAAGGAGATGGCAGTTTCTGAAGGACAGTTAGCATGAGAAAGTAAGTCAATATGTGTGAGATTAGAGGACTAAAAGGAGAAGAAGCGTGTAAGACAAACTTATGCAAAATATACATTTTTGTTACATATGAACACAAATAATATTTTCTTAATGTATGTCCTTCAAGATTGTGTCAATTACTTCTCAGACATGACTCTCCAGTTCAGGACAGGAAATGCAAATAAGTAGTTCAGAAATTAGTTTGTCTCAGAAATTAGGTTTCATATTTCAGCTCTTAAAGAATATTTAAAATTTAGACTTGGAAACTTTTCAGTTTCTTGCTTTATGTTATTATTCATTTTTTCTAGTTTTAACAACTTTGCTCTAAAAAGTATCCTGATAACAGCTATTGAGTTCAGTTATTGCTGAGCAGACCCTTAGGTTTTCATGGTTGTTTGTCCCAGTCCCATAAGAAATTGCATTCCCTTTGACTGAAGTCCCCTGCAGTTCCAACTGGCTATACCATTGCTCTCTCTAGCTGTGTTACAGAACAGTTACAGGAGTTCACTGTAACAACTGCATTTCAGTAGTTGATAAACTGATCCCTGTTCCCACAACTTGAGCTGGGCATGCATACTCCTGAGTGCTAGCTTGTGATGGTGTTTCTGTAACTAAAGATAGAAACACTACACTTTTTATTCAGTACACAGCAAAGACAAAACTTTCAGACAATAGCTCAACAAAATAAGTCACCTTTTTGCAAGTATATGCTCAAAATAATAAAATCTACTATGCAACTGAGCGCACAACATTGTTTTCCCCAGCTTTTCTTTGGTTTAACTTGAAATGGCTCTATTGCATTAATGAGTGCTAACTAGTTTTATCAAATCAACACTAGCTATTACAGGTGTCTTTGAAGCAAAATAAATACATCTATTTCATGAAATAAGGAAATTCAAACTTATACCACCGCTTCTACCCAAAACTGAAAACATTGTTTTAGAATTGACCAAGGGCAATATAATATGACCAAGATAGATAATAATGCGAGAGATTGAAATTTTAATCATACATGATCTATAAAACATTTTAACCTCCTGTCCAGCTAAACAACTAGAAAATAAATATTTACTTAAAGTCCAGCAGGTCTAACAGTACTTTTATTTAAAAAAAAAATCCCTTCAGTAACAAGTTAGGACCATTTTAATATTTCCCATCTTTGATCATAGGGCACAGATATCCAGTTTCATCATTAACCACTCTAGGCCAATGTTATCTGAAAGAACAGATTTGCCTTTGCTTTCTTCCCACTGCCAATGTTCAGTCCTGCAAGAAGTAGTATGCATAGAAGGAATTGGAGAAAGCTCAAGGATTTTCTCCTCCTTTTTCTTTCTTCTCCTCTAAGAATTAAGCAATTTTTTTTCTACACTAAGAACCAACTTGTTTTGGAGGGGGAAGAGCCAGTGATGAGTTCTCCCTAATTGAAATGAAAATAAGCTCAGACTTGCTTTGCTTGCCTGTAGGAGTCTTGAGGGAATTAAGGACTTCTTGCTGCAGAATCAACAAACTAAACTAAAGTCTTTTCTGTAGGTCTAACTGTTTTTCATGTACATTCTTTATATTCTTTAAATTTGAACAGGCAACAGTGAACAAGACAATATTCCTTAGTGGGACAGAACACTGCACAAAAAATGCAAAAGAGGAATGAAGTCACAAGGAGAGGTGTAATTTAGTAGAGTCTTTGAAGACATGGTAAGTGTTCGTAAAGGAAATAACCCTAAATAATTTAGAGACAAGTATCCAAAGTCCATGTGACTGCTTTAGGCTGAATCTCTTAAACTTCTTCTCAGCAATAGCTTTCTTCTTATTGCAGAATGTTGTTCCCCAATCTGGCTTTTAAACTTTTGGATTTTGACAGCACTATGAGGTAAAAGTCTTCTTTGATTCATTAACTTCCCATGTTCCACTCTCTGTTCTTATGTTTAAAGTTTAAGAATTAATGTGGCAGCAAAATCCTAATAGCAGTACAATGATTTATGACCAAAAACTATTGAATAACTTCACATTTGAGTATGCACTGGCATTTGAGAAAATCCTTATAAATATTATTGAAGAACAAAGAGAGTCCATAAAAAACATAGAGGACAAGAACAAACACCATGCAATGCCTCGTACATGAGGTTGTACAAGAAACAACATTCTTTAAGCAGAATGCTAGATCAGTGTCTGGTTTCAGCTGTGATGATGTAATCCTATTTAATTCCTTTATTTTTAAAAATGAAAATAAATTTCTGGGGTTTTGTGTGAGAAATGAATTTGATGCAAATGACACATGCTATTATATCGCTTCCTGTTCCTATGCCAAAAATAGAAATTGTTCTAATTAATGTATCATGAATACTGTAACTGCTTGCTGTAAAGGTCTAACTTGACCTGTCAGCTGTCACTTCTTTACCATTTTTATGAGACAATCAATAAAACTTGTCATGTTGTGCCTTTTTATGGCTCATTGAGCTCTTATCAAATACTCAGTGAACTATTGATTAATGGACAAACTGAGGAGTATGAGCTTTAACTAGCCTTGAAATACTGTTTCTGTGAACAGTGAAACTTTAAAAACCAACTTTGTAGAGATTTAATTCTAGATTGTCAATCATACATGGAATTTCAGATGTTTCTCAGCATCATCAGTTATTCATCTCAGAGTGTTCTCGTCCATGAAATCTGCAATTAAAATCAAATGCTAAGCAGATTTCTAATTCTTTTATAAGGTAAGTTAGGATTTTTCTTTCCACTTAGATCAGTGCAGAAATAAAACTGGGATCCATCAAAGCATACATTTCTTTTGGCTAAAAAGATGACACGTTGCCAATTAAGTGATAAAATGTTAATTTTTTTGCATTTGGTTGCAAATGAGTCAAAGTTACTTTGGTCTGCCCTGAGCCAAGACAAACTGGAATTCTTGTTCATAACCATAACTCTCTTTTACTACTTGTGCTTTTCTTCCCTCAACACTTTCAAACCCCTGCAGTCTTCATTAACCTTCACTTTTATGTTCCCAGCAAAGGTTGCAAGGTTTTCTTTGTGAGACTTCAATATTTTCACTCTAGCTCCTGATGAAGATAAATTCCAGCAGTTGTTAGACAGATTATATATTTATATATGTGGAAATAGGAGAGGCTACTGTTCTTCCCAGAACTTAGAAAAAAACCCAGGCTTTAGTTTTCATACCATTGCATTTTCAGTGCACCATTTTTAACAATTTTTTTGATATTGGAATCAGTAGTTAATAATGGTGCTGTTTGATGTCATAGTAAGGTTTAATCGGCCTATTTTTTCATCAGGGTTTTTTTAAACATTTTTATGCAATTAGTCTGCTTCCTCATTCTTTTTCAGTAAAGCTGCAGTATAGAGACACCTGCTGGGAAATGAATGAACAGAAA
Organism: Brachypteracias leptosomus; assembly: GCA_013401335.1. Classification (NCBI taxonomy): domain Eukaryota; kingdom Metazoa; phylum Chordata; class Aves; order Coraciiformes; family Brachypteraciidae; genus Brachypteracias; species Brachypteracias leptosomus. The sequence continues at coordinate 15,018 of VYZX01020562.1, read as the reverse complement.
CAAATACAAATATCGATAATAATAATCATAATAACAACAACAACAACAAAACCAACATTCTTTGAAGACAGAAAGTATTGACTAACCTTATTTTTCTTTGGGAATTTTTATTTCTCTAGAGGCCTGATTAACTTTATCCAGAAACATTCTAGACAAGGACGTTCAATTTGAACATTCAATCTAACTGATTACAACAGAGCTTAACCTATCCATGGGATTTCACATCTTTCCACATATTTTGCCCTTTTAGTATCAATCAGAGAGAATCCTTGTGATTGGACCCAGGAGTAAGCAATATCTTATGCCAAATTCTATGCATCAGTTTTAGAAGTTTAATTATTCAGGAAAATCAAGTGCTATATCTATTGATTTTATATA
>VYZX01020562.1:0-14616 GCA_013401335.1 Brachypteracias leptosomus | reverse complement strand
AAAAAAAAAAAAAAAAGACAAAATAAAGCTACGGAACATATTATTGAAACCCATCTGAAACTCATACTGTCACCAATATGTTCAAACAAATGGATAAAGTTATTGTTTCATTTCCATCTTATATGGAAACTTTCCTCTCACACTAAATTATAATCCACCTATTAGTCATATTATTCATATTAGTCAGAAAAGCCAGGATAATATACTTGGCTAATAACTATTTTATTATTGCGTAGTTCTTTTGTTTAGAAAAAATTATATATTGGATATCTTATTTATTTAGACATGTAATGGTAAACAGTAAGGTTTTTGTTGCTCACTGGTTTTTAGTTTCTGTCATAATTCACAACAAAATAGCTTCCTACTGTGCTTCAGAAGTCTCCTGAGAATAAGTGCTGTAACACATGCTCCAAAACATTTGTAATGATAGCTCCATGTGCTTATGAGTTAATACATTCCTGGGAAAAAAAATCATTCTAGCAGTTCATATTTTATGAACAGTTTCCTAAAAAAATAAATCTTATAAACAAGTTAATATAAAATCTATTAAACTTTTTTTTTTTTTAATTTTGCCACCAGTGAGAACAAATAACATTTTCCAAATGATCGCACTTAGGAGTAAATTCACAAAAGTACTTTTCTGCTACAATGTTTTGTATTACAGTTTTTGGCTTGAGGCATCTTGCTACCAGTGGAATTGACAGCAGTGAATTAGGTATTTTCTTAAGAATGGCAGCTGTGGAAGATTCACCATTTACTTGAAAGAATTCAGTCGCGTTTAATCCTATCTCTTAGCTAAGAATGCTGATGCCCAGACTGCAGGACAGTCTGGTACCCTGGTCTCGTGCACCCTCTGCTTTCTGAGGACCCTAAAATGGGCTTGGAAGGGTAGTGCAAGAGCTTGACTTTAAGGCTTAGTAACAAAGGTGTTGTGGAAGGGGAAGATACTGTTCAAACTATTCTCCAGTTAATGTGCTAGATTTAGATATGTGGGTTTCTATATGTGTGGAGCAACTTCAACAGGAAAGACTGTTTTGGAAACTTGACAGAGCAACATACTTATGTGTGGACAATTTGGCCCAGTAAGAGTATTAATAAAAGGAAATTTTCAAGTGCAAATAAACAAAACAAGTTATCACAAGAGCTACTTTAAATATTATCATTTTATAAGAAGAACACAGTAGTCAAGATAAAATATCAGTTCACAGTAGTCAAGATACATAATCAATTCTCTAATACTTAGATTCTTGAATGAAACCCAGGTCTGCAACTTTTGCTATGTATTAGCCATAAAGTTCCTGAAACTACTTCCCAACTATTTCACTATCAGTCACTTTAATGGAAGAGTTCAAATATTTTGCAAAATGTTTCATCATGTTCTTTGCAAATTCCTTCTAACCTTATAAATAAACCTTATTATGCTGGGTTTCTGTTGCTTAATTTCTTCTTTTTTTCTATCAATGGATCTTCTGACTCCATTAATTCTTGACACCTAATAAATACCTATGGAAAGCATGATATTAATTTTTATTCCCCCAACAATCTCTGAAGTAAACTTGAGTCAGGATTAGAACAAAGAAAATTTCTTTCCAAGCTCAACATTTGTTGAGAAAATATTTCCCCCCATAAAGTGAGTTGCTGTATTGTTGCCTTTAGGGGCAATTTTCATGCAGTAATATTCAGTCTATATATATTTATTATATGAGTTAAATGTTCTGCTTCACCTATGTTTTATCTAAGCTTCTCGTATTTGATATATTTTTTGGGGAGGGAGGAATTGTTTGCCTGCTATGTAATTAATTTGCATGACACCCCAGTACTTTTCTAGGCTGTATCTAATAATATGAAATTAGAAAATTGATGAGAAGCTTGTCTTCCCTGATATCTATTCTGTTCATTCTGAGAGGATACTCAGATTGAATTGATTGATACTCAAGCAAAAAGTAAAGATTTTACTCATACATATATAACCATGTATACATACAAAAATGTATATGTAAAAAAAAAATATGTGTGGACACAGACACATATAAACATATATGCTGCATATTTGAGGCCTGTGGCTAGTGGTGTCCCCCAAGGGTTGGTTCTGGGTCTAGGGCTGTTCAACATATTCATCAATGACCCGGACAAAGGGNGAGCCAGGCTCTTCTCAGTGACATCCAGTGATAGGACAAGGGCCAATGGTTGCAAGCTGGAACATAGGAGGTTTCACGTAAACATAAGGAAAAACTTTCATGGTGAGGGTGACAGAGCACTGGAACAAGCTGCCCAAAGAGGTAGTGGAGTCTCCACTAGACACATTCAAAACCTGCCTGGATGTGTTCCTGTGTGACCTGATCTAGATGATCCTGCTCTAGCAGGAGGGTTGGACTAGATGATCTTTTGAGGTACCTTCCAACCCCTAACATTCTGTGATATATATAAACTATAACTAGATAAGTTATATAAAACGCAACAACCGAGCTGAGAGGTGACTCTGAGATAATCTATTCTGTTATTTTACATGTACACACTTCTATTTCAACTTGATTCTGCATGTTTCTCATGACCAGCAACTTTACTGTATAGCATTCAAAAATTAATATATTTTGCTTATCACATTCTTACAACAATTATTATTATTTTTGGGTAGTATACAATAAGACTAACCTCCATTGTTGAAGGCTTATTAGGATTACATTCTTCATTGATGTTTCTTATTACTTCTTTTTTCAAAAGTATGTATTATATATACATAGTATATATACACAGATTGTTCATAAATTCAATATTTTCTAATAATTCTCTATAAAAAGGAAGCTCCGTGTATAGAAAATAGATAAATTGAAGAAATAATTCTAAAAGTAGTTCAATATATCTATCTTAAAAACTGTAAAAACCAACTACATTTCAGCTTAATGCAAACTGGCATTTTTTAAGTTAATCTGTTAGCTTTAGTTAAGAGTAATATCTGAGCACAACCACATAGTTAAAAGAAGTTTACCACTGCTCCATGTAGTATATCAAACATAACTTGACATCTGACTTTGCGGCTCACTTTGACATAATTTTTAAAATGATGCAACAAAGCAAGAGGCAATAGCTGACTTGATATTAGATAACTAAGACACAACATTTATTATTAACTTTTTTTAAAGCATATGTGATTAAGAAAATTAATATTTTCAATATTTAGAGTCATCTAAGGCACCAATGTAATCAACATCTTGGATCAGCCACTAGATCATTTATCGGTATATAAGAACACAAGCTAGTTCATGTGTTGTCTATTTTAAAACAGCTGCTGTGATGAAACCTGAATATTAATATAGATAATACCTATTTTTATTTAGTAACAACTCTGCAGAAAGATCTGCTCCATAAAACTCATGCTGAATCCACCTTTTGTTTATGAGTCCAAGGATACTTTTATTCTCTTCTGTAGCAGATGTTCCTGCAGAAAGTGGGGTTAGCTACCACTTTAGCATTAATGTTATTGCTCAGCTCCTTTTCTCTCTTCTGTTGTTTTTGCTCTCCTCCAATAAACTTTACCATGTATGTAAAATTAAACATGAAAATATGACAACTCTTGCAAAATTGCTTCCTGTGCTTGTGTGATTAAGGAGACCACAGAAAACATTATCTGAACAATAGCTAATTATTCTAAGAGTGAGTATAAATCTATTCTTCTCTTAACCAAGATAAAATTTAAGTTCTCTATTCTATATTCTCTGACAATGTTTGGGAGTTCCACTAATATTCAGCTTACCACAATGGGGCTAAACGCTAGGAAACAGTGGTTTATTGCTGAGAGGGCAATATCTTACCTCGATACTAGTGCCAGTTCTAACAGGACTACTTCTTTAGTTCCAGCACCAATTTTCAAGCCTACTCTGAGGACTCTCTTCTGAAATGAGGTTAATAATAAAGATTCCATGCACCTAAAAAGAACTGGGCATTACTCTTCCTGATTCAGCTTCACTGATGCTAGGTGTTAATAAGTAACCCCAATAAACTGGTGGAATAGACCCTGGAACAAGTGGTCATGCCACATGAAGCATACCTCTGTATCAGTGTTGATATTTCTTCAGCCTGTGTTCCTATGTTCTCATAAGTTTTTCTTAAATATATATGAAATGTTCTAACAATCAGACTAATAATCTCCTTGATCAAACAGTTCCTGGACTGCCTTCATGTAACCATGTTAAGTGAAATTCCTATCTTTATTGATAGCAACATACATAGTGTAATTGTGCTCCCAAAAGGCAGTAGAGAAAAAGTCCACGTGAGAGACCTAAATCTATATAATCATTTAAGACACAAACAAAACTCTTCACTAAACTACATTCTTTATCTCAGTTGAGGTCGAAGTCCCTGTGTTATTTGAAAGTAGATTGTCTTGTTCACTACAAAATTGAGGAAGGAGAGTAATTTCCTGCAAGTAACCACATATTGGTTTATTATTATAATTCTCAAAGATGATGAAAAATGTATTCATCTCCAAAACAAGCTAGAGGGATTTGAAGTGTCTTCTTGTTGCACTAACACATTAAATAAAACCCAGTTTTAAACATAATGGCTGGTTGATTTTGTATTTAGGATTAAGATACTCAATAGAGTTCACAAAATCCATGTGCTTTTGTAGAAAAACTATTTGACATACGTTTTCCTATATTCAACACAGTCTTTATTGAATGTCTCAAATGGTGTTTAGTACAGTGTCATGGTTTAACCCCAGCCAGAAACCAAACATGCTCACTCACTCTTTCCCCCTACCAGTGGGGAATAATAATAATAATGAATATAGCAAAAAAGAGAAAGAAAGAATGCCCAAGAAAAGACAAGTGATGCACAATGCAACCTCTGACCAATGCCTGAGCAATGATCTGTCCCTTGCCCAACCAACTGCCCCATTTATATACTGAGCATAATGTCTTAAGATATGGAATATCCCTTTGGCTAGTTTGGGTCAGCTGTCCTGTCACTATCCTCTCCCAGCACCTGCTCACTGGCAGAGCACAGGAAACTGGAAAATCCTCAACTTAGATAAGCACTACTTAGCAACAACTAAAACATCATTATGTTATCAACATTATCCTCACACTAAATCCAAAACACAGCACTGCACCAGCTACTAGGAACAAAATTAACTCTATCCCAGTCAAAACCCAGACATAAAGGTAAAGGCATCCACAATGTAGTCTTTTTTTCTCCACTACAGAGCTTAAAATAGCATAGTACATATATGTTTGTGATTTACAAATGGAAGAAAGATCTGAGACCACGTTAGTCTCAATATATGTGAGGCTTTCATATTATGAGAAATTTTGTGCCAACGAGCTAGTTACTAAAGTGTAAGTTTTAAACACAATATTATTCAATTTATTAATATGTTATATTAATATAATGATTTTTAAAACTTAGTGGGTTGGGGTTTTTTTTTAGTTTAACAGACAAAAGCAAGAGGATATTGTAATGAAGCTTACTAAAGACAATGTTGGACATTCACTGCATCACAGTCCCGTGAGAATCCTTTCCACAGAATAGAGTGTATGTATGTGTTTGATGTGTCTGTATACACACCAGTCCTTTGATGGTGGAAATACAAAATATGTGTTTCTGGAATGTAAAAAGGGCACAAAGTATAATATTCTCTCTGGAGAGTGATAGTAAAACTAGATGTTTATTTTGATCCTGAAAACAGGCATATGCCACTTTAGTCAAGGCAATATTGGCTTCCTAATGTGAGTAAAATGACACATCTACATAAGTGTTTCTATGGCTTTATGCACTGCAGAAACTGAAGTGCTTCTATGTAAATAACTACAGAAGCCGAACCAATTTCTTATCTGACTTTAGCTTGTTTTATTTACTAGTAGAATGGATTAGATACTTATACCTTCATTTGAAATATAATAAAAACAGAAAATATGCTGTTCCTATGTCACGGGATTTCCATTTGCAGTGGCATTATTGATTGTGAATAATTCTTACTTTGAAGTAAAACGAATCAAGGCATTAAGTTTTCAGCACAAAGAACCAGCAGGAAATGAAGGACAGGAGAGATTAAACAAAATAAACACTTATTTTACCTTTCCAGTTCTTGCAGCAAATGATGCTGCACTACAGAATTTTAACTGTGACTTTATGCCTGCCCTGCATCATGCCAGTAGACTGGCTTTACTGTATGTGTAAAAACGTACACAAGCGTTTTTAAGCTCTTTCCATAGAATGACATCCCCCGTTTATTTCTACAATGATTTTCATTCCTACTAAAGTTTGTTTCCCACTGCTAAACTAATGCAGAAAAACTTGTTTCCTAAGCCTAACATTTTGGAAAATAACAACCTATACTTTCCTGTTTAATTGGCCTCGGGTTAATGTGTTGTTTGTAAGACATTACCATATATGCACATAACATATATAAAATACGCCAAAATATCTAACACAAATGCTTTGCACATTTCTCAGATCTCTACAAAAGAACTCCTCAGAAGAGGAGAAAAAGCAACATTTTTCATTCTTACTATTAGTTCCTTGTTCTGTTTTAATATCTCAATTAGGAAATCTCAAGACTCAAAGTGGAATAGAAGGTATTATCATGACTCTGATCACTTTTCTTACAAGATAATTGCAAGCTAAGGATTAATGTTGGAGTTTTGTTTTCCTTTTCACCTGAAGGAAGAAAGCTTCAGTTCATGGAGTCTCCACCCAGCAAAGTGCAGTTAAAGAAAAGCATGTTTTAAAAAGCAGAACTCAGCACTTTGGTCCTTTATTTTTATGTTATTTTCTTTTATCTACAACTACATTCAATTTTTAAGCATATAAGCAAATACATAATATGCTATCTTAAAATGTTTATGAATATATATTGACCTATATATTCTGTGATTGGGTTGGTAAGAGTATGCATTATAGCTCAGTAAGGAATTATGAAACAAAGATTCATTCTGTCATAAGAATGGCAGTCATCAGATTCAAAATGTCTTACTGAAATCTAGCCCTTTGGACTTTCCATTTCATGGGGAAAAATCCAAACATATAAATTCAAGTCTAACTTTTTGATACATTTCATAGAATCAAGTAAGAAGGCACTGGAAGATATCTTGAGAAATTTTCATGTACATTTAGTATTATTTTCTATTAAAACAAAACTATTAGACACATATGAAATGTAATGTTTCAGTGTTTCAAAATAAAAATTTAACTGGAAGTGAGATGTAGAAGAAATTTCTTTTTTCTGACAGGTTTTATTAAACAAGTTTGCCTGTACCAACACAAGCTAAGTTTACATTGCAATTCCAGTTGGGACTATAGGACATGTTGATTTACGTAGTTAACAATCCTAGTTCAGATAACAGTATTTCTGGCTGCAGATTTACTTAGACAGATTTTCAAATCCTATTTACAAGTAGAATATATGTTCTGGAGTCACATCTACTTATTTGAGCCTAGACAAAGCTGCTCATCAAGCAACATATGTGTGTGTCTGTGTGTTTTTCTTAGAAATTATACATACATACTTATCAAGCATACACTGATTTTAAAAATATATAAAGAAATATAACCAATTTATTATATTGATATAAAATATGTATTAATAGGCATTAAGTTTCTTTATGTCAAGACTATACACGGTTAAAGCATATCTACATGCTCTCAAAGTAAACATCTATCACATTATAGATATTGTCACTCTCATTTGTTATACAACACTATGGCTGGCTCTGTTCACTAGTGAAAGGCATTTTTGTGCAAATTAATTCTATGCACATTAGACTTTGAGGTTTTTACATGGCTATATAAGAAAATATGTTTAGGATTGTTATGAATTGATGCTTTTAAGCAGTATTTGTTGTATATAACTTGACTTGTGACAGTCAAGTATAAAAGCATTGATTTTGGCATGGTTTAGATTGCAGAGATTCTTTAAAAACTACCATAATGGTGCAAGGTGCATTTTTTTCTGTCCATCTGTGGCTACATCATTCCTAATGCCATTCCTGTACCATTCTTTGCAAAAACCAAATCATACATAACTGAACCATGAAAAAATATGACATTTACATCCTCTAATTAACCAGGAAGACCTTTAGCTTTGCAGGAGTAATGTAAGAAAACAGCTGAACTCAGGAAGAGCAGACAGGATGGAAGAAAGAGATGAATTCATGGACAATGATACAGCTGACTTTCAGAGTGGACTATCTGAATTCAGAACTGTAACAACTCAAAGTAATTTTAGAAGCATGAACCTCCAAAGCACATGCAGTACATAACAGTTGACTGCATAGATAAACAGTGATACTCTTTAGTGATTTTCTCTTCCATCAGCACTTCCCAGGCAGTCTAAAATGATTTACCTAGAGGCATAGTAAGGTTCAATGCAGAGCTACTCAAGTTAGCATTCAATGCTAAATTAGCTACCAAATAGAGGATAGTCTTATTAGCATACTCCTTTATCTCATGCCAGTGCTTCCCAACAGAGTAAATTAATTCCTCTGGGGCACATGGCTAACATACCTCTACAGGTTTAATACCTGAAATAGCTCATTTGTGGTCAGCTCTATGCAACTTCCATTTTACCACATTAGAATATACTGTGACTAAAGGAGCAATGACTGCCAGGATTAGACATTGTAGATGAAAACATAAGAGTAACATAATGTCCTATCTATAATGAGGCTATGCTTAAGCTGGACAGTACTTTGGAATTTGAGTGTCAGAAGTAGATGTAAAAGTCTACGGAAATTGTGCCAGAATTTTGCGCTCTTTGAGTGGAACTCAGTTCTTCTCAACACTTTTGATCCATCCTAGCTGTGACTCTAACACCTCAAGGTGCCACAATGCAAATTAGCCATAGTCAAAAAAATTAATGAAGAAGATAACCAGTTTAAAAAAATACGTCTACAAGGAACACTGTCAGACAGCCCCTGAGGTCCTGGTCTTTGTAATTCTTCTGCTGATTTGACTGTGTTAGGGATTTCATGGTCAAATACAGAAGTCCACCAGTGGTAGGGCACTTTTGACTGCAGAAAGAATATGAACATTTGAAGAAATAAAGTTCTGTAGGAACTGTGTAATCAGTGATTCATGTTTTCTGATCCAAATAAGCTCTTACTTTTTGCAGATTAATTTTTTTCTTAGCTTGAAAAGTAATTTGTGTTGCTTGCTTTAATGCCTTGAAGTGAGGAAGGACAGAAGAGTTGGAACACTTTCTATTATTAAACAGTGACTGTAGGAAAAAGTATGCACAGAAAATCATCCTACAAGCTCTGTATTATGGGTGTAGCTTATAATGACAGATGAGATACACAAGAACTAAGATTCTTTATGTAAATAGATCTGGGATGAATTATGTAACAAATTCTCTCTAGGTGGTATTTTGCAGCAATGTAGTCTTCATATTTGTGCAATTTCATTTTTTTTTTTTTAAGATGATGAGCCATTTAAGGTGGAAACCAAGGAGAAGAAAATGTGTGTATTGGATATTTAATCATTTCTTTTCTAGAAAGAAGCAAATAGATCATGATTTATAACACTGACCAAAATTATATCAAGGTTTAGAGCAGACTGAATAATATGAAGAAATCTACCCATCAAAATTAAAAAAAAAAAAATCCAAACTCTCAAGCACTGCTGATGAACCTATTTTAAAAATGTAACTAGGAGTATTTGGTTAACAGTTTTCAATCATCTTTTATAGCTGATCCTATACCATACAAAATGAATCCTCTATTCTTCCACTCTTCAATTGACTGGCCTATTTAAGAATTCTTAATCTATTTTTAGAAAATATGGTGGAAGAAAATTTTTCTATCTTCTTCTAAGGAGCTTGTCTGTGGGCAAAGGCAAAGAGTATTTATGTGGGCAAGAATTAAGGACAACTATGTCAGAATACAAAGTTTCTGAGGCAGCTAATTTTTTTCTGATGGGATGCAGTCCAGTGCGAGTCTCATACATGCAATTTCTATCCTAGTTACAAATCTCCTGTTTGGTCTCAGTTCATCAGGAAAGGTAAGATGCATTTCATCTATTTCCATCTTCAAATACTTGTTAGCAACAATGATAAACATGTGATGCCAAAGTAGTTTCATATAAAAAATATTTAGTCTCAATTCATTAATCAAACTGTCTCTGTCACCCATTGAGAGGTGGGCACTTCCAGAGGGCAGTTCTTGCCATCCTAAAATATGTGTCAAATTTACTGAGATGAATCATATTTTGGAAAATCTTATTTTTTTCCTTTGGCTGAAACATTCATATGACCAGCTTAAAATGCATGCCTAATTTATAAAATGGCTAAAGAAAAATGAGATAAATCAGGACCCTTCTTTAAAATATGAATATGAGCTTTAGAGCTGTAAGAAGAGGAGCTTAGAGACTACTGTCCAAGTATTACTGCCTAAGGCACAGAGAAATCTAAATATAACATTTAACACATACTGTCCTGAGCCTGCTCAGAACCGGTAGTAACTGCTGTAATACAAATAGTAATATCAACTAAAAATAAAAGAAATTACAAGTATTTAAATCTATCTCTACACATAATGAAGAATGACACTCTTTGGCAAACGTTGAGATACTAGAGGCTGATTTGGGATACAGACAGTTTAAAATCTGACATCATTCAGGAACACCAATTTGCCAAGAAAACAGATGAAGTTTTTTTGTTGAGGAAAGTGCTCAAGCAATTTAAATGAGAATTTCAAGACATGAGAGGTATTTACAGCTCTAATTAAAAAGATAGCCAAGTTCTAGAGCTTGAATTGAAGTAGCAAAAGCAGTAGGACATTAATTCGTTTGGTTATACATGTTATTTCAATAACATGAAAATCTGACAACTCAAACAGCTGTCCAAATAACTGTACATATGTGCTACTCTGTTTTTTCACAAAATCACACATATACATTCAGATTGAGTCTGCAGAGGGTTTTGTGAACATGAGAAAATATCAGGGCAAACAGAAAAATTTCAGGATAGGGAAAAATTAGCACCATATCCCTGGGAAAAAAGATACATGCAAACTACTGAATATCAGAGCAGAAGCAGAGCTGTTTGATGACTGAATTTAACCTATAAAATTTATAAAGAGATCAGGAGGACTACAGAAAGTCACTGGAGCTTTCAGGAACCATCAACACCAGAAGAAAAGCTTGATTTGTTTCTTCTTCCTATTTGTAAAACCTCTTACAGTGCACTATTTAGTTCATTCAGAATCTCGCTGAATCTAACACTAAATTCTGTGCCAAACCAAGTAAGAAGATTTTATCAAGGTCTGTTTCGGTTTTTGTATATTATTTCTAAAAAATGGGGAGGAAAGATATAAACAATGTATTATGCATTTGGTAACCATGCATTTAGTAACACATTACTTTTTAATCTAAAAATTCATTAGCTAACAAACAGTGTTTGGGCAAACATTTATAACATTTCAGCATTCAAACACTTAAAAAAAAGAAAAGGAGATTGGCTAAGCAAAACCAAGGATAATAACCAAAAGGTTTTCTAAATTACTGTTGCCTGTGTCATTAAATTTCATATTGTGCATGGAATCTAAATACATCGCTTTGTTCTGCATGACAAGCAGAAGTGAGCATTCATACATTACTCAGCCACTTAATTAAGAGCCTGGGATGATTGCAGTTAGCAGAAACTAATAAGGGAATCACATTTAAATTCAAATCACTCCTCAGTGTAGCTGTCTGCAACATAAGCAAAGCTTACTGGGTAGACGTTCCACTAAATGCTCAGCTAAAAGCCTAGTTTTACTGTATTTCTGTGTAAAGAATAATTCTCACTTTGATTTAAGGTGAGAGTAAAATAAACAAATCTGTTTTGCATTTCCAAGTTATGTTTTGTCTCAGTGTTTTTAAATTCCAGCATGTCTTTTACTTTCTATAATAAAATAAGTTTGTGATTTAGGGCTTTGCTAGCACAAACCAGAATGTTCTGTAAAGCAGTCAGCTGGGCTTACCTTAAATATGATATTTTAGGACATTTTGCAGAAATAAGACTTATTGCAGTCAGCAAGCAGCCACCTAACAGCCTTAAGGAAACATCAAAATTCAAGTATTGGTACATTACGAGTCATGTCACAATTCCAAAAACTTATTAGATGAATGAAATTTACTGTACTACCAGTTTTGTCCTTTGTTGCTCACTACTGAGCAGTTCATTTTGCATTTTTTGGGGAACTCCAACTCTTAGGATTTATTTTTTTTCTATTATGGAACAAAAGTAAAGGAGCAAAGATAGTAGTAGTAAGTACGCTTAAAATGTCATTAACCAGGAATATTGTCACTGATGATGTGCAGATGACTATGAACCACCTTCACATCATTGCCAGGGTCCTCATACTACTGCAAAACTACGAAAATACATCAGTCAAAAGATAACAAACCCTAAATATTTTTCATAGAAATTTTCAGGATGAGAAAATTGTCACATTATGAATGTAAACAACAGTGAATATTTATTGTTTATCACAACATTAGTGTGTCTGTATCACAATGAATGCATTCTTGCACAGCATAAAAGCAAATTTAAGCTAGCTCTGAATGAGTTCAGTAAAAAACCTCAAACATTTCGGTGACAGAAAAGTAGTGCTTCTAGCCTAGCAATGAATCAGTGCTGTAAGCCAGTACTGTTTCATTCCTTGCTGCCAATCCGCAATGTTCATGTTCCCTGTTGGCCACCTCATCCATACTTTGAGTATGTATAACTGACATAAAATATTCTTTCTTCTGTGACCTTTCCCCACTTCCAGTAAGTATAAAGTGTTTGGGTTGTTTTTTTCTTCTTTTCCTCAGAAACTATTTTCCCAAGGCTCTTTCTGCTGGTCTGGGAGTTCAGCAGTTCTGAGACTCAGCTTCTGTATTTGAAGTATTATATTTAAAATACTTAAATTTGGTGGTGGGGGGGAGATTTTTAAATGCTTTGGAACTTCAAGACTGGTCTTTTACAATTTTTAATTTAATTTACAGTTTATGAGAGCTTCTGCAACATATTTGTTTCTTTGACACTTTTACTTTGCTACACCATGTGATATCCCCACTATATGGCATTTAAAAAAAATATAAATTCTTTATAGCTACAATGGCCAAAGAAGACTCTTGATTCACAATTTCCTGGAATATTCTGGTGTCATACCAGATTCGTACGACATTTTCAAACATTAAATTTCTAATTCTTACATTCCCAGGGACGCCTATGCTAGGGTATGTTTTTACCCAGTGAAATGGAACAATGCACAGAAATCAGCATTAAGTGTTAACCAAGTCTGCTCCAAAATTAGAAGTAGTTTGATTGCATCAGCATGATTATGTGCACTCAGCATTTATAAGCAGCCTGACATATTTCTGCAAATGCAACATCACTCCAGCACAGAGCTATTGCTTTCAGATCTGAGGTTTTATCACCACATCAGAACTCCCTTGTGTGCTCCTCTATACAGTATTGGTTAAAAACAGAGATTTCTGTGTCCTATTAAAATACACAGAGCAAGAACAGAGGATAGGGATGTATTCTTATTCTTCTTTTACTCATAAAGAAACAGAGAAATAAAAGTTTAAAACACCTTTGGAACCATTCTTTTTCAATCTTACGCTTCTACTGCCTGCACAAATTTTGTTTGTCCAATAGTGTTTGATGACAGTGAAATCAGCAACAGAACTGTGATGGAGTGCAAATTTGACTCTGAGCAAATCTTAGAAGAGCTACTTCAAATGCCAACATTTCTTAAACAGCTGTTCTCCTATATCATAACTGAAAGAGATTAACAAGCTTGAACTCAACTGAGGAAAAACTGCTCTGGTAGAATCATCTTGTCAGTAAATTAGGATACATCCTGTAATCTGCTAACCTTAACAAAACTCTGTGAGTAGACTAAGAGTTTAGCTCTGTGAATTCTGTAAGCCAGGTTTATTTTTCACCACTTAGGTTTTTTGTGACAATACACACAAAAAAATATCATAATACATCTTGAAAAGTCTTGAACTACACAATCTTGAAGTAGATTTTCACATATAATGCCATATACAACCAAAACCACAAAAGATCCTCGCTGCTTGAACTACTTCATTTTCTTTCTTTGGTTTTCCTTCTACTTCAAAAGAAGTTAAGTGCATCATCTTGTAGCCTAGAAAAGCCAAATAGCCCTTGAGCTATGAATAGACATTTGCCTGATGATTCTCTTTCTTAATGCATTTTCAACTCTTTATGACACTTGTAATTTTCTTTTCTCGAGTGCAATATAAAGAAGACAAAAGCAAGAAGGGTGCTCAATCTGATTAAGACAGAAAAACTATCACTTAGCAAAGGAAAGTAAGAAAAAAAGCAGAGGGAATTTGCCTTTTCATTTTCAGAATTAAAGGAAGAGGATCAGGAGCAATACAGATTGTAGAACTGAGAGGAGAGAAAGTGCTTTTCAACTTTTTAGTTGATTGATTTTATTTGGGAGAACATTAAAACACTTGATGTGGAAGGAGAAGTGTGAAGATTTCAGAAATAATTGGGAGAAGGTAGGTAATGCTTGCCACTGGCTGTGAGGTTCAGCCTTGCCTGTGATCATTTCACAGTCAAACTTGTATGCACATTGACGTAGTATTTTCACTGGCTGTTGTGGTTTAAGGTTT
>VYZX01020554.1:0-21574 GCA_013401335.1 Brachypteracias leptosomus | reverse complement strand
CAATCCTGATTCTCTTTGGTAGAATCACAGACAGATTATGTACAGGAATATTCTCATGAGAAAGACAACTAAAAATGGTAAAGCTTAGTTTCAAAATATCCAGGTAGCTCCAACGCCAACAACAAAGTTTTCAATAGACAAAAAGATAAATTTTCTCCTTCCTTTCAGCATAAAAAGGCCAAACATTGACAGTACAATCTCAGACATTCTCTCTGAGACATACTTCCTTCGTTATATTTTGCCCCATTTTATTTCTGTTCCCAGTGGATCACTTTGTTAGGTGTCAGAATTCAGAATTCAGGTCCGGACCAGGCAGCTCCCAGAGCTGCTCTCAGCTTCACTGGGCTCCATCCCCGCTGCACCTCACCCTACAGCCCTCCACAGTTTGTGGACTATCTCGTAAATTACCCCATAGTAAACGTCGGGGTCACCAATTGTCACGGTCGGGATGGACAAAGCAACAACAAATCTTAGCAAAAGCAAGCAAGAAAAAGCAGAAGCCTTTATTGATCTTGGAATGGGGTAGAAATTAAACTACTATCAAGGTCCTATTTCATGTATATCCTGAGTTTCATGCCATCCAAATAATTATGATGGAATATTGGCTACTACAGTTGCAATAGGATTTTTTTTTGTCAATGTAAAATAATCAGGCTGCAGAGCTGTCACTTAACAGTCACTGCTGTGGTCCTCTAAGCCTCTAACAGCTTTACTGAGCTTGAGGCAAAATACAAGAAATGCTATGACTTAACAGGCATCCACAGCTGTACACCATTTCACCTTCAGATCTGCAAGACATGGAAATAACACACCATGATATGGTGTGATATGCTAACTATAAGTCAAGAGTTGAAGTGGAAAAAAAGTCACAGATTTTGGTAGTACATGTTTTGAACAAATATTCTTATTCATGCAAAACACCACATAAAAATTACTTGGCAGGTGTATCAAAATAAGGACATAAGAGACAGCAGCCCCTGTGGTGTTATGCGTGCTGAAACAGTGATGATTACTTGATTCAGTAGATTATGAACTCTGGTCCACACAGACCTTGTTCCTTCCCATAGATACACCCTTAGAGATTGTATGGTGTGGTGAGAATCAAAGATATTCTGTTTTCTACTGACACATAAATTTTTGAGGTGCAAGAAGCCCCCTTTCACATTCGTTTTCACAGACATTCTGCTAACATTAATGGAAGGCAAGCAATTCTAAAATTACCAAATTCAAATAAACTCTCTTAGACTGACATTTACTTAATTGATTGTAGATTTTTGCAACATTGCAATGTACATTGCAACAATGCAATTATGGATGTTGCACTGTAGATGTCTAATGCACTGTTAGTTATCTAGACTCCTTTTTTTGCTGGTAGAGAAAGAGAGAATCCCTGAGTTAGGTTCTTCTTATCTGAATGTGGGTATCTAACATAGATCAGATAGTTCTGAAAAGCGTCCTAAGTTATAGCAGATAATTCTCAAGCCTAATATTCCCAGGATGTTAGTTTATAATATACATTACTTCATTTTATAGAGTGGTGTGACTGACATTTTTTAATAATAATTTAAATTTCCATGGTTTTGTGGCATCTTGTAGTTTCCATGTATTAAACTGTAGTGGTTTGTGGTTTGTAGTCAAACATGACTTTTTAGCATGTTGCCCTTTTCCTGTTGAACATAGTGCTAAAAGAAAAACAAAAGTATCTTTTAAGTGCAGATAGATATCTTTGAAGTTCATCTTTCCCATCCTTTGGATAATATGTTGTACATTACAAAGAATAACACTTACTATGTGTTTCAGCCTACATACTCTTTTCCACTATTACTATATCAATGATGTCATGTATAGGTCACTTTATGATGTCAATGTTTATTATTTGATTCTTTCTCTAATTAAAAAAAAAAAAATCCACTTTATATTGATTTACGTCTGGTTTTATGGGTCGGTCAACAAAATTTCCACAGTGATTTTCCAAGGAGCATGTCCTTTCCTATTTGTTAGAAGTTCTCCCAGGAAGTTTTTATGCCATTATATAAGGTATACATTCTATCTTATTTTAGCCATAATCTTTCAAAAAACCTTATCCAGAAAAATATGAGCCCTAATTTCATTTTTTCCAAGTCACTGGTCTAGTAGGATTTTACTTGTAACTTTAGGACAAAGTCCTCAAGGGATGACAGTAAATTACACCACAATGTCCAAGATCAGTTACTACACCCATGGTCAATTATGAAAGCATATGTTTTCCTTAATTAGAATCTGTAGGTTTTTCTGCTTGGGTGAAATCTAATATTCTGTTTCACTTCTATACTGAAGAAAGTGTCAGTTAACTAACTGTGTGAATGTCAAGCTAATTTAAAACTAATTTTTTTCAGGTACACTTAATTCATTTTCTATTTCTACTGGTTTAGATCAATGCTGTAATCAAAGCTTCAATGGTTTCAAAGGTTTTCTTGTAGATGATGATGTGTGAGACAGTTGAGCTTATAGCTCTTGTGTATTGGCAGTTTGGAAGTTAGTACTTATTCCTTCTAGTCTCACATCAGCCATGTGTGAATACACTACTGGTAAAAGAGATTTTTTTCTATGTTATTAACCAGAAATCAGATATAAGAGTAACTCCTGGATGGATTCAGCACTAATTAACAATGCATTGTAGCTGTTGGACTGCAAACCTGTTTGAGAAGCCTGGCTTCTGGAGGAAAAGGAAAAGAAAAGGACAGTTAAGCTCTATTATTTATGTTTTTTCCTTATATCTGAGGTCCAGATTTACTCCAAATGAATCCGTCAATAATAAGAAGAATTATGACAGTGGAAGGATCACATGGCCATGTATATGGTCTTTTCTTTCCAAAGTCTTTGTATTTCTTTAAGGTAAGAAATTTCATATACAATTAACATCTATATTTAACACTTCCTGGTTCAACCTCATATCTGAACTGCTTATAAATGGAAGTTACTTAAAATAAGTATCAGTTAAGATGTTTCCTTTATATTTACACCAACATTAAAAAGTCAGCTCACACTGGGAAAGTAGTTTCTAGATTATCTGCCCTTTGCTCAGGATCAATGTTCTTTTGTTAAGTCTCTCTTACTGTGTTGTTTTTTTTCTGCACTAGTTATTAAAGACAGTCAATTCAGTCATGGAGAATAAACTATTTAATGATGCTAGTCTTTGTTTGCATTTTTGAAAGCAGATAGACTTTGTAAGTGCACAATACATGACTTAATATTATGGCACGTTGCTCTCTTAAACTATTAATTTTCTTTGGTGTGTAGTAGCCACAACTGTTCCACTGGAGCTTTCGTCTCTGTCTGCGTAAATTAAGCTTTCCAAAACAGGAGCAAGTAGCATGTAATGAAACATTGCTGTTATAACTGTGTCTTTCAGAAAAAGCTGTATGCTACAGATTTTGAAAAATCAGGAGGTCTACAGTTATTTCAATCAGTGGATGAACCACCGTCTAAATGAACAACTGGTTCAAACTATTGTCTCATGCATTATTGCTATGCAATGATTGGAAAATTTAGCAATCTTTCCATATGTCACTGACACAGCTTTAAAGAAGTAGATATTTGAATAAGTAGGATATCATGCCTTTTAAAGAGTATCACATATTTCCTTTGGCTTGCAACCATTAAAAAATAGTGTAAAAGTCAGTCACACGGCCAAAACTCCATGGTGTTTCCAGACTCCTATTGTGTTAACCAAGGGCACACCCGCTCACCCTACCTAGACTAGATACCTCATTTAGGATAAGATAAATTGCTTTTGGCATGTAGTCTGTCTCCACTGACTGTGAAGGTTTCCTAGATGATAAACTGAATTGTGAATGCTTTTTGATAGATAGAATTGGGCAAGATGAATCCCAACTATGTCATGCTTCAAGAAATTCATAACAGACATTTGTTTTACAGGCTCCTGTGGCTTCACAGCTTCTCCAGCAGTCCCGACTGGTGCTGACTGTTAGAAGAAATTCTTTTTTCCCAACATACAACTTGCTTCTCTTGCTTCATTGTACTATTAGACTCTTATTTTGTTCGACTAGTCACATGGGTATGGGAGATGTTACATCTTCTGTTTAGCAACAGCTTTTTATGTATTTGCAAACTGCTGCCCTTTTTTCCTCTGTCTTTTCTTCATCAGGCTAAACAATGACAGTTCTAGATTTCATTCTAATCCCTCTTTCTCAGCTTTACGAAGACCTTCCAGGAAAACACAGCACCGCAACATGAACATTGTTCTGGTTAAAGTCTTATGAAGTGTGGTGGGTTTACCTTGGATGGGTGCCCTCTATCACTCCTCCCCCCCAACCTCCATCAGCAAGACAAGCGGGGAGAGAATAACATGGGAAAGAAAAACCCGTGGGTTATGATAAAAAGCAGTTTTAATAAACAGCAGAGAAAGCAAGGCCGCGCATGTGAGAAGCAAAAGCAACAAAGCCGTTACTCTCTACTTCCCATCCGCAGGCGGTGTCGGGCCTGTCCCGGGAAGCAGGGCTCCAGAACGCGGAGCGGTTGCTCGGAGGACAAAAGTCTTCCCCCCGAATCCCCCCGTCCTCCTTCCTTTATAGTTGAGCTGACGTCATGTGGTATGGAATATCCCATTGGTCAGCTTGGGTCAGCTGTCTGAGTTGTATCCCCTCCCAGATCTTGTGCACCCCGTACCTTTGGTGCTGTGTGAGCTCTGCTAGTCATAACAAGGGTATGTTATCAACAGCCTCTGGCTCTCAGTACTGCAGCATGAGGGCTGTATGGGGAAAATCAGCTCAGTCAGACACACTACAGAGGTAGAGCAGAAGAACTTCTTAGTTTTCTTGCAGGTAGTACTCTTATTTGTATGTATGCCTCTTCCACAACACGAACTGACTAGCTTTTGGTACAACAACCTTCAGATCTTTTCCTTCTGGTCCTTACCACGTATATGTGAAAGTGTTTAATTGTATCTAGATGCAATTTAATTACATTTTTAAAATTCTGTTTCTCCATCAAGATCCCCCGTTCCTCCAGTGCTCATTCAGATCTTCCTAGTTTGGTATTGCTTGCAGATCGCCACTGTACTCTTCGCAGAGCTGAGCAGAGTGCAAGCTACCTGCCTGGGCACACTGAAAAATAACCATTGTTCAAACAGGAAAAAATCTCTTCTTCTCCCAGTTTCTCTAGCAGAAACAATTTTTAGTTACTCTTTGCCTCTGCCCGATGACTCAGACAATTCAGTTTCAAGGTCTTTCACATCTTCCAAATCAAGATTAACATCCATTCCTTCCACGTGGTCTTTTGTTATGACTTGGGTTTCAAGTTTTCTCTGAAAATTCTGATCTTTTTACAGGGGAAAACACAATTTATTTCTAGACCACTCTAAAATGTGTTAGCAAGCCTGAATAGCCAATAAATAAGAAGACGCAAAATGTTTGGAGATGACAGGATGTTATTTAGATTAAAGTAGATGGGGGAATTTCAGAGATCCAAAGATAACAGGTCTGATAAGCAGGAAACATGGTGTTACATGGGATTCATTGTTGAAAAACACAAGTTCCAGAGGAATATTGATCACCAAGTGTATTCCAAGACTCTAGATTAACTGTAACAGATGGAAAGAGCTGTGGGTTGTTATAGGTAGCAAATAAAAACTCTTAGCTCAGTGCCAAAACAAAGACAGAACATGAAGAAGAATAATGAGAGGAGTAAACCTAGATAGGTTAAAACACCACGAAACTATTAGGTACATTGACAGAATACTTTCAAACTCTTCTCAGTGGCAAAATGATTTCCAAATAAGGGGTTCAAGATGAAAAATAAATCCAAACAGAAAGATTGCAAAGTGTACAGTGTTCACTTTTTCAGAAGTCAAGAAGAGGAGACTAATTCATGTGATGTCATCACAACATGTTTAAAAGCAATGAACAAAATTATTTGTAACTGTGGATCTTACTATGTTATACCATAATTTTGTCCAAAGGTTTACTAGGAACATTCACTGACCTTTTAAATGAGAACATATGTGGTGGAAAAAGGATGAAATGTATCTAAAATAATGTTTATAAATCTACTGTCTTAGTACACAAACACAAAGTATATTAAGAGCAACTTTCCCATCAGACAGTTTTCCCAGTGTGACAAAGCATCCTTTTAAAAACATATCAAAAGTGAACCAAGAAGAGTAGACAAGACTCAGAAAAGCTTTACAAGCAAAAAGAATTTTTTCCCACACTAAAAAGTGTAAAATATTGTTGATTGGTCCAGTAACTTATTGCCAGCAATTACCAGAGTGTTTACACCGCTATAAAGACTCTATAGCAATATATTTCTTTTCTCATATAAAACCACTGTAATCAGTCAGTATTTCTATAGGAAGCTTTAGGAGGAAAGAGGAGGAGGCTCAGAGGGATGTTTGGAGAAACACTGCCAGATCTGAGCCAAGTCTGAACTGAATACTGTGAAGGTAAGGTAGCAAGGATGATAGTACAAAGGTGTCCACTAAAGCAGAGGCAAGCAGTAGCAGTCTGAAAACTCTCACTAGTTCCAGCTGCCACTGCTCTC
This sequence comes from Brachypteracias leptosomus, assembly GCA_013401335.1. Classification (NCBI taxonomy): domain Eukaryota; kingdom Metazoa; phylum Chordata; class Aves; order Coraciiformes; family Brachypteraciidae; genus Brachypteracias; species Brachypteracias leptosomus. Next base: position 15,034 of record VYZX01020554.1, on the reverse strand, counting down.
TAGAAGCTGACTCACATCCAAACCAACCCAGAGCCTGAGACAAGATTAGGAGGTGTCAAGTGTTTGGCACCAGGGAGGAAATGGCATACAGAAGCATCTGCAAAGAAGAAAAGAGCAAACACTGAAGTACTGCTCACTTTGATACTGTAAAAGTCTTTACCATAGCTCTATCAGTGTTTACACACACATGTTCTTGACAGTACATCTGTTGCTCCCTAAAGCATCTAGATTTCTGTGGTTTTGCTATGCATAGAAATCTCCACTTAAGAGTAATCATTGTCTGATTGATGCTCAAAAGAGTTAATGCTGATCTGTATGGAACAGAGAGATGTTCTTTCTCACTTCATGTCAAGCTGCAACAGGCTCATGAGGCTGTTAGATTAAGTGCTGAAGCTTGTACAAGTTTGTGCAGTTCGTTAGAGGACTCTGAGTCACACTGCTTCTGTTGCACTGTCATCCCCAACCCCTAACCTCTTCATCTAGAAAAGCAGGAAAAACTGTGGGGAAAGACTGATCCATCTTGTCACCAGAGATCAACCAGAAGCTNGGGGGGTAACGACAAGGGGGAAGATGTTGTTAAATACCATGACAATATCTTTAACAGTTAGGTAGTAATTTACCTATCTGGAAAAGAATATCTTAAAAATGTTGTAAGCATAGAACTGAAAGAGTTTGGAGGGAGACAAAACCCAGATTCAACCCTAGGATTAAATTACAATTTGTAATACTATACATTTTGTAACGTAAGTATACAGCATACTATTGTGGTTGTAAAAGTAGATGACAGAAGAGTGCAACCTTACAGCTGAAAGAAATAAAAGCATGTACTGTTTTGGCTGAATCAAAATAGAAACTTTTTTTTTTTAATCAATTCAGGCATTTGTAACAAAGGTAGGAACAAATATAGGGAAATCAGAACACAGAGCTTTAGTGACAAAACCAAGAAGAGAAATTGTTAATGCTGTTCATGTAAATTCAGTCTGCTTCCACCTAGTAACAACTGGTTAAGATCTGAAGATTCAGTTCCTCATTATAGCTATCAAATTGAACTGTATCTATCAACCAAATGAATCAAACCAGGTCATAACTTCCACCTCTGCTGGGAGCGCTATTACTACTAGTCTATTAATTAGTCTTGATAAGAGAAGAGGGGAGGCGACAAATTATTTTATTGATACTGTTGCATTCTGTAGGACTACAGTTGTAAATGTTTATTGAGGCATGAAAGTGTTTAGCTGGAGGCTTTGGGAAAAAGGCTTCTTGCACAGTCCCCAGTGCAGGCAATGGGGCCATGGTTCCTTGCACCCCTCCAGTAGTATCAGCAGTAGAGTGGACACAAGGGCTTGAAATGGAGCCCACCACATGACTGGCTCATTAATCTGTTCATTTTCACTGTCTTGTTTAAGGAATAAATATTTGGCTTGAATCAATAAAAGGCTTTTGAGCCTTTTCCAGAAAATGGAGAGCCTGGCAAACTGGAAGCTGTTTCCAAAGATGTCAGTTTAAAAGTTTTTGTGAAAAGAAGCAGTGGAACCTGGGCTACCTCCTCTTCTGGCTGAGAAACAGTGACACTGGTGACAACAACTCAATACCCCGCAGTTACATATACACTTTGACAGGGATTGATCACTTCCTAAGGAGTAGAAGAGGCAAATCCACACTCAGTATCCGATGTTGTTCAATAAACCACAAGTTCAGTGCCAAAAATGAAAGAAGACAAGAGAACAAATTCCTTCATGTCTGAGTTACGATGGTACTTGTAGTCTAATCTATTCCTAGTTACCACAACATATATATTTACAGGGTCCATTTTTCAGCTGGAATCTGACAGTGAAGAATTATAAACTCTCTTTTGACAGTTCATATTTGATCTACTCAGTTACATTAAACAATTTTGCATATTGTCAGAAAATGAAAAATAGCCCTTGATCTTCAGCTGCTTTGTCACTCTGTGCTACCTAGATGAGGATTACAACCCTGATAACTGTCAAAGCAGCATGGACTCCTTATTTCTTGTCAATGTGGTCTAGAAGTGACCAATCCTTGTTGCATTAAAACCATGATTGTCACAACACGAGTGACTGAAAAGTGTCTTCATAAGCAAGAAAAAATGGCTGTTAAAAAACACTTGGCAGACCTTACTAATGACATGGAGGGAGGAGAGAAAACTATTCTTTCTACTTTAGTATTTTGTTGACACTTTAGAACCTTGAAAGATGTTTTACCCTGTGTGAACACTGGAAGTTTTTCTGAGGTGCCTTTTTAATTAAAAAAAACCCCAGCATATGGCTTTAGCAAGAGCCAACCAAAATAATGTGCAAATGTGTTTATGTGTGTATGGCTGTATTCCAAAGTTCAACAGTGCTAAATTGGCAACATTTTCTGAAAAGATAAGATTTACTGCTTGGAAACAGGATGAAAGTTTACGCTTTTACATTCTAATTACTAGCTAAAAGGAGATCAGTTTGGTTTTCATTTGCTATTTTAGTAGTGCTTTATTTATCTTCATTCATTTGCTAAAACTATACAGGCATAGCATAGTACTGTCTTCAAGGTTTAAAAGCTAAAGGTTGTTCAAAAATGAAAGCACCGAGGGAGGAAGACTTCAAGTGTATGGGTTAGAAAACTGATGTTGCTCCTATTGACACAAGCAGTGCATATTTAGACTCCAGAAGAGCTGTGCAGTTTAGGCTCACTGAGTTTTGTTGGTGAGTCTAGACTGGAGTTGGTACCCAGTATGTACAGCCTTTGATAAAAAATAGCCTCCATTTCTGACAACTCATCCTGTTATATGGGTTTCTGTTACACTTGATAATGCTCAATGCAAACTGCTGCACTATATAAATAATGAGGACATATTATGCTAACAATTAAATTGCCTGCAAAATGGACCAACTCCATTTCCATGATAATGAAAAGATCCATGATAAGTAAACATCCTAGAAAACAAGACTTTATGCAAACTGTCTGATACTATATGTTGGTTGCAGTTCTTAGATCAAGTCTGTTTTTTGAAAATGGCTGATAACTTTTACCAAGTTAAGGATCATGTATAAGCATAACAATGGAAAACAGAGTATGTAATTAAACTTAATTATAAATCAAACAGCTGACAAGAAATTAATTTGTTTTTTATGACAAGACAAGAATGTTAAATCTATGAAATAGATTTGCTATAAGAGAAAAAAATGCACTGTTACTTTGTGTGTACATTGAAGGCAGACCAGAGCTCTCTTCTGAACAGAGAGAGGGGTGTCACTACAGGTGCTGCACTACCCAGTGATATTAGGGAGACCTAAATTACAGAAAAGGTAAATCCCAGAGCTGTTTTTCTTCCTCATTAAGTTTTTATCCTTATTTGTTATTAAATTAAAAAACTATGAAATCTTACCTAAGTGTCCTAGCACAGGCAAACCTTCATGTTTTCATTAGGGAATAAAAGGTCTTTGTAAAATGTTTCTCCATTACCTGAATGGTTTCTTGGAGGGTCCATACCACTTCTATCTCCAGGGCAAAGAACCTTTTAACGCAGCAAGGGACAGAAACAGCTTGAAATGCCAAAATATAACTTCAGCCTGCTTGCTTTATAACCTTATTTTATGGCTGATGTTATACTCATTACTTAACTCAGCAATCAAGAATGGACACTATAAAAACTCTATGCAAAATGCACAGGTGTGGAATAAATTTAAAAGGTGAGAATCCACTGTAGGTAAATTTTAATTACACATCTTAACTAAAAGTAAGCTCATTATGTGCCCGATAGAACAGATTGAAAAAATGTGTTTTCTTTTAAAACCAGGTTATTTATCAAAGTTCCTGTACCTCCTCTATTGACTCTTTTATTTCGTTGTATTGACAGATTTAGTGAAGACTAATCTCCTGATAGTTCTCATTCCAGATTAACACTGCTTTTCTTAGAATGCAGTGTGGTTTCTATAAATAATTGTTTGTATATAGAAAAAAAGTGCAATAACCAGTCTGAAAATTCTGTCCTGGAAGCCAGTGAGTTGATGGGAAGTAATCAGTCTCTGTTATTACATGTTTAAAATGGTATTTTTCTTCCAAAGTTTAGGAAAAGAGCCTATCTAATCCTGTGGCTCACAATCTGAAGAAATAGTAAATTTTCTGCTTTTGTATTTATTCCTCAATATTATATTTTTTAATTAATTAGGTTATTTTTAGATTACATTTTTAATTAAAAAAAGGAAAAAAATAACCCAAATCACCTAATTGTGAATATAATTGCAGTGGGCATAGATGAATTATTTTTCAGACCTCAAGGTTAAAAAGAAATATTTAATCTGACCATATTTCATGTTTTAAATCTGCATTAAATATGAAATATTCTAACACCAAAAAGCTAGAAAGTGTTTGAAGCATTATTCCCTATTTAAGTTTCACAGCAAGAGTGTCTGGGCACTGGAACAGGCTTCTTTAAAGATGTTATTGATTTTAAAAGCTCAAGAGGATAAGGTTCTATTCTAGGGTTGAAGCTGGCCCTGCTTTGAGTGGGAAATTGGACTACAGGCCTGAAGAGGTCCATTCCAACCTGAATTATTCTGTAATAGCAGGATGCTTCCTACTTGTGTGACTGTGGGGGCTTGGAGGGGCCCCCACCAGGCTGCAAGTTTTGACGAGGGAACATGTCCAGGCCTGGGCATCCAGGAGGTGGCCTCCAGACCTGGGCTGTTCCCAGCTGGGTATGCAGCTGGGGCCACTTTGCTCACATCCAGTTGCAGATTTTTTTGTTCATCGCAGAAAGGGTTGTAAAGCCCTGGAATAGGCTGGTAAGGGAAGTGGTGTAGTCACCATCCCTGGAGGCATTTAAAAGACATGTAGATATGGCACTTATGGACATGGTTTAGTGGTGACCTACCAGTGCTGGGTTAACAGCTGGACTTGATGATCTTGAAGGTCTCTTCCAATCAAGATGATTTTTTAGTTCTATATGTGATAAGTCTTTAGACATGGTTCTGTGCTAATTTTAGAACAGATACCTTCCTCGCCAAGAACTAGTCCACAGCTGAGTGCTGTTAGCTGGAACCTTTTTGTGGCAATCACTGACTTTGGATCAGGGCCTTGCAACACAGAATAGATGGTGCTCAAGGGAGGAACCAGCTGTCCTGTATGTCTTTTCATACTCATTCAGCATGTGGCTGCATGCTTTGTTTACTGAATCACATCCAAATCCCTCTCTGACACTAATATTAATGTCTTCATGGGTTTTTGTGCGCTTATCGCTATGATATTCAAATGCTTAAAGAATTCCTCTTCAAGAGATTTAAGAGACATCTTTATGCTGTCATAGGAAACAGCAGCATTGTTTCTCATTTTACAGGTGGGATGTGCTGAAGACAGCAGGACAACTTGCATGTATAAAGTATTTGCTCAAAGTCCTTACTGATTGTGGACTTGAGTCCATCAAGTTAAAGCAGCCTTGGGAATGAATGCCATATCTAATCCAAGGAAGTGCACTGAAAGGCACATCTGTATCTTTTCCAGGAGGGTACAGAAATGTTCTGAAATGGTTTCACTTAGAAGGGTTGTGCCATTTCACTTATTCATCTTTGAAATTGTTTTAGCCTTTTTTAACTAGCAAAGGAACATCTGTGAGTGACATTCTGAAAACTACAGAAAATCCACTATATGTAAAGTAGCTAAAGTTGAATTATACTTGGATTTTTCATTAAATTAACATTATTCATACTGATGGATCAGAGGTTAAAAGAATAGAACACTGCAAAAGGAAAAGCAAAATTTTTGACTCAATTTGTGAATATAAAAGTCTGAAACAGTGTCACAAATCAAAGTGATCTCTCTGAGTGCTGCGTTTTTAGCAGTCCTCTCCAGTTGTGGTGTTCAAAAAGATAGGTTAGTTTCATCATTTCTCCTTTCTTTTTCAGCCAGTATCACTGAGAAACAAAGGTATGGGAGAACCAGCCATTGTCATGATAGTATGAAAAGTGATGTTTTTAGATTTAGCTGAAAGATTTATGCAAGGTAGAGGTATGTTCAAACTATCAAATTCTGTTTCAAAATGAAGTCATATCTCCATTTTAAACATTGGAGAACTCAGAGGTGTTTGGAGATATATGTGGCTCAAATCAACTTCTTGTAAAGACCATGGGCAAACAGAAAGATCTATGTCTCTACTTCCACACACACATACACCTGTATGCCTGTATAGACACTTTTGCCTTGCCTAAGAGCACACAAGACTACCTGATATGTTTGTGTCAGAGAAGCACAGAGGATGCCTGTGGGAAAGATTGAAATCAATGGCAAAAATATTGAATTTCTATGCGGTCAGATTTCATGTACTAAGGGCACGCAGCTTCAGTCTAAAGATGACAGTGGAGAAGGAAGAAGAGGGTGAGAGGAAAAGGACATAGGAATGTGTTTCCCAGTAGCTAGACAGGACTAGAGCCCCTCAAATTCCTCCTGCTCCAATGCCAAGTAAATTCAGGTCTGCTTCCATGGCAGAGGCTGTTGCAGTAGAAGTATTCTATTTTAAGTCAATAAAATCAAGGGTTTATTGACCACAAGCATTTGTTTTAGTGTCTTAACTTCAGATCATGGCCATACAGTACAGTCCAAGTGCTCATCCAAGGCTAGTGGAAAATCAAGCACCTTGATATTCTACACTCAATTTGGAAAGTGTCTGAAGGTTGATTTGCCTAATCACAGACATTAACTTCTTCTTACTCCTGTTTAGGGCTGAAAAAAATGTGGAGAATGTGAACAACCCTCTCAGCCATTCCTTGTCTTTCCCTTTCCCTTTCTCTTTTGTTTTTGATCTGCTCCCTTTCACCAGGAAATGTTGGTTTATGTCCTAGATAATGAAGTGTGGATGAAGAATAGTTCCTTAGTGTTTCCCTTACTAGCAGTCACTGCTGACTAGCAGAAGTTTCTGTACATCACTCTTGCAGAACCCTGAAGAGTTACTTCAGCCATGGAGAGAAACAAACATTGTTAACAGGAAAATAAGACAACTGGGAGTATTATACTGAGTTAAATCATCCTGTTATAACAGTACTGTGGTATTGCAATTCAGCACCAAAAATAATAAGGGTATTATTTCATCTAGTTTTCTTTATTTTCCACCTACATTGGGCATTTTTATTTCTGTACAGTGTCTCAATCTCATCAAGAAAAAAAGTATATGATCTGCTTAAATTCTAAAAAAAAAAATACAAAAAAAAAAAAAAGATATTTCTTTGATCCTTACCATCTTAAATACAATATTTTTATGTCTATGCCACTGACAGTATTCAACTCTGGGAGTTTTCCCTGCCCCTTAGGACTGGTTGTGTGGATTCATTAATGTCTGTGTTGCTCAAAGCACTCTAGGGAGAAGTTCTATGTCCATATAGCATTGCACTAGAAGGAATATCTTTCTCTGTGCCACATCACAAAGAGCTTTGTGCCTACTCATCAAGATGTTTGTCTAGCACAACACAGAATGTGCTCACTGCTTATTAGCTCCCTATGTGGGATGTGACTGCTTCAGTAACCTCCATAAAGGGTTGCAGCCAGGCAGTCTATATCTGCAGCCAACAGTAAACTCGGGCTGCCTGTTGTCTTTTCTGATGCTCGGCAGGCTTCTAGTAACTCCAATACTTTTGCCACTGCTGCATTTTACCAGAGAGATTTGCACCTTTGCAGGACATTGACAGAACTCTCACTGTCTGCAATGACATCTGGCAAGTTTCTTGCTGTTCACTAGCATGACATACAAGCAAGACAATCAGGAGATGCAAGCTAGCCACCAGAATGACTGTTAGAAATATAATGTGCCACTTCTATTCAGTAGTATCACTCTGGTGGGCTGCCTGACTTGCTGTGGCCAGCTGTCTTCCCACAGTGGTGAGAGATTTGGGAGCTGAAAAGCCAGTCTCCACTGCTCTCTGCATGGGATAGGCTGGAAGTCTTATGAGGATACTTCTAAGCTCCTTGTGAGGACCTGTCACCTCCAGCATCCTGCATCAGCCACTGTCCTTGTAAGAATCTTGACTCTTACCTAAGCAGGAGAGAAGACATGCTCAATATAAGGATCTGGCTGGACCTCCCTCTTGTCAGTCAGTCCACAGTGGGATTGATCATTATAGAAGACTGTGAAGCCTTTGCCAAGACCATCTTTTCACAAGTCATCCAGGTTACTTTCCTTCCTGAGATGTTAAGAGCCTTTGCCTACTTCAACCATTACCATGTTGCCCACAGTATTCTTGTGACAACACTAACTTCCACGTGGCACCACTTAATCATCCTGCAAATCATAGTAGACCACTGAGGATACCTTGTGCACAGCATAAGTGGAAATTTCTAGACATGGAACACAGGTTAGGCTCTGAAATCTGGCATGTGCATACATCCAGCTGTCTGTGAGGTGGCTAATGTAGAGGAGAGGCCGGGAACCAAGATCTCCAGAACCATACAAAGTTCTGGCTACATTTGGCAGAACCTTTGTGAAGATATTATTACCTGTCCTTTTAGACCAGTTGTGAGGTAATTGCTGAAAATTGAAAATACCAGACATTGTTTGCACATTAAGGATAATCATAACATCCAATGTGGTGTACAGCTGGCATGCAAGTAATCCCTTCCGCGTTGGTCCCCTAAGCACACGATTTGCAGCCTTGGACATGACATGGAGGATGGAGCAGAGTGGAGCTACCGTGACTAACTTCTGCGATAACGCCACACAGGATGGGACCTTGAAGGGTGATAAGTTGTACCCTCACAACCCTGAGTCGTAAGTCCATCATCCTGTGACAGATTGTTGTTCTTTGTGTGAACAATGCTCATTATAATAATTTTACACCAATCAGAAATAAAGGTATGTATGACTGCAGACCTCAAGTCCCACCTTGGAGGTAAAAAATAATATAAAAATAGCCAAACAAAAGGGGAATTTTGGAGAAGACATCATCATGGGAGATGTCACTCCTGGGATCAGTCGGTGGGCTGACCCCTCTCTTCCCTCCCCATAGGGACGCCTATGGGTGAGGTTAAGAACTTTCACAAAAGCTTAACTTTAACTTAACTTTAACATTTTCCTGGATTTAAAAATCTGTATAGAGTTGCCTTCAATATTGGCAAATTTGTGTACACATATTGCAGACAGTGTATTCATCACCGGCAGTCTATAAGAACTTGTACTCTGTTGCTTTGAATAACTTGTACTATTCACGTAATCAGCTGCACCGTTTCTCACCGGGTGTAGTGTAAGTCCATAGATAGTGACTGGGCGGGAGTACAATGCACTATCGAGTGAATTCGTATTACTGGACTCATAGTGCCAAATTAGGCATCATTCAGGATTTAAACCTAGCCACCCTCAGCCCCCCTGACATCTGAGGATAAGCTGGAAAGCAAGGGGGTTTATTTTCTGCCAAATTAATTTATTGCTTCCTTAACGCAACATCAGTTGCTGCAGGATTGGGCCTTTCATCTTTCGCATGTCCAGCTTGAATGTCCTGCTGCCACAGTTGGACATAGAACAGAGAAGACAGAGAAAAACATTCTCCATTTTTGGTTATGTGTCTATAGGAGCCTGTTCACTCATTGTCACAGTAGAGTCTGGAGAGGTCATATAGTGGGTGCATCCAGTTCCCACAAAGCACATAATAAAAAACTTTGGTGTAGCAAAAATGTACCATTCACACTCTAGAAATCAAAGGACATATAAAGAAATCCCTCTGTTACCTCACATGATGCATCCTGGATTTCACTTGCAGACCATTAAGGTTGATTGATCATTGTAAGGGCATGGGGAACGTGAGAGCATCTGTTTCATTAGGTTACCTGGCTAAGAACTACTCATTATAAATTGAATAACAACAAGAAAAGTGGTAAATTGAACACACAGATATACAAATCTGACAGGTAGGTGATAATGGAAACAGTAATGAAAACCAGAATTGCTCAGACAGGAGGTTATAGGCCACTGAAAAACTACTCAGGCACAGTCCCACAGAAGGTCAACCTAAACCTTGTAACCTGGCAGGAAGGTGGAAACAGGATCGAGTATTATAGGGTGCCTGAGGGTGTGCTGCCAGCTCTCTTCTTCCTCAGGCCAACGCTAAATTCAACAACATCCCCTCAGCATACCTTCATCTTTTATTTGTCATTTGTTTGCTCTTCTCCATCTCAAATCAGCCAAGGGGGAACACGCCACTGAGAGCGAGCTCAGCAAAATGTCCCCAACAGGAACTCTCTTCTAACTAATCAGCTCCTTATTGCCTCTCACAAACCGGTTGGTTCCTGGTTGATACAGCTCCAGCTGCACCCACCACCCCAGCCATGACCACCTGGGGGCAGGCAGGGCCTCACACAGGTGGGCCAGGTTCTGCCTCTGGGCCCTGAAACCACTTGAGGAACAAAACACCCTGCTGGGTTGGGACTCATCCATAGCTCAATTGCAACTCAGGGCCCACAGCCCAGGCCCTAGTACTTCAGAGGGGCCCTGTCGACTTTGTGAAACTTACTATGGAAAGCCTAAGGGAAGGTCCAAGACAGATAAGTTGGGTCCAGGGTGGATCCAGGTTGAATAAGCTTGAGAAAACAGAGAAAAGGGGCCAGTGTGTAAATAGGCTGCCTGTCAGTTAACTCATTTGACTGAGCCCTGTGCCTGATCACCTCAGTCTATGCTATCTTCCTATTAAATAATTTTTCTTAACAATTTTTCCTGTGTAAACCTGCTGCCTATCCTATGTGTGAGTGCTGTAGGGTCTATATGTCAGTATATGGAGAGACTCATATGCAAACGAGTTCTGGGTGCCTGCAACTGAAGAAAAGACCTCAGGCCACAGAGCCCATAGATCTGTGCTGAGCAACTGAAGGGACACCAATGTATGTGTATACATGGGACATCTAAATGTCAGGAATTGAAAAGAACTAAGTGTGGTTATTTTTTCCCAGTGAATCTAATCCTGTTTGTGTTTCAAGATCAGAGCCAACAGGCCATAAGTGAGCCCCAGCTCCAAACATAGATATAATGCAAGCTGAAAGAGCTTGTGATAGTATTTGAGGGATGCGTGATTGTTGGGGTGCTTGTGAGATGAGTGTGTGTGTGTATCTGTTTTGCTTGCAAACATCAGGCTGGATTAGGCAGTATGTAGGAGACCTGTATACCTGGTAAGGGGGCCCAGAGCCTGGTCATTAATGTTAGGCACACTGATACCTGAGGCACGAACACGAGTGTGCTTTTAAGTCTAGAGAGTGACAGTGTGTGTGATTTTACAACTAAACCTTTCTAGGGTACACACTTAGCTTCCCTTCTGGTCAAATTTGCAGAAAGGAATAGTGAGGTCCACAACTATAGGAATGGGACAGAGAGACCATGAGGGTCTCAGTGTACACTCACTGAGTTTGGGTGGTTGGGAAGGAGGAATTCCTGGGTCTGGGAGTCCACCTGAGGGACCAGCATTCCTAATATCCTTTACCAGTCACCACAATATCTGTGAGTTGAGTTGCTGCTCCAGTGCTGATCTCAGAATCACAGAATTGCCAAGGTTGGGAGGGACCTCTGGAGATCATCCAGGACAAGCCCCCTGCACAAAGCAGTTTCAGCTGGGGTGGACAGGGATTGCCTCAGAATGGCAGTGCCTGGAGGAACATGTGATGCTATCCCAGGAACTCTAAGAGGGTCACAAACAAGTGAGGAGCTAAACATCTTTAAGTTGGCACTGAAGTGACTCAGGCAGCAGAGGTGGTGCCCAGGCAGCTGAGCTTCTCTTTATGAAATGGGAGCACTGCTGTTTTGATATTACTTGATGTTTGACTGTGTAGTCTTGCAAAATCTCTGGTGTAGTTATCTTCATCTTTTAACTAGAGCAGCTCTGCTTAGTGCTGCATACAATGAGACCACAAACCTGTGTGCCAGCAAACCCATAAAGGTCTTGGGCTTGTCTGTGGATAGAAATCTTTGCCATAGTCCCCTCTACTCAGCTTCCACACATGACTCTGAAAGCACTGGGTTTTTTATGATGTGATGCTGGATTAATGTAACACTCCCTGCAGCAATATTGTGAGGACAAATACGCATGCAAGATCTGTTGGCATAGTTTGAGAAGACTGTGGCAAATGCAGCAAGATAACCTTGGGCATTCTCAACCCTACCATCTGTAGGTGGGATTTCTGGAGATCCTTTCCTCACAGCTCTCCCAGGGTTTGTCCCATAGAGAGTTGATTAGATTGCTCCAGAGCAGGACTAAGGAGCAATCTAGCAGTGTGAATAACTAGGAGTTGTGTGTTTGCATGTGCTTCCAGGCAGTAGTCTGTACACAACCTCTATCTGTAATTGAAGACTATCAGCAATTTCCTGAAATGTCATTTAAAATTTTTTCTTTGGACAAAGAATTTAGAGAATGAAACAAGTGTTTTAATACTATAAATATTAAAAGATGATATTTCTGATGCTGTAAAGGTTATTTACAAAGATAGCTGCAGTGATAAGTCAGAATAATGCTGCATGACATTGACATATATTTCACCTCATTTGTAATAGCAGCCGTGAGCAAGTCTACTGAGGTAAATGGTGAATGCACTTTGGCATTTCCAGCTTGAAAAGCCATAATGAAGGATTTATAACCACTGTAATTTTCTAATGCTGCTCTGGAAGGAGAAAAGAAAAAGAATAGTTTAAATAATATCACAATGCAAGTATTTTGTAAAGAGAAATAAAATCATTAACCCATTCAGTCTTTTTAGAGGGTGTGACAATCTAAGAATGATCCTTTCATACAATCAGCATTAGCATGCTATAATTCAGAGAAGCTGTTAAAAACATAAGCAAGGATATACTATGCACTTCAAAAGTCTCCCTGGGAGCAGTTAGCACACAATATAACAGTTTAAATGAGCTCAGTGCCATTTGTTCAGCTAATTTCAGAGTCATAAACACAGAACTCTTCATACAAACAATAATTTCTTAATGTTTATGCCAGAAATTAAAGCCAAATTCTATAAATAATCACTTCAATAAAAATACTGTATTTTTAGAAATGGCATGTCAGAACTTAAAAGTATCAAACTGTGTGCAGAGATGTGCTCTTTAACACCAAGATTGTGGTGTCATTTGTCACCCACTCATTTTTCTAGAACAGGTATTACTATTGTAAGGAAATCAGCTTTTTGCCAGCTGTGACTTAAGGGGTACTCCTTGATCTTTAAACGTTTGGTAAGGTGTTACATATTTTTAAGTATGTCTGGTAGAGATTTGTTGTGTCTTGCAGAACCAGGTTAGAGGCTGGTTAGAATAACAGTTAAACAAGAAGAACTGAAGGGTGAGCTCCAGAAAGAAGCTCTGAACAGATAACCTCTTTGCTAACCTCTCCTGCATGCAAAAGATTTCATCCAGCTATACCTTAACATTGCCATTAAAGAGAAGTCTCTGGAGCATCTAGAAGTACAATGTTCTAAATAAACATAACCTTTCATATCAGGACATTATGAGACTGAATACTACACTAGGTTTTTTGAGAACAAGTCTAGGTAACTTGATGTCATTCAGTTTGTCAGGGTGTCATGAGAAAAACAAACCTCAATTCAGGGAAATTCACAGAATTTATTTTATTGCCAAATAACATAAACTTTTAGCTACTGATTCAGATACTGAGAAACAAAGACAACTTAAACAGTTTGGCTTGACAACTTGACAGTGGCTTATTTCTGTCATTCCTTGATGCTTGCTTTCTGCTGCTCCTTCCTTCTTACTCAATTTCTCTGCTTTACTGTGTGTCCTCCACAGTCTGCAGTCCCTTCAGGCTCTACCTGCTCCAAGCAAGGAATGCATCTTTCCAAGGTGGGGTCTCCAGCTGTGTCAACTGAAGTGCCATCATCCACATCCTTTCTCCTGTATCTTTCTCTGTGTCCTCTCCTGTGGATGTCCTCACATCTGTGTCTCCTGACACTACCAGGAGTCCTTTCTGTGTCTCCTACCGCAAGCCTTTTCTTAAATATATTTCAGCAGAGGCACTATGCTCTCCTCTGGATGAAGTTTTGGCATACAGTGGGATGCTGTTGGCTTTGTCAAGCTAGCTGGAGCTGACTGTGACTGACACAGGGTGAGTCATCACCTTCTTCTGCACAGGGCACCCCACAGCTTCTGCTACTCAAACTCTGCTGATTATGCCCAAAACACAGGGTCAGGGAGTAGCAAAGTCAGGGTTGCTCTGCCAGAGACAAGTAACAAGGAACATGCACAATAACAAGACAGGCAAAGACATAGACCTTACTAACAAGGGAATGGTCCCACAGACTTGAGCAAGGTGAGCAGAGCATGACTGGTAACAGTCACCAGGTCCAGCCACAAGTCCAGATCATCTGCAGTGATGAGACAGGTCTGAAGTCAAACAGGGAAGTCAAGTCAGCAAACCGCAGCCACGGTAAGGGTCAGATCCAGAGATAGAAACTGGGGTCAGCCACAGCTCAGTGCTCTCCAGGAGAGTGATGAGGCAGGTCCAAGGTCAAGCCAAAAGGTCAAGTCTATAAGTCAGCATTAGGGTCCAGATCAACAGCGCACATGGCCAAACACACCCAGATATATTCTTCCCATCACAGAGGCTGTTTTATCTCTACTTGCAGATTATTTGTTCTCAGAAGGATAAACAATTTGTATTATAGAGGTCATTACTTTCTGGTTTATTAAATGACTTTAATTTTGTTGGAAGTTGGATATTTGATGATACTTGGAACTAATTTATTTCTGCAGAGTAGAATCATAGAATAATAGAATCATAGAATCACTTTGGTTGGAACAGACCTTTCAGATCATCAAGTCCAATCCTTAACCTAGCACTATCAAGTCACCACTAAACTGTATCCCTCAGCACTACATCTACATGTCTTTTAAATATGTCCAAGGATGGTGACTCCATCATTTCTCTGGGCAGCCTGCCCAGTGCCTCACAACCCTTTCAGTCAAGAATTTTTTCCTAATATCCAACCTAAACCTCCCCTGACACAACTTGAGGCCATTTCCTCTTTTCCAATCACTTGTTACGTTAGAGAAGAGACTGATCCCCACCTC
>VYZX01020550.1:106542-120752 GCA_013401335.1 Brachypteracias leptosomus | reverse complement strand
TCATGCCCTGCACATTCCCCAGCCAGAAGAATTTCTTCACAGGAAGGTAAAATACAAAAATGATGTTGGGAACAAGCGAAAAAAAGCTACTGTTCATATCTTGTACTAACTAAGCAAGGACATTCAGTGCAAGGAAACTTTTTATTCTTCTCATCTTCAAATCACGTGATATTCATCTAACTCACTTACTCTTCTTTTAAGCCAGGAGATACATTATGTCCAGATGCCGATAGTTTAAATTATGCCTTTAGCTGAACTTTAAAGTATAAAATAAAACTTCATTCTGTAATTTTTATCCTTTTCAACAAGGACAGGTTGTGACATTAAAACTACAAATCTGACCCAGTGATTTTCAAATAAAAAGACATAAACCTGCTTTGTGCTTCATTTTAACTTTAGTAAGCACTGATAAAAAATACGGTGATTTTAGTTTACTTAATGCTTTCAGAAACAGTCTATAATTTTATGGAGGATATCAAAGCTGATTTTTTAATTTTCCAAAATCAAAAATAAGTTCTGTCTTAAAAGATGGTTTTAAAAAAAAAAAAGCACATGCCGACAGAGAAAACATATGTTATGTGAAAGTAACCATTTTGTTGAAATCTTCCATAAAAATAGAAATCTATCAATCATTAAATGGCTTGAAAGAAATACTTTCAGAAGAAATCTGCAGTCAATTTGTCACATTTCATCATTTAGAATTACAAGTAAAAAGGCTCTACAGAATCAGCAATAAGCTATTTGATCTTCTTTTATAAGGTTATAAGGTATATTCTGCTCTGGCATCACCCTAACTATGCCACTTTGGAAAGAGTTGCTCTATTGTCAATATAATTTTAAAAAGTGTTTCAAGATAGTCACATCTCAATTAAAGGTTTACTAAA
Organism: Brachypteracias leptosomus; assembly: GCA_013401335.1. NCBI lineage: Eukaryota > Metazoa > Chordata > Aves > Coraciiformes > Brachypteraciidae > Brachypteracias > Brachypteracias leptosomus. The sequence goes on along the minus strand of VYZX01020550.1, from coordinate 119,868 downwards.
AATTTTTAAGAATCCTACCAATTTCTTATCCTTGGTTAAAAAAAGAGGTTTTGCTAACTTGACAAAAGCTAACATTGTAGATTTACTTGTCTTCTATAGTCAGTCTTGAGCAAAAAGCAGCAATGCATATAAATGTAGCAATGGGTGGTTCATCACATTTTACAATGAATATATGATAAAGAGTTTCTATGCTGTATAGATATAAGCAGTAGGTTATCTAATCTTTCCTAATCTATTTCCTTTTAATTGTTGGAAATTAAAAAAGAAATAAATTATCTACTATAAGTGTTTGAATTCCAAGGCACCCATACAAAACTAGGAGTAAACTAAGTGCAAACCTGTTTGCCAAAGAGATGCATGAACTTCTATCCTAGTGACAATGTACTTAATTTATTTCTTGTGAGTTAATTTCTTCATTTTTGTCAAGATAGTTTATTTGCATAGACATTAGCTGTGCTAAAACATTAAGATACAAAGCAGAAGATCCTGGTAATGTGGGGTTGTATTTAGTAGAACACATTATATTTTCATAGCACTTTCTATCCAAGGATATTGTGACATTTTATAAACAAGCTGAGACTTACACACCAATTTTTATCTCTGTTCTACAAATAGGGATACTGAGGAACATGAGAAGATAGGTGCCAGAGGTCATGGGAAATAGGACACAACTCTTTTGGCTCACAGGCTTATACTCACCATTCTGGGCCCTGTGTTTCTCCCGTATGCTGAAAAACCAGCAGAGAGTTAACTACATTGCCCAACACTACAGCCTCAAGACACTACAGTGACCAGCTACTGAAAACTACCTGCCTGGCCAAACCCAACTTTTAAATGAAGCTCAAAATGTTTCCTACAAGTTTCATTCCTTATGTTTGCATTCTAATATTTAAATCACCTTTCTGCAATACTATTTTGTTTAACATGTTCATACTACTCTCCAGCTTAAAAAACATAAATAATGGTTTCAGAGAAGTTGAGTGTGCAAAATCTATCAGATTGTTGAAATCTAATAAAGAGATAACTGAAGATGCCACATTTCATTGCAAAACTCAAACTTTTCATTATGTTGAAAAGTTAGATAATGTACGTCTTTTCTTTCCTTACTGAATAGCGTAGGCAAATGACAAAAACCAAGTTATACTGTAACTGCTACAACACAGTGGATCCATATTTGCAAGTAACTAATTTTTTTTTTTTTCTACTAAACTAGAATACTAATATTAATTATGAAAAAATGGGAAAAATACTGGAATTTTGGATAAGGTACTTGATTATAGTAACCATTTCACCCAAAAGGGACTTTTTAAGTGTAGATTTCTTGTAATGAAAATGAGGATCAATGACCTAGAAAGTACATCAACTTGCAAAAGAAAGTAAAAAAAAGTTATTTCTTTGACTTTGCTCATTAATGTTCTGCATTTTAAAATGCAGAAGCTCAAGTAGCCCAAGTAAGATAAATTTATTACTCAATGCAAAGGAATTTGAAGGATATCAAATTTGGCAATAAACCTATTGGAAACTATTGGATATTTTCATTCAATATATTTATAATATTGAAAAATAAGATAGGTAAACCACATATAACTATCAATCTGTCATAAATCTGTGAAGTCACTCTTTTGATTACCTAAATTATCTTTCCTAATTCTTAAAGACAGAGGATTCTAGAGTGCCAGAAACCATAATCAGTCTGACAAAAAAGTATTACTTTCAGCTGCATGATGTTCAAAATGATCACAAGGTGATGCTTCAGCTCTCAACAAATTCATGGAACTCCAATATTGTAAAATTCAAATTACGTTCATGAAAGCTGGGCTCCTTTAAATATATGTGCACATATAGAGCCAGAGACTGAAGAACATCCTTGTTTTCAAGTGGCATTTAGCTGTGCAACTCAGTGCTGTTTGTTACCAAACTTTTTTTGCTAGTAAAATAAGCAAGGGTAACAGGATTTTTTTTAATCTACAAATCATTTTATAAGTGGTATGCTCAAAAACACAATAACGCTTAATGTTTCATTTTTCTCGAACCACATGAGAATAATTGTCTCATGTTTTCAAAGTTCTTGCACAGGATGAGATAAATACTTCAATAACATTAAATGACAGATATCCTAATTTTGTTTACTCTCCCTTTCTAAATTTGTCTCTGTTACACAATGACTGAATTCTCATCGCCAGTTCTACTGCTTCCTAGCAAAAAGCAACACTAGAGCACAGTTACTGCTTATTAAGTACTTAAAGAGGTTGCCATATTTTAGATGTTCAGAGGGGTATCAATGCCAAGATTTGCATTCACAACCTAAAAATCAATTTTATTATGCAGAAATAAAATTGCTTTGAAAGTCACTGGGAGAGAGGCCACATGTAAATATCACAAAACTTCCATGAAAAAAAAAGAGGCTGTTTCCTCTCAAGCAGCACAAACAGCTCTACAGCAGAGAATGAATGGCTGGTATTTTCCATGTGCAATATTTACAGTATTTACAATTATTCACTACTAACCTCAGGAGCATTCTTAAGAGATACTTTTAAAAAGATTTACTTTTCTTTTACTATTTACATGCAAATGATATGAAACCCACTGAAAGGTATTGATGAAGAAACTCTGATTATTCAGCTACATTTTTCTTTTGAAAAGTCTACACAATTTATTGCTCTCAAATCTTGTCCTCATCTATAAATAAACTCCACAGAACCAAATTGAAATATGTATCTTATTTCACTATGATCTTGAAAAGTTTTTGTACTTAAAATATGATGTTTCACAGCTCAGTTAAGAACTCTTCTGATGACTTCCTGTCCAAAATCCTCATCTGCTGTGCACCCACAAGCAATGGTAAAGGTATATGAAGTGGAAGAAGTAGTTTCCTGAAACTATCAGAAGTCTCCCACATGCCTTTGGAGAAACAGATGAGGTACTTACAGGCAGATGCTTCTTGCCTTATTTTCAGTCTGCGCAGATGCTAAACACATTTTTCCTGCTATGTCAGAGATGCATATTGCTTCACAGATAAGTTCAAACATTTGATTACCAAATGTACAACTTAAATTCATAATTGCTTTTTCTGATGTGTAAATCAGATCAGTTATCAGCAGACAAAAGACAGAATTAGTTCTTTAATAAGCAGGCTATTTAAGCAAGAGGTAACTCTAAGGTCATGACCAGCCCATTTGAAGTCAACGGCCTATTTCCACATTTAAACTTCACAGATTTCAGTGTCAGAACAGATAGCTGAGCTCACCTATCCTGACAACTTGCACAAAATATTATTGTTGCTCTTGCTCAAGATAAACAATGAGCAGCAACTCTTTCCAGTCTGCTTCCTCCCCCCATGATATTTTTCAAGCAGAGATAACACATGGATTTTCTTGGTTGCTTTCTGCAGACCCATGGGAGGCAGAACTCAGAACCTCACCAGCTACTCACCGCAGGCTGCAATGCGTGCACTGGCAACGCAGACCCACCTGCTGGTATATCAGGAGATCTTAACAGAAAATCGTGCCTGCTTGCCAATTCCTTTGCATATTGGAAGTATACCTCAGTGTCCTCTCACTAGATCCCCAAATAAAAGGATATACATAACCAAGTAGCTTGACATATGGCCTTAATTTTGAGAGATACCTAACAAAAATCAATGGTGCTTGTTATTTTAAATCTCTTTCTGAACTTAAAAAATATCATGCTGTAATTGTCCAACATTAGAATGGATTATTCAGAATATGATAGGGGAACTACATGCAGATTGTGAAATATTTTTAATTTTTCCAAGACTTTTTGTACAACTCAAAGTTTTGGAGGATTTATTTCAGAAACTTCAATGCTGCAGTGTTTAAACTTCATTGATTTATGCTTTGTGGTGAAATGGCATTTGCCTAATTGTATTTTTTTCATTACTCACAAGAAATAGCCAAGCTTTCTCAACACAATGTTACATTATTTTCCAGAAAGAGAACTACTGTACCTCCCCCCCAGATGTTCATGCACCACAATTCAGTAAGCATGACGTATTCACTTTGATAAGCATGTATCGTAGCAACATATTAGCTAAAGTATGTGTATTATTCATGGCAAAACAGGTGATAAAGCCAGAGTTCTTTAGCTAATGATAGATTTTTTTAAAAGAACACTACCAAATTATAGTATTATGTCCATCCATGGATTCCAAGAATGGACCCTCTTTTTCCATACTCAGCTGAACAATATCCTGCAAAAATCTGATCCAAGTGTGCCCTGCTTTGGGGGTAGGGCTAGAAAAGACCTCCAGAGGTCCCTTCCAACTGGAATTATTCTACAATTCTATGATATGCAAGCCAGTAACAGCCATTGAAAACTACTTTCTTCAATGCTATCAGAACAGTTGCTAAATTTCCCTTTCTCATACTGTAAGTTACCTTGACTGAGGGAAAATCATTAAAATAAGCTATAACTAGAAAAAGATTGGAATCTTGAAAAAAGAATATATGAAACAGCTGCTTATCTACTTAATTGAATGAAGCTAAAGTAGTCTTTGCTACTGAAATGAAGACTATGAGTTAATTTAGAGTTATTGAACACAGTGGATCTCCTTTCATCACCCTGTGGATCCTACTGGCTTCTGCAGAAGCAGCAACAGTTCTTTTTTTAAAGAAAGAGGTATGAATTTTGCCCACATGATTACACTGATGGTTAAATGCCTTGGGTCTTTATTAGTTCTAGATGTTAAATCAAACATCTTCCTAACTCAGGTAACATTAGCCTCTTCCCTTTCTTTTTTTATCTTTCTTTAGCCTTTCTAGTGAAATCATATCAGTTTATGAGTGAGCTTTTCGGCAAAACCTGACATCATCAGCTTTTATTTTTGTTCTTGGTAACACAGTACATCTACACTGGGTCACAATAAAAGTCCATCTGCTTCAGTATTCAGTTTTGAAAATGGTCAAAAGCAGATGTCCAGGGAAGAGAAGGGCATAAGTAGCCTAAGTAGCATATTAGATATTAGATACTCTCCCAGCCTCCAGCCATGTGGGAATCAAGGACTCCCTGACACAGAGATGGTTTCTATATATCTAGAAATATATTATTCTTCCATAAAGTTGTTCATTTTTTTTCTGCACCCATGTAAACTTCTGCATTCACAGTGTCCTTTGGCAAAGAATCTCTCAGTATAATGTTATGTTGTGTAAAGAAAATTTATCGTTTATTTATAAAATGTCATTATGATCTCTTTTTAGTTTCTTGCTCATTTTGTTTCCTGCTCTTAGTTATTCTTAACATATTTATAAATCACAGTTTGACACCTTGTTGGCACCATATGCAGCAGCAGAATACTCATCCTTTTTAACCCACAGTTACCTATGCAAGTCATCAAAAGGTTTTCTCTACAGACTATGGAGTTGTGAGCAATACAAGAAAGCTGCAAGCTTTCAGGGAAGGGTATAAAGCTCTCTGTACTATCTTGCAAACTGGATTACTACCAGAAAATTGTATGTTCCTTTCTATTATATATTTGTGATATTTACTTTCAGTTGCCATCTTCTTAAAGAAACACTTTGTTGTCCATATGGGCACTCTGGTGATTGCTACAGCCAGTGTCCTGCTGAGGGAATCCCTCAGTGCCACACACTTTCATCAGGTTAAGAATTAAGAATCTAGTCACAGGGTACTTTTTCTGCCTCCAAGGAAGTATTGACTGAGGAGTGAGATAAAGGTATCCACATCTAATAAGAACTGATAAAATACTTCAGATAGAGATTTGCATTAACTCATTTATGTAAGCTCAGTAGGTCCATGAACTATGGAGACAACAAATCCCACAGCACAACTGCCTGAATTACTCCAGCATTGGGATAATTAACTGCTCTGTGTACTCTGAAGGTAAGATTTACAAAGTTTCTTCTAGGCATTGAGGTTGTCTAAATGTATCTGTTAAACACACGGTCTTAAATTGGCCAATTACTATGAATCTGCCAGGATACAAATAGATGTATGCAAATAGTCCCTTAAGTCCACCACCACTTTTAAACTGTGCTGATGACTGAAGTCACTCTCCTATAAGTACTTCCTATAAGCAAGGTCTTCAGAGTTTCTTTCTCATTAAACACAATAATCATCATGAACAGATTTACATAAGAAAGAATTTCATATGTATCAATGAGTGCTCCAAATATGCCTTTCTAGATGGAATCAGCAAAAAAAATCAAAATCCCCAAAAGCTTGCCAATATACTGGCAATATCCATCTCTAATAGCAACTGGACTTATGAAAAGTAAGCTATAATGACAGGAAGTAAACTGTGATGCTGGTGGCATTTGAATTTGTAGGTCCCTAGTACATCAGAACATACATTAAGAGAATAGCTTACTGATTAGTTGAGGAATTATGGAATCATGAGCAATTTAGCTTTTTGGTTTCTATAAGGACTGAACTAAGTATTCTTGATTGCCTTCTTGACAGAGCAGTAAAACAAGTAAATTAATTGAGTAGGAAGAGTATCACTGGATTTCCAGAAAGATTTGGACACTGGAATAGCTGGAAATGTACTTCAAATTGGATCACAAAGGAAGGTAGTTTTGAGAATTGAAAATTGGCTTGAAAATCATAAACAGAGTAACATCAATATGAAATGCTGTATCTTTGCTAATATCCAGGACTAAAACTTTTTTTTCTTATTATTATTTAATAATGGAAAAACATTAATGAAATTTTCAGATGTCAAACCTGGTGAGACCAAAGAGGATTTAAAAGGTGTTGCAAATGCACAGAAAACACTATAAAAATAATCTCACAGCACTGGAAGCTAAGCAAAATATGAGAGAACATACTTCAGTACGTATTTCAAAGGGAGAGAGAGCTGAAAATGAACAATACTGAGATAGACTTCAGGGTACCAAATATACATGCTTGCATGAAAAAAAAGAATCCTGTAATTTGGAGATGTTTAACTACATCTTGGAAAAGAACGATAGCATTACTTCTCATATGACTTTGGTCTAAGAAAAAATGGAATTAAGTTTTCCTATAATAATGCAAAACCTTGGAAAGTAGAAATTGCTCAGTGAGAGCATTAACTGGGAGCTTGAAAGCCTCCATCAAAGAGGAAAGTTAAAAATAATAAAGTATAGATTTTTTCAGATATGACTAGACTGACAGCATCTACAAATATTTCGAGGTCATAAACAGAAAGTAGAATAGTTATTCAGTTTGAGACTCTCATATTAATAGCCTGAAATTAAACATGGAAAAATTGAGGCTGAATATCAGGAAAGCTTCCTGGCAGCGAAACAAACTGGGTTCCCAAGGGAAACAATGGAATCTACATAGCTTTAAGCTTTTAAAACTAGACTAGACAATAACAGTGTAGTTTGGGGAATATTTTTGCATTGGCAAAAGATATGGCTTCATGACTTGATACTTGTAGGTTATTGCCATCTCTGGTTTCCATAATTCTGCAAAGAAATACATAAACTACCCAGCTGTACAGTCAAGAAAGTTATCTATTTTCACAAACATTACAAAAAACTGCAGACAATCACAGTTCCCAAAGACGTGTCTTTAAAAGAAAAGATTTTAGTTATTCAAATGAAGTTCACGATGATTATTCAATACATAAAGCTGTGTGTTGTTTTGTGTTATGGTTTGCTCATGTATAGAATGAAATTATGCAATTTTAGCTGAAGTGAGACATATTAGCCTAGTGAATAGAAGGCTGAGGGGAGATCTTATTGCTCTCAAGCAGGTTGTAGAGAGGTGGGTGTTGGTCTCTTCTCAAACGTAACAAGATAGGACAAGAGGAAACAGCCTCAAGTTGTGCCAATGCAGGTTTAGATTGAATATTAGGAAACATTTCTTTACTGAAAGAGTGGTCAGGCACTGGAACAGGCTGCTCAGGGAAGTGGTGGAGTCACCATCCCTGGAGGTGTTAAAAAAATGTGCAGATGTGGCACTTCAGGACATGGTCTAGTGGTTATGGTAGCATTGGGTTGATGGTTGGACATGATGATCTTTTCCAACCTTGATGATTCTATGTTCTGCTGATTTGATGTACTAGCTTGTAAGCTAACTATGCTGCCAAGTAATACTGTTCTGTGTTCTGTGAGTTTACGTTGTTGTCATGGTGACTACAGTTGGTCTATAGGTGTCTTTTTCTCATTTAAAATCTAAAGAGATATTTTTAATAAAGCCAAGGGGAAAATATTTTTAGTTTAAAGTTTAACCATCTTGTTAAATATTTCCTCTTAATAATATGCCAAACCTTCTAAACCCTCTTGATACTCATTCCTTTCTGCACACATTGTTTTCTTTACAAACAGAACATTTTATGTTTAGTGCCAATTACTGGTCTTACTTAACATCCATATAAACCCAACTGACGTCAGCCAGAATGCACAGGTGTAACTGTCAACAGAGCAGCAACTCAAAGTTAGCTGCAGTGAACTAAGGAGTACGCTATGTACTAATACGCCATTAAACATCGTGATTATCCCAATTCAGAATGTTTTAACAAGTTGCACAATTTATTGACATACCTCTGCAGATATTTACTTTCCTGATTTAAATCTTGTAGTTAACTAAGAAACAAACTTTCTTTGTGTGCCCTAAATGAGGAAAAAAAAAATTGCCTAGAGCAAAGTTGTTCCACCTGTTATTTATGTCACAAAGAAACAAAACTTAATATTCATTTACTGGCTAATCTTTGTAACATGGAAACATTTTGCTTTCCAAAATTAGGTGGTTGATTCAGGGTTAGTTATAAAAACCTCCTGTTTGTTTGAGAAACAAATCTGAACCGGCAAAATATTTGAAGCAGTGTTCAGCAACTATCAGGAAACAGGAATACAGAGAAAACAAATCACGTAATAAGAATATTTATTCCTTAAAAAAATAATAAATTATTAAATAAGGAAGAGCTTTTCATTCGGAGGACAATTAGGAGGCAGAATGTTGTTGCAATACAGTAATTTTGTACCTTTTAGAACTGTTGTAATGAATTCTGACTTACTAAGATAGTATTACTGATGGAAAAAGTAACAGTGAGAAAGTGCTAACAGATCCAAGGAAAACATGATACTTATTTGTGAAACAGAAGGTTTGATGACACTGTAGTTAAGGACGCCTTGTGGCTTTTAGAGCTCTGTTTGTATTTCCAATACACTATGCAAACTTTCTTCAGCTAAAAAAAACCATGCAGTAATGGAACCAGGGGGGAATAGGCTATACTGTGAACAACTATTCTGTGATACAGTCCTTACAGGGTCATGTCCCCTGAATAGCTAAGAAATGTGCAGTCCATCTTCTGGATTTCTTTTCTTTTGCTGTACAAGGGACATGAAGTGAGTGCAGAAGGCAACAAAAACTTTGACTGTCATTTACAGGTGAAAGTAGAATTTAAATGGTAATAGATGTACTGCCAGACCTAATTTCATATTCCACCAAATGAGGGTAATAGTGGCTGATATCCAGTGCAGTGACTGTACTCTATTCTCTCCTGTTGTTCACATGCTCCTTCCAGTTTCTCAAGAAAGGACCTGATAGAGTGGTCACAAAGTGAATCAGTTCAGCAACCTGAGCTGAAGAAAATGAAAGCACTCTTCACAACATAGGTAAACAAGAAAGGGAATGGGGCTTCTGCTGGCTCACCTGCCCAAACTGACTCACCCCTTGGCTACTGCTGCTTCCTGCTCACCCCTTGGCTACTGCTGCTTCCTGCTGTGACAGGGATGGGAAGGAAACACGCAGCCAGGAGGACTTCAGTGTAGTGTTAGCTGCAGTACGAAACTTTACTCTTAATAACACTATAGGGTGTTATTCCAACCTCGGTGAAATATAAAATAGGTTGTTTCTTACCAAAGCTAACCTTATAACAGCATACAGATAGGCTGCATTTTTCTGAGTACAGCCTGACCTCTAGTTACATCACAGGAAAGAAGCTCACTCAGCATCCTAGGAGTTATCATGTGTGTGTACAATGAAGGACTCATGGCTGTTGGGACCAAATAATTGTTTTCTTTTGTGGAATTATGTTCCTTCTAAATTCATATGAAATTACAAACTGAAACACTATGAAGCTGAAGGGTATTTCTGGCTTATGGGCCAACCAGTTTGATATCTAATCATCTTCAAGTTTGCCCATTACACTAATCTTGTATATACCCTCTTAAGTCTGTTTACTTTAAGCAACAGGTCCAAATTACTGTGGTTTTTTGTTCAGTTATTTACACAAAGACTCAGACAGAGGATGCCAACAAGTTTAGATGCAGTTACAAACCATATCTTGAAAGGAAATACGACTCTTTGAAAAGGCCTTTGCACAAGGTCATATCTAACGTCAGAATGAGAAAACACTGCATTAGCTGAGTAATCTTTGTGATCTCAGTAGAGGAAAACCTTGTCAGTGGATGTTTTCAATATTAGTCTTGACATATTTCTTTTCTGTATCTATATTTGTAGAAAGATTATTTAACTAATTAGATCCTTGAGATGTGCTTACATGCAGGACTGTCTCTGGGTATGCTGTAGCTTAGACTAGTCATTAAGCCACTTCTGTCTGGAAAAAAAAAAAGGCAACACTGAGAAATATAGTGGATTAACAAAGCCGTGGCAAAAGAGAAGCCGGTAAATAGTTAAACTATAAGGAAGAAAACTAATATTAACAGAGTATACAAAACTTTAATTAAGCAGAGCAACAAGGACATAAAAGACAAATAGAAAGCTGATTAAAATCAGTGAGATCAAAGGGACATTTTCGGCAGAGAAGTTAATATGAATTATGTAAGAAACAGCAGAAGCAGCCTGTAGTAGTGATTTTCCCATAAGAAGTTTATTTTAGTACTTACACTATCCTAACCAAGTGTCATGAGGAGAGAGTGGTTTGAAGTGCTAGTAAATCCACAAGCAAATCTGCTTTTTTATCTATTTTGTACCTTTCTCCTCTATCCTGGGAAAAATTCAAAAGTGCTGACAGGCCCAGCATGGAAAATCATTACTTAGTGCAGTTTCCCATGCAACTGTTTTCTTACCTGTACATGCACTAATGATTAAAGAGAGTTAGTGCCCACATTTCTTTCATGAGGGTTGTCTAGCACAAAAAACAACAAAGGTAGAAGAATCCCACTCTTCAGAAAATATTTTAGGTCAGAAAATATCTACTCTTTACGTTGTTTATTATAATTTTGCTCATGAAGTACTGAAAGATAGCCCTTGTATTATTTGTAAAAGTATATCTGGGGCAATGCTTGCAGGAAAGACCTCAATAACAAAGTGACTACTGAACATGAATGTCCGTGTTTAACATAGAAGAAGCAATAAAGAATTTTTCAGGATTTTCAATTTTTAGGTCACAACCTTAACCCAGGCAGATATGATTTAGCGATAGTAGACAGTTCACACTCCACAACTGTTCATTCATTATTTTTTGAGCATTCCTTGAAAGGGACCTGAGCAACTAGCAGCTTTAAAGAAAATTGTAATTCTATTGAAGTGCTATTTTGAATCCACAAAATGAATGTTTTGTCCTCCTTCTTCAGAATCCCTTGGAAGCCTAAAATACACTGAGCACATTCAAATCTGATTAAGAAGCACAATATAAAGATGGTGAGGAACAGTCCAGGCTTCAAAAGCTCTGTGATTTCTCTATAAAATATGCAGTTTCACAGAATGACATACATTCGTGTATCAAACTGTTTTTATATAATGTGGTTTAAGATTACTTTATTGGGAGGAAAGAAAATGAAATCTCTTTAATCAGAAAAGTAACATGATCTAAACAAACTGTAGGCTGATCACCAGTTCTGCATCAGATAGAAATTAATTCCCAGATTCCAGGGCTAAAATGTCCTAAGTTCATATTCCTTTTCTATTATTAGATTTGTTTTAAAAGAAATCCAAGTTCTCTTTTTTCACCAGTCAGAAACTGTAATGAAGTAGTTTTATGAATAATTCTACTTTACTTTCATATCAACAGCAACGAAATAATTAACAGTTATACTAAGGCAGACACATTTTACACGAATGAGAATAGAGAGCTAACGTTTAAGAAAAATAACAGAGAAAAGGTTACAAAAGGAATTTTCCCATGAGCCGTTTGCTTCCTACATGCTATAAACCTTCTCATCTGAGAAAACTCAGATGGTCACATCATCCCAAAAACTACCAAGTGAAGTGAGAGTAGGATAGTAAATGACTTTGCCAAGCAAAGTTTAGCAAAAGTTTATGCACTCTCGCTCCCTTGATGATGGGGTACTGCATTCTCATAGTAAAATAGATTTTAGAAGTTTTCTTTGCAGTAAGTATCAAGAGAGAGAAGGAAGAGCTTTATGAACTAGTGCAGAGACAAGTATAACTAAAACAAATACCAAAAGCAGAATCAAGTATTTAATCATATTTTTCTGATTCATATACTCCCTGAGAATGCATAACTTTCCATTGTTCAGCAGAAGTCCCTAGATAATTTTAATGTTCTTCTTTTGTTTCTCTTTAACAGCAAATTTTGTAATATCTTTTTTGGTATGACCAGAATCAATCATATAAATATTTAATAGCACTGGTTTATGTTTCACTTTCTTCTATTTCTACAAAGGTTTTAAAAAATGAAAATAAGAGAGGAGTTCACATCTGCAGCAAAAGTAAGTAGGTAACTACTGTTTTATGAAAGCTGTGCACGGCAGGACTTCAGTAGTAAGGTATCAAAAAAGAAAAATCTCCACCCAAAATGGGCCACCATTTCAACTTTCTGCACTATATTATACATGGAGCTGTCAGGAAGAAAGCAACCTGGATACACACTGAAATTCTGTTGGTATCAAAATAAAGATGTTTTTCTCTTTATTTTTTTCACACAAACGTAAATAAAACCCAGGATGTGTGAGGGCCTTTGATTTGCATTACTGAGCAGATTCTTACTGAGCTTTATATAGCAGTTGTAGCTTTAATTATTTTGACAACCTTGAATTTTTGCCCTGAGTTTCAGGTCTGCAGGAACCAGGAATCTCATAGCAAAAATGCAGACAAAAGCACTCTGGAGAACAATGTGACTATCTTGGGTCCCCTAGCATAGCTGCTTTTTAATTTCAAACCCAGCTGAGTTGGAACAGAGGAGTTGTGAAGACAAGAGTCCCTCTCTGAGTTGGACATAATCCCCTGGGGACTGTGCTTAACAACCCTAGTAAGCTAAAACCCAGTCTATTAAAACTCAAAATTAGTAGAAGCAATGTAGTGGGTCTGTCTGAGCTGATTTTCCCCATACAGACTGGAAGCCAGAAGGTGTTGATAACACACACCCTTGTTATGACTCCCACACAGCACCGAAGGTACGGGGTGTGTGTGGGGGGGCAAGATTTGGGAGGG
>VYZX01020550.1:76523-90463 GCA_013401335.1 Brachypteracias leptosomus | reverse complement strand
GCTTTGCAGAAGTAGCAGCAAACTGTGCCAGTAGGGCAAGGGGCAATCAAGAAACAGACTGTGATTTCAGGGTCCAGGGTCTTCTTGTGAAGCTGTGTTTTTACATTCCAGACTTTTTCTAGAGCATGAAGCAAAGGATGACTGCATCTTCTCCTCCCTGCCCACCTTCCTCCTACACCACAGGAATAAATTGTCACTCATTAAATTAATATGCTACATTAATTCACAATTAAGCTATCACTAGCAATAATGATATATAATGTATATTCATTGTAATTGCACTGCACAATTCAACATAAACCTGGCAAAGATTCCTGTACATCTGCTTATTCCCTACACATAGTACAAAGTTAATGATAATTTGGACCCATTTGAAGACCACTACAAATAAAAAGAAAAAAACATCATTTTTTATGAGTTCCTAAGCAGCTACAATCTACTACTTTCTAGGCTGTCCACAAGGTGCATAATTTTCTTCTTATTTATAAAGACACCATAGAGAAGATAATAATAGAGCTTCCTGAAAAGGTGGAAAACAAGCCTTTTCCACTCTTGTTCTTTCTTTTGCTTTCAGCATCATGAGCCCTATTTTCCTGTCCCTACAGCTCTAAGGGAAAATTCTTGCTCCAGAATTGCATGAGACCACAGAAAAAGTGCATAACAGAAAAAAAAAGAGGTATTTTGAAGCTAACACATTAATATTTTTTAAACACATTAAGAGTCTTAAACCAAACACGTTACACAGTAAGGACAAATTCTTTGCATTATCCAACTGTCATTGACCAGGATATCTCAAAAGACTATATGTTTCTTGAAATAATTCCAGGCTTTCTTGGATCCTGCCAAGGTAGAGACACCAAAAGAACAACATTTCTTGTGATACTCTGATCCTTTTGCTTCCATTCACAGTCAAGACCATGAAGATCAAAGTCATGCAACCCAGAACCCCAAAAGACTGAAGCACAGTGCAGGAAAATGTTAGCTTTAATATCAGTCTTGACTAATGACTGTGCAGATTCTTATGTTTATAGAAATCATAGAAAAACACTTATTATGTCAGTTAACCTATGCAGCTGGCAATGAAGGATTTATTCCCTAAAGCATATTTTATATGGCTTTATTCAGTCCCATTTGAAACATCAAAGCTATGAAGTTCCCACTGCTTTCATGGAGAAAGCTGATTTGTTTATTGTTTGAATTAATTTCACCATCTCCAGTTACAACAAACATGCTCAAGATGCTTTCTTAATAAAAATATGGAATGTCCTCAGTAATTTATGTTAGCTTTAAAATAGCCAGTGAGTATCCAAGCTACAAGTTTGTTTGAAATATATCTTTACATATAGTAGACTGTTCTTTTAATATTAAGGAATGCAGGAATAACTAAGTATTTGGCAGCCTGTTTCTGATGTAATAACGAAATTTTATCCAAATTGATGTGCTTTAGTAATCAGTTCAATGTGATTCATAAGCTTGGCTTTTTCTATACTGTTATAATTCTTGAATGAATTTTTTAGTTACTACTGGGTAGCAAATACCAAATGTTACACTTCTTTCCCAGTATTTTTATATTTTTACTTCTTCATTAATTCAGAACTTACAAAAACCCTTGAAAATTAGTCAGAAATATCTTTTTTTCCCACCTTGAAACATAATATCAATCCCACTCTTATGTAGAAGATCAGTGATATTGAAGGTATTATTTAAAATACTTAACCTGTATTTTACATTATTGGGAAGGCAACTCAAGTAAAAGTACAGATTCACTGTAAATGTAATTTTCCTAAGTAGGAAGATATTCATATGTACCTATTAACTTCTGACATAGCTCTCAAGAACTGACTTTTAAGAGTAACTACAATTAGCGTTGGCTGTAGGTGAAACATAGGTAAATATAAATATATAAAAAAATTGGGTAATTTTGGTATTTTCTTCTCTTTTCAAGGTAAAAATTGATTAGACTGCTGATTCAGTTACCTCAATGTAAGATTTCAGCTCAGTAAAACCATTTCACCTACACGAAGAGAAAATGACAAGATTAAAAGAACTAGGGCTAAATCTTCACAATTCTTGCACAAGAACACTTTTTCACTGGAGAAATATTTTCCAAAGTCACAAGGAAAATGAATACACATTTTAAAAAACAGCTCTTTAATGTACTAGGATAGCATCTGTATTTACTGTACATGATACAATCTTTATGGCATACGGAGACTGTCTTTCTGTTTCAGCTGCCTAAAATATTATCCTGGTCTTGACCTTGGAAGCATTTCTTAAGCATTTACTGTAGTATTACAGAGATCTTTTGCCAGAATACTCACTGCAGAGTCATGTACTCTTAGGGGGCTTTCCATATTAGGGGTTTTCTTGCTCTGGATTAAGCATGCCAACATTAGTTAGTTGCTGTTCTGTATTTAGAACTATTTGCAGTAATGGATTTCAATAAGAAATGTTGAAACTTCTTGTATTTCATTGAATTAAGTTCACTCCCACAAGACACTTTAGGGAAACATTCATTAAGAAAGCTCTTGCAAACTCTCCAGTACTACACTGCCTACAGCAGACTTCTATAGCAGATTCCTGAACACATAAGGAAATACGCACTTACTCACACACAGTTCTAATGGCCCCAAAAGACTGTGAAGAATGTGTATTTAAAATATTTTTTTTAAGTTACAGTTTATGAAATAATTATCATAGATCCTTAAATATAATTACTGATGTTTAAACTATGAGCTTAAATAAATGATACTGCTTGAGGAAAATATCAAATATCTCTTAACTACCAGTCACAAGTGTTCTGTGAAGTAATTTCTTAACTCCACTTTATTAAAGTGCAAAATGTTCATTTTAATTTACAATATAAATTGCATAGCAAATCCGCACTGAACATTAAAATTTCAGGTTAACAGTTAAGTCATTTCACTCTCACAGTAACTTTTGTCCAGCAGCCTAACTGTAACACTACTGAAAGACTTCTCCACATGTAACATTAGTAGGACACAATCCTGGCATGAATACCTGTCTGAATTTACTCCGGAGCTGCAATACCGTTACTGTACTCCCATAATATATGACATCAGTAGTGACCATCCAACAAATAACAATCTTGTATTTGCTCTGGGACCATCTCTAATTTTATATTTATCTGTCGTATCAACACTGTGGTTACAATATCCCACTGATATTACACAGTAAGAGCTGGAGTTCTGTCAATGATATCACCAGCCATAAAGAGAAGTGTGAACTATTGGAGGTTTATTTAATCTTACAGCAACTGCATCCTTATTCACAGCAGTCTGTGAAACATTATTTCCCATTCAAGATCACTTGGTCTGAAGCTAAGACTAGACAAAGGAAAGAAAGAGGTCTCCTGTGGTAAAAAGCACAAGTAAACTGGGTCTAATCCTGACTTGTAAAAAGAATTTTATAATTTAACTTAAAATACAAAATAATCAGAAAGATGTTTCATACAGCAAACCAACAAACGTAGGATTCAGTGAAGAACCACCTCACAAAATCTCCAAATTGTTACTCTTTAAACTTGAGCCCTTCCTATCAGAAGTCTTACAGAAGTCTTACAGACTAGTTATACTTCAAGCACTTGTCTGCACATCCCAGCAAGCAAGCTACTTTTCTCTGAAAGGGGATCATTTCAAGTATCAAAATTCTGCCATCCAGACATAATCAGCTAAACCAACCAAGAACCATGCTCCACTTTTAAACAGTTTTATAATTCCAGAATACACTGAGGGACTGCAGAGCTGTTTGAAAACAAAACACAAAAAGTTTTCAAGAGCTATGCTGCTCCTCTTTCATAATAAAGACAATCCCATACAAAACTTTAGGGAATGTAGATGACAGAGAGGAGAAGAAAAAGAACTTCTACGAAGTCCCAGTACAAGTGAAAAAACAATATTCTGAGCACAAAACCATCTAATATGTTACTAGGCTGCACAACATTAAACTCTTTCTCTTGAACTATTTTTTGTGTATTTGTATATGAACTTTAACTTAAACAAATAGGACGTAGAGAACAAAGTTCATAATGGTTTCAGTTCAAAGTAATAGCATCACTTACCTAAAGATTGGTCTTTGGAGATGCTTTTTCTTGATTGTAACACAATCATCCATTTAAAGTGGGGAAAAAGACTTCTTCCAGCAAATAACTCCAAAAAGACCCGGGAGTAATCAGGAAACTTGTTCTTAGCTACTGTGCTGCAGAGAGCACACAGAATGATATTTTGGTGCTGGGGGAAGCCTCCCTCCCTCTTTCTGACAGTGGAGAAGAAAAGGGCCATAGAGGCCACATAAGCCAGGCACGGCTGTGCGCTACCAAACTGGTCAGGCTGTGCAAAACTGGAGCCGAGCTGATCGAAGCACAGAATTTACTGGATTCCTTTCAACTGTGCAAGAAAAAGGGGGAACTTTGCCAAGTGCTACCCAGGTAAAAATTTGTCAGATTATTCCAGCCATGAGAGCACTTCTTACACATGCTGGTCAAAGTCTTAAATGCAGAGTCACTCTCTCTCTCTCTCTCTCTTTTCAAAACACACTGTTCCGAGGCTCAACTTTTTTTTCTTCAAAATAAAAGTTGTGCAGCTGTTTCAGCATTCCCATGCGAGTACCTTCAGAAAGTTTGTTCTGTAAAAGAACTGTATACAAATTAATGAAGATGGATGGATCTGGTCTGTGAGGTTGGCTCTACTTCAAGAGATTGTAATTATTTTACAATCTGGTTTTTATTCGCTCTGGATGATGTGTGGATATAACTATGCAAATTAAAGCTCTGCTCATAATTTTTAGCATTCATAACCTAATAACCTAGAGTTGGATGAAGCTGTATATGGTGTTTGCAGCTGGTAGGACCATAACTACATGAAACAAACCGACACTACATGAGCGAGGAAAACAAAAATGACCAAGTTCAGATAGCAACAGTAGCAAACTGTTACTGTTTGCAAGATAAGATTTCAACAGAGATCCAAATTGAAAAGCTTGCTCTGACATCACGCTGACATAAATCAGGAAGAATTCAACCGCAGTGAGCACAGGCTGTAAACAAAGCTATAAAGCAGAAGCGGCTGACGGTGGTTCCCAGTGAACTGAAGTCATGAGTGGCTCAGGTGAGATGCCCATAACAAGGCTGTGGGGGCTCAGGGCTTGACGGGAAACATGGAACCCGGCCAGAGGAGCAGTAAACCAGCAGCAAGGCATCATCATGTGTAGCTGTGCACCCTGGCTGCACGGTACCCTGGAACGGTGTGCCCCCTTTCTGCCAAGGAAGGAAGGACCTGCCACAGTCGTTTCTTCCCTATGACCCAGCATTGGAGGTCCCTGCGGCTTAACTCTTGAGAAGCACTCAGTATGTGCCAGGTGAAGTCACTGGTATGTGACAAGTAGGATCAGGAAAGCTGGGCACCTTTTGCAATTGAATTATTGGTTGGAGAGAGAGAAGTGGTAGATTTACACAGTTATGTGCATATCCCTGGCATTATCAAATTAAGTTTGAGGGACACTGTAAAAGGCAAGATAACTGAGATGTGTTTTAGGTTGTATATGACAAAGAAAGTTCATAGTACATTATGCACAAACTATTACTAAATTAGTAAAATTTCCATTAAATAATGCTATATAACAGAGAGATAACAAACATTCCAGTAATATGTATTTTCACAAAGGAATATTTAGCAGTTTAGCGGATTTTACTGAAATGGGTAAAGTCTCTTCCTAGTGCTTATAAACTATTGCTTATACAACAGAGTGACAGTGTCACATTTAGTTAGCCTGAAAGGACACAGAAACTGATCCCTACACTGTATAAAACTATTTTCTTGACACAGACATGGAGTAATTATGTAAAGGAAGAATTATCAGACAGATATCACCAGATATTTTGTGTCAGTTCAATTCCACCTTGCCCAACTCTTCTTTGCTACTCCTTTGTGGAGAGAAATACATCTTCATCAGGAAAACAATTATCTTCATCAGATCACAAATCAGTTTTTGCCAAGATCTTGAAGGATCTGAAGATCTTTCTTCAACAATATGCAGTGTTCAGAGTGTTGTTATATTTCTAAAGACTTTCATGTAGTCATGATCTTACTTATTCTTGCCTGCCAAGATTCATATTTTACTTCATGCAGTTTTCCTGCCCCTGCATTTCAACATAATTTGCTTATTTTTGAAGTGTGTTCACTCACTGTTTATACAGAGAGCTGAAAATCACAAAGAAACCTCCCCTTTTATTTCTTTTTCACTTTATGTTCATAGAATTGCCATACTTCTGTTATTCAGAGGGATTATCTGTAGCTCAGGGTAAAAATCCTGAGAGTTTCAAGAAAGAAAAACAAAATCCCCAAATTCTCAGTTTTAGTGGTTGTGAAACTTGTATGCATCTAAACAGTAAATTTTTCTGGGCCTAGTCCAATGCACATTGTTGTTCATGGGACTTTCATTCAAGCATGGCACTATAAAACGTACCGCTTGGAGGACCTGAAATTCCTGCAGTGTAATTACTTGGGCTACAAGGAATTTTGAGCTGTTTGAAAGAAAAGGACAGGGAAAGAAAATATTAATATAAAATGGTAACAGAACTTCACTTTAATTGCACTCTTTTTCATCTTCCAAAGAATCACAGAATCACAGAATGGTAGGGGTTGGAAGGGATCTCTGGAGATCATCTAGTCCAATCCCCCCACTAAAGCAGGTCTGCCTAGAGCAGGTTGCTCAGGAATGCATCCAGGCAGATTTTGAAAGTCTCCAGAGAAGGAGACTCCACGATCTCTTCGGGCAGCCTGTGTCAGTGCTCCATCATCCTCAAAGTATAGAAGTGTTTCCTTATGTTTATGTGGAACTTCCTGTGTTCTAGTTTGTGTCTGTTACCCCTTGTTCTGAGAGAGAGACTTTTTTGACCATTTTTTCATTCAGCACAGCAACAAGCCACTTTTTCCTTACAATATTCAGAAATCATGTCTAGATGTCGAATAAGTATTCACACAAATTCTTCTAGAAAGGGTATTTCAGAAAGATATGACAGATTAACTAGACTACTTGAAGCCTGAGTTCCATTGATATTATTCCTATATTGTTCAGTGGAAAAATCAAATGCATAAAATTCACCAGTATGCAATTTATTGTAGATTAGAGAATTAAAGCATATTAGAGTAATATTTGTAAACTGTAGGATATATCCAGATCTGATACACACAATGTACTGAAGAGGTGCATTTTTGTTAGAATAAGGAAGACTTTTGCTTGAAAGCATTATTGCAATTTAAAAAATATCTCTATAGATAATCTTAATCATATTTCTTACTTCAGACTAATCCTTTCAGCAGTAATTAGAATGGTAAAAATCTATTAAATGATGCCTTAGAGATATCTTATTTAATTTGCCAACACTGGATGAAGCTCAAGCAGAAAACTCCTGAATTGCTTGTTTTTCAATTTATTCATGTGAGGCAGACTTTTTGGACCAAAAGAATGTAATACTTTACCACTTGAAAAATCTGAGTAGCAACAGTTAAGTAATTTGATATCTCATACTATGTCTCAAGGCAAAAGAATACACATGAGCTAGAACCCAAAATATTTTATTCTGCTTGTTTTAATGTCACATATTTATCTTATTGATCTGTAGGTCTTTGCCAGAAATCTAGAAATATAATTATTTTCCTACTTTAATTTCAAAGCTATGGTCAGTTAAGGTGGTAAACTTAAGAACCAGCAATCTGTATGTGACAGACAATTGATTCTTTATTCTTTCTAGCTAAAATACCTACTTGGTAATGAAGACATAGATAGGCATTGCTGGTTGGGGTTAAGGGCTCATCTACCTCTGTAGAAAGATAGATATGCAGGAAGGACTAACAGAAAGGTAAGACAAAGAAATTACAAATGCATGATTGACCACATATGGGAAAAAAGAAACTATCTTTATGAAACTGCTGGAATACAAGGGGGAAAATCAATTGGTAAACTGTACTGTGAAAGAGTACTAATTCTGTAAAAGTAGAAAGATCATTTATCTAAGAGGCTTGCTGACCCAGGGCCAGCACTATTCAATGTTTTCTTCAATGGTTTGTATGGAGATAGGTGATATATTTGGTCCATAACTGACAATATTAAGCAAGTAAACTCTTCTGAATGTCCTCAACAAACTGCAGAAAGAAAGAAGAAAAAAAAAAAGAGGATAAAAAAAATACCAAGCTCTGCATACACATGAGAATACACTGCTGGACAAAGGGCCATTGGCTCAGCAGCACTTCTTCAGAAAATGCATGGGAAGTAGCAGTGAATGATAAACTAAAAATACTATCACAATGAAAAAACAAGCATCACCCTGGGACATATAAAAGGAAGCACCGTCCAGAAGAGCAACCTCCCATTCTCTCTGTAATCCTGAAGCATTGTTTCTTGCTTTCAGGCAACAGGATTCAACACAGACATACTGGACTAAACCTTGAGAAAACAGAAAACTAGAAAACATCTCATCTGAGGAAAGGCAGAAAGTCACACACAATGTAGCCTAAAGAAAGGAAAAGCATACATAATTTTAAATCTTCCAGATTATAAATGTAGCCATGTAAGTTTATGGAAATAGACTGTTTTCCTTATCATTGTGGTAAAAAATAATGGGCTGCAAAATAGCTCAGAGGTGGTGAAAAGAATACTTTCCAATGGAAAATAATAAGCACATTAATTGTTGAGGGAATCTGTTCATGGAATCACATGAGTAGATTTTTAAGGGTAGATTTTTTTAAAGGCTATATAAACACCTTTCAGAAATTATTAGCCTTGCCTTGGAGAAGAAAATAGAGCAAATAATCTCTGAATAGATCATCCCACCTCATTGCTCTAAAATTCTTTGGTAATCAACTGCTATTATCAGCTTCTAACTGAACGTGCTGTTTAGTTTGGGATTTTTGTGTGCATGAAACCATTTACCTGCACCATTTGGGCTTTAGACTCTTTCATCTAGTTGCCACTTCATCCAAATTTTGAACTTTGGTCCTTAATTCTGGCAACAAAGTGTGACACTTAAAGCTCTAATCCATTAAATGCCATCATCTTTGTTCTGCTTCCACAAGAAAGCAAGGGGTCAGAGGCTTTCCCCTATTGTTCATGTGCAACAAGAGAACAAGTGGAGAGCTAAGTTTCATGTATACATTTATTTTCTGGACAGTGGGGGTGGGGAAGACAACATACTTCATAAAGTTTATTCTGTTTTAAATGTACAGGCTTGAAATATAAAAATCTAAAGCAGGACTTCTGACAAGAATGCTGTTTTACTTTTCAGTAAAGTACCTTGTACCAGTAACCTGTTTAGGAAATTTGTAATGTAATTAAATCACTAAAGAGGATATTTGTTACAGTAGAAAACTAGTGTAACTTATGCAACTCCTAAAGGGATTTTTTAGTTATTTATATGATCAGTGGGTTAAATCCACTCCATAAAGGCTGCACACTGCCTAAGCATTGAAACTCTATGCATAAGAAACTGGAGGGGATGATGTGAAATCCACCTATGTCATCATTGGTACTTCAGCCAATCACAAGCATGTCACACTTTACATAGAATACTACCTACTACATCTGTGATTTTGTAATATTTTAAGAGCTAAATTACAGTTACTCACATTCTCCATACAGGTACCCATATTCCTCAGCACAGCTCATCCTGTCATGGATCAGGTGAATGTTTTTTCACTCAACTGGTCTACCATATTTTCGTTAAGTTTACTGCACTCTGCATATATAAACCTGTAGGACAGTTTTATTTCTTCATGTTGACATCAGCAAAACCCACTCTATGTCTTAACCTAATGATTCCTCCAAGCTTGAAAAACTAGACAGTACTAAAGATAATTGTGACTCATTCAGAATGCAGATAGAAAAGTTGGCAAATGTTACTGGATCTATTGTAGAACATGTGGTAAAGCTCTGTGCAAACAGTTCTGCAGGCCTTTAAGTTCTGGTTTTCCTTTTTACTTGTCATAAGTAAGAATATTTATAAAATTGTTTTATTCTCTCTTGCTTTCCCTGTTTACATACACACATAAACAGAGACTTACGTCAATGCCATCATGCAGGAGATTAATTTCCCTGCTAAACTTTTCCTGCTCAGACTGGAGGAGAGGAACTTGGCTTAAGAAGCTTCCTAGTCCTTTACTTTTGCTTTTATATTTTACTACATCTTAAGAGTCCTAGCAAAGCTCAAGGCACGTTAGTAAAAATACCAAGAAATACTAATGTCAATGTCTCACGGGGACATTAATTTTCCCAATTGTGAAAATTCTTCTGAAGAACATGACCAGTATCACAGTTGTATTTTGCTTGATTCTACCATATATTATTAAGATTTTACACTCTGCCTCTTCAGTGAAGAGGAAGAGGGGGATGAGAAGGAGAGGAAGGGAGGGGAAAGGAGGAGAAAGAAATTCCTTTGGGATATATGATGCTAAACTAGCACTAAAATACCCAGTCAAAACATGGCATTCTTTGGTTTTGAGCCAGTGAAATATTATTATTGGCCACAGTGGATGGAATTTCAGTCTCTATTGGACAACACTTTAATTGATGTGCCATGTGTTTTTTAAATGTAGAAAAATAATGTCAATTATATATTGGACAATAGAGCAACTACTGAGTAAGCATATTGCTGGTTTTTAAGGGGAAAAAGGGTAATAAAGCCCACGACATAGTACAGGTGGGCTACAGAATATCAAGCAAAATATAATGGCTAAACTCTTCAAAGATAATCATCAAAAAGTATGTTAGTATAAATATTTGATACAACAATTCAAGATAACAAAAAATAGTTTAGAACTCCAAAATTATCCAGAAAGGAAAACGTGAGTAACATGTTTCCAGTAACATGAGTGGCATATGTTAAAAATGGCTATTGGACAACAGCAAGATTATGACTAAAAGAATTTCTTTGCTAAACTGCAGTTCTCCCTGGAAAATATCTAGGCATTTAACAGGACAGAGAATATGCTAAAGGGATCAGAAGAGACATGGTAGGCTGTATCAAATTTTCTCTACATACAATAGTTCTCATCTGAAAGACTGGAATAAAGAAGAAAGAAACTATCATAACTACCTCTCCACTATGTAAGTTTTTCTTCTTAACTCATATTCAAATCCAGTTTTAAATTGCTGTGTAGGTGGCAAAGTATGAACTTGAAACAAAATTTAAACAACCATCAATCATACATAATAGAGAAACCATTGCAAGACAGCAGGAAGAGCTGTAGGCCTAGTCTAATGAATGGTACATGAAAAATAAATACTATTTGAAGTATTTTTTCAGGCAATTCTGCTTCAGATACAAAAAGATTTTTTTTAATTTTAGATTTTGAAAGTATTTTGCTCTGCCTTCAATCACAGTCTCCAAGTTTATCTATTTCTTAATTTTCTGAAATTTACTTCATTTTCATTGCCTAAAATACTCTGGTCTATGCAGACATTTTCTAGTTTTCATCATTAGATTTCTGGCATCCAGTTTGAGAGACATGGAAATTACCTGGAAGTATACACACATGCATTTCTCTAGGGAATTAGCAGTATCTCAAAGTTGTTGCAGTGTCTTTTCTATCAACTATTTGTTCTTCGGTCACATTGTCATTATCCATTGGTTAGATACTAAAGAAGTTTCAAAACCAAAAACTCTACAGGTGATAATATATCATCTTACAAAGCTGTTTCTTTGATATAGAAACACTAATAATACCAGAGCTTTGCTTCCTGATTAAAAAAATTGCTTTTAAATAACATAGATGTCTTGAAATCTGACATTCATCACTTTAAAGTCTTACAAATAGTGAAAAACGAAATTCTGAGTTCAGCTCTGTACTCAGATATGTAACATGGCCATAGACAAAAAATGTCTTGTGCATGACTCAGAAATCTATTATTCTAATACAATAACATTTTGATCATTCTTATCTTTCTATTACAAAGATATTCACAAAATGTAAGGCATACAGTAATGACCTGAATTTTTTTTTCATTCTATCTGGATTCTATTATGGACTTTGCAATACACAGTACTGTTTTTCAAAGAAAAAAGACTCACTGAGTTATACCTTTTATTCTACATATAAATTGCCTACATTATTTTCCTCCTTATACCAGCTCACCATATCCCCAACACCACACTTCTTCCCAAGTCTCTATTTATTGTGATGACATCCTTCCAGGTGTGCTAAATCTATGTGTACTTGTGAAAGAACATTAGTGGGAAGTTTGTTCTAGCAAAATTGTAAGGGGATGCAGAAGAAAACTCACCGTTTTTGGCAACCCTGTTTCCAGAGAGGAAAAACAAGAGAAATGTGGACTTCTTGTATACCAAATATTTCTCTCTCTTCCTCCAGTAAAGTTCATTCTTAGTATGACTAAACTATGTAAAACAAGGCTCTCATTTTAATTGTAGTCTAGATATGAACTCTAAAACATATTTCAAGTGTATCAGCTCATTTTATCTGAAAAGTATGTCTGCAAAACCAACAAAGAAACCTTTAGCATCTTGTTAGAGAAACTAACTATAATTACTTGAGGGTGGGAAATAGTATATTTCCCACTGAAATCTTGTAATGACCCTGGAAAAGGGTTCACTGGTGCATTTATGTTCAGGACCTGTTAATTTTGTCAGTTAATCTACAGTGATCTTGTCAGAATATCATTTATTTAGTCAATGAGTTAATAACTGTGCTCAAAAGTAGTTCAGTATTCACACTTTTTATCAAGGGTCAAAAGCTTACCAGCAACATAAAATAAAAAGAACCTGACTAGAGAATGTGAAACACACTAAACGTTGCATTCAGAAGCAAGGAATGAGCCATGGTTTCCTGCAAGGCCTCTGCCTAGATTTTTTTCTCTTTCCCTTCTTCATGGAAATACATCTTTCTTCATTCATACATTTAAAATCTCACTTCAGAAAAAGTATTTTCAGAACTGTTCTAGAACCACAAGCTGCAAGTAAAACAAATATGCATTCATTTTATACCATAATCTGCCTGAACTCAAGGCTGAGGCTAGACTAATTTTCTAGTCAAATTAGTACCTTCTAATTAGAATCAGAACTGGCAATTTTAACCAAATCACTGAAACACAAGTCACATGAGAATCATTAATGCAAAGATGCAAGATTCTCCTGTTGAGTCCCAAGAGTTTCACGATTCCCCTTAATCAGCACACTGAAATATTGTGCATTTTCATCATCTATTTTTTTACAAAGTCTCATGACAAAAGCAAAAGTTGCTACTGTATTGTGCAATACAGTGGTCATTTTGATATTAATTTCTTCTTTGACAAGTATATTTCATACCAGTACTTGTTTTCTTGCTCCTACCTACTAAATGTTTGGCACTTGCAATTAATTTCTAATCTTACTTTCATAAGCAACAAAATCAGCTCTCTGCTAATGTTTAATACACATTTTTCCCTTTCAGAGAAAATACACTTTCTCAACACCTTTTAAACCCACTGCCATGAACACAGTAAGTCTCTTTTGTTATACAGATTATCATCAAGCAGTAAAGCACGAGACTAATTTGAAATTAATGATATAAATATCCAAGTAACAGATTTTTAATTATTTTATTGCAGAATTTATAATTAGGCAGGGAGATCTGTACATTCATTAAAGCTACTCTGCTACTATCCTGACAAGACAAGCTAGAACTGGAATTAGCATGTCCAAGATGACAATATCCAATCCAGTCAAACAATCCGCAAGAGATACCACCATGTGTATCACAAACTGATGATTTCACTGAAGCTCAGTAGGTGAGCCATGGGAAATGTTAAGCATTTAGTGCCTCTGCTATTATCAGACTTTTATTTTGTCTACTACTCTATGCTTTCGAATATTTGTATTGTTTGGTCTGAATTAAATTCAATTAAATTCATGCATATAGAAAAAAGAAATATAA
>VYZX01020550.1:9132-57324 GCA_013401335.1 Brachypteracias leptosomus | reverse complement strand
TATCCACAATGAATCTGGTCAAAGCCAAGTGTAAGTCAAGGGAGAAACAGGTGACAGAGATGGCTCCATATGGCTCATGCCTACCGGAGCTACCTCATTTTTCCATAAAGTGATAATATTAACATCTTACATGTTTGTTAGTGTTAAATTTAACTAGACTGTAGCAGAGATGGCATGTGATGTTAATAGATATGCATGATTCCAATGAAAAAGCAGAAATACAATTAGAGGACCAAATCAAAGCTAAGATTTTCTGTAACAATTCTAATACCATGTTTATTTTAAACATCAGGACATGCATTGCCATAGTTGTATTAAATCTATCACACTTTAGTCTTCTAAAAGGCCCTAAGTGTTTGAATACAAACTTTGGTTTCAGCTGTAACAGTGGCAGGAGCCACTGTTTGGATTGAGCTATAAACTTGCATAATCTTCTGGGATGCTTACATCCTGTGTTTACCTCACATTCAGCTCTAAAACAGACTTGCAGCTGTTGTACACTCACTTTTAAACCTTTTTGCCCCTATTTGCGATGTAAGCAAGCCTTTTTTGACATACTAGCAATCAAGTGGAGAGGGAATCCCCTTTTGATGTGTAGCTCACACAAGGCAGACAATAGCTAACTGAACCACTGAAGAGAACTAAAAAAAGAAAAAAATATTTCTCTCAGAGTCAAAGCTTCCTCACAGTTATTTACATGTGTATGTTATTAACACCCTTTATTTTGACATGTCTTTGACAAATATAAAAAAATATTTCTCAAGAAACGAGCAATACTAAATCAATCTGCTTACAAAAGAACTTTGAAGCCAAAAGGCCTAGATAAGCCAAAGTTATCTACAGCATCTTAAGTTAGGAACGTAATACTTCTGGCAAAATTTACATAAACCAGAAAGGGTCTAGTAGAGAGACACTTATTTTGAAGAGTAGTCAATTTTTTCACCCCCTTTACATACACTCTCATCACTCTAAGTAAAACTTCCTATTCTCTAATGATTGTAGTTTTCCTTCCAGAGATAAGTGTACTATTTCACTCAATAAATCAAAACATCTGCACAGTTTTGAGGAGTCTCCATGCTGGGAATAGGAAGGAAGGGCTCAACACTTCCCAGCACAATGTAATAATGTGCTACTGTTAAAAGCATCAAATACATGCACTACATGAAGAGACTGAGATATAACTTTCTTCTCATTAACTTAAGTGTGTAACCAAGCTAAAATTTACAGAGGAAAAAAAAAAAGGAAAAAAACCCCCAAACCTCAAACCCAGAACACATTTAAAGAACTGTATATACACATACACAAAATAGTCACAGGTAAATTAATTTAAAGTCTCACTTTTGTTCTAACTATTTAGAATTAAGATCAATAACGTCTGTTCAAGAGAGCTATAACACTAAAATAAGGTTTGCTTGTCACCACAGCATATGGCAGGGAGAAGGCTATTATATCATGGTCAAACCACCATGGACTGTTGTAGAATTATCCCATAAACCTTGTTTATAAGCTTTAACTGATGTTAAGGCTGCTGAAGGTATCTTAGAAACCATTGAAACATATATTCCAAATTACCAAAGAATGAATATGTGAGAGAAAACCTTCTGTGGCATTTTATCAGTTTTCTGTGAAAGAGAAGCATCTAATTTCCAATTTCCCATAAAATCCAAGGTCTTCTAGTTAAGTTGAAAAGAGTTAAATCAGAATTGGTCAGTAATTTTATAACTGAACTTTTTCTCCAATGGAAAATTTCAGATTTTGTGCACCACTTACTTTGCTCATAAAATTATATCTATCTCAAGAGATTTCCTGACTATAGGTAAGTATTCCACTTGCTTGCTCAGAGCTATGCTCTCAGGTCATTTTTGGCAGCACAGGGACTAGGACCACTGGCTTTCAAATAATCAACTTAGTGCCACCTCAGTTTATGGTGTCAGAAGTAGAAAACATCAGAAAGAAATGTTGATCTACATTTTTAAAAAGATATTTCAGAATAATAACTTTTCTGAGGATTTAATTTTGGTGGCCTTTTTCAAGGCTTTTTTATGTCTTTAATTTTCTTTAGAGCAGGAATTCTGCATTCCAGCCCACTCTAATGGAAAGCAATGCCAATGATCTAATGCTTTTTGCAGTGCAGTTGCCTCTGCATCAGAAAACAGAATACTAATGATAAAAAGGGATTGTCAAAAGGGACAATCATCTGCAGCTCCAGCTGAGCCTGGCATCTTTGGCATCTTTGCCAAACAGGTGTCTCAGTTAACTGAATGTATTTGGGTTTAGGAAATACATTAATAAAAATCTTCAGTTTAGAGGAAAAACTTTCAAACCTTCATCAAGCTTTTATGAAAAAGGGAAAAGAAAGCTACAGAATATGACTAAGTGGTATCAGAGGTATTACAAGGTAAAAAAACCCTATTCAAAGCAAACAGTAAATAAAACCAGAAAACGTAACTGCAGGTAAGCATGACATTAGGTGTTGATTCTTCAATAAATTCTGCAGACAACGCAGCAGAAAAAGAACAACAATAGTATTTCATTTCAATTTTCTCAGGCAGAAAAACAGTTCCGTATTGTAGATGAACAAAAGAAAGAAGTAAATACTACCCAGTAGTCTGTTCCTTAGTGTCTTTCTGGCATAAATTACACTAACAGAGAACCATTCAAATGTAACTGCCTCCAAACACTATTTATCAGAGAAATTCACAACAATTAAAGGTCTGTATAATATTTACGAAGGCCACTTGTTTTCCTGAGGGCGCCAGAAGTCTGGAGAAGGGCTGGGTCAAACAAACTGCAGCCAGTGTCAAACAAAAGATAATGGAGCTTAAGCACTTGCAGAGACAAACTTCATCCTTTAGATCTCTCCCTGTAAAATAACACTGCAACAAATATTATCCACATTGTGTTTGGAAGGTTGCATTGCTGAAATTTAACAGTCTCTAGAGCTCAAAAACTCATTAAATAAATAGGAACAGAAGCAGGCAAAAATGGTGAATGAGTATGATTACAAACATTTACTTATGCCATCATGCAGCAGCCATGAAGTCAGTGGGGAAGACTTAAGAAAAAGCACATTCCTTGTTTTTTCTTTAAACTTTGGAGGGATATTTGTACAACTAGTAGTTCTGGAAAAAGGAAAACTTTAATGTTTGTCTCACATTTTTCTGCTCTCCAGTAGATGATACCTTAAAGTACACTGGCTTCTCTGGAAGGTCTATAATCAGATGTATTTGCCAAAATTGTCAAACATAGAAGCAACTTAGGAATACTTCTTTTTTTGATCTTTATGAGCATTACTTCTCTTATTCATTCTAAAGAACCAATATTAAAACTCATGACCATTCAGCTTCATTGTGCAGACCATAAACAGCACAATGGCAGCTAATGATTACTCATTCTCACATCATTCATGTCAAGAAGAATCAAATTTAGCAGTTTTCACCTTTTTTTGATTTGCAGATGCCCAAAATATCACCAGTGGCAGCAAAGAGCTTTATACAGCAAAGGCAGACAATAGGGGGGTTTAGATTACAGTTCTGTAACTGCTAGTTATAGATTACCTAGCAGTACCTACCTGATTCAGTTAAGGTGCAAATACGTGGTTACAATTGTCTTGAATTGCCCAAAGTACACAACACAGATGTTTGTACTGGCCTTCTTTCATTGGAGCTCTCTGTTGACTACAGGAGCACAGACAATATCAGATGCATCGTGATGCTGGAGTGACGTAGGACATACTTGATTTTCATAAAAACAGCTAATTCAAAGTTAACCTTTCAAAAATACTGGAAGAAAATTGAACCCTCAGGGCAAGTTTATACTGGATCAACACTTTCTGTCATGCTTTAATCTAACACTAGCTATCCTACAGTATGATTTACAGTATCACAGAATCAAGGACCTAAAACATGAGCAATTTAACACTATGTTTCGTGGTAGAGATGTTCAAGCAGGATCAGTTCCTTTAACTTTAACTTCAGATACTCCCACCCTCAGACACGTTCCTCCTTTGTAAGGATGCAACTAGGTATGGAAACACAGAAGGAATGAAACCTAGGAACTGACTGAAGTTTAAATTTATAGTAGAGGAAAAAATTCTTATGCGTTATTTTTAACACAGAAGTAATCCCTGCATGGCATCAAAACTAGTCACAAGAATCACAGAATGGTAGGAATTGGAGGAGACCTCGAAAGATCATCTAGTCCAATCCCCCCGCCGGAGCAGGATCACCTAGACCAGGTCACACAGGAACGCGTTCTGGCTGGTTGTAAACGTCTCCAGAGAAGGAGACTCCACAACCTCCCTGGGCAGCCTGTTCCAGTGCTCTGTCACCCTCACCGTAAAGAAGTTTTTCCTCATATTTATGTGGAACCCCCTATGTTCCAGCTTGCACCCGTTGCCCCTTGTCCTATCATTGGATGCCACTGAGAAGAGCCTGGCTTCGTCCTTCTGACACTCACCTTTTACATATTTATAAACATTAATAAGGTCACTCCTCAGTCTCCTCTTCTCCAAGCTAGAGAGACCCAGCTCCCTAAGCCTTTCCTCACAAGGGAGATGTTCCACCCCCTTAATCATCTTAGTGGCTCTGTGCTGGACTCTCTCAAGCAGTTCTGTGTCCTTCTTGAACTGAGGGACCCAGAACTGGACACAATATTCTAGATGTGGTCTCACCAGGGCAGAGTAGAGGGTGAGGAGAACCTCTCTCAACCTACTAACCACACCCCTTCTAATACACCCCAGGATGCCATTGGCCTTCTTGGCCACAAGGGCACATTGCTGGCTCATGATCATCCTGCTGTCCACCAGGACCACAAGGTCCCTTTCCCCTATGCTGCTCTCCAACAGGTCAGTCCCCAACTTATACTGGTACCTGGGGTTGTTCTTGCCCAGATGCAGGACTCTACACTTGCCCTTGTTATATTTCATTAAATTTTTCCCTGCCCAACTCTCCAGCCTGTCCAGGTCACGCTGAATGGCAGCACAGCCCTCTGGTGTGTCAGCCACTCCTCCCAGCTTGGTGTCATCAGCAAACTTGCTGGCAGTGCACTCTAATCCCTCATCCAAGTCATTGATGAATATATTGAATAGTACTGGTCCCAGT
Organism: Brachypteracias leptosomus; assembly: GCA_013401335.1. Classification (NCBI taxonomy): domain Eukaryota; kingdom Metazoa; phylum Chordata; class Aves; order Coraciiformes; family Brachypteraciidae; genus Brachypteracias; species Brachypteracias leptosomus. Next base: position 52,222 of record VYZX01020550.1, on the reverse strand, counting down.
ACCGACCCTTGAGGGACTCCACTAGTCACTCTAGAACAGCTGAGATAGCATAGAGGCAGCAATGAGAGTTGGGAGGCAAGAATGAATCATGGGAGACAATCCATCATGGCTGCTGAAAAAAGTCATCCTTTAGTGACCATGTAGCTGACAAATGGGAGTCCACAGGAATAGACACAACAAGTCACGCTAACAGTATTTGACTTACATTTATGAAATGATATATGCTGGCAGTCACAATCCCCCAGACTTTCAGGAATAAGTCACTCCTTTACAATCACTATTCCTTGCACATATGTATTCAGAGAACATGCGTCTATGGTCTGAGCTACAGACTACTCTGCCACCAGCTGCAGCCTTAAACAGATACTGGATGCTTTTAGTAGCTCTTTACAAGTAAGTTTAAGCATTTTCTAAAAGAATAGAGAGGCTGGGAAGAAGGCTGGCTTCTTCAGTCTGCAACACCGCCTGACTAATTGTAAAGCTTTATGGACCATGAAAACTGAGTCACTTCATTGTCAGCTGTAACTTTCTAACTGAGGTACTCAATTTCTGTTCAGCTTCCTTTAACCACAGCAGAATGCAATTTTTTCTCTTATTTTAGTCACAACTGCTCAGTTTTCTCTATCTTCCTAGTAAAATTAAACAATTGACTTTATATTAAGTTCTGATCACCTCTGTAGCTCCCGTCTATGAGGCCTTGTTTTAAAAGTTCCATAAATTGCATTGATGACTTCCAGTACTTCATGAAATTCTACAGGAAGGCAGTAAAGGAAAAACAAAAAAAGCTCACAAACTGCTGTCATCAGAGTAAAGTATTCCATCATTCTGCAGTTTGTGGGTCAAGCTTAGCTGATTTGGTCCTTGGTTAGTTGATTTTACTTCCTTTTGAGGGGCTTTGGATATTTTGATTGTTTTTTTGACAAAAAGAAAACCTGCAGGTTAGAATTGACTGTGCAGCAGCTCTGGAGGACTTGCTGCCATACAGTAGATCTAAACCCTTTTTTTGTAGTCTTAGTTTTCTAATAGTCTCTAGTAAATGGCAGCAGAAATAATTGCAACTGTTTTGTTCTAGCCCTCCTCCAGAAATGAGACCAGCAGTAAACCAGATCGGATGGCAAATGCAAACAAAATGGAGTAGTACTAAATGCTGAGTTCACTCCTAAATGATTATTTTGACATCTTACAGGAAAGCATCTGTCAGACACAATTTTGATAAACCTGAGGTTATGTTTCTCTTTCAGATGTATGAAGTCAATGTCTATTTTTATTATAACTTCCACTGGTAACTATGTCATTTCAGTATTTAGGCATTTGCATTTTCCCAACTATATAATTAGCAAGACAAAAGGCGCTTTTTTGCCTATCGAGATATTTTGACTTCATTCTGTTGTGGAGGTGGAGCAGAAACTGGGAGTTCCATGTGGGAGGGCAGCATGAACTCTGAATTTTTGACCAATAGCTGTAAGAAACTGCTAACTGTTTTGTGGCAGGCTTCAAGGCGTACCAGCTAAAGTGAGAATGAAGTTTTTGAAAGAAACTTTTATAATAATTGGTCAGTCTGAAGGGCAAACAAGGGCCCGTGCACAAGTAGCTGGTAGGAGGTCAAAATAGGAGGAAAGTAATTATTTGTCTAGTGGATTATATGCAATCTCCTTCTAGGCAGAGATCTGAACTGAACATTTATAAGTTAGTCATAGAAAGCATCTTTTAGGAAATCTTAAAGTGTTTGATGTAAGTAGAGTCAGTTGTTTAAGCTGAAAAAAAATAGAGTATAGAAACCTGAGACTCCATTTAATTGCAATTTAGCAGTCAGCTTCATAAAATGTTATCTTTAATTTCCTTCACAGTGTTCTTAGATAAAATACTTGATTTTAATTGGAAGCATATGTGATGGGTGTAGTATATATACATTTAAAGGTCTACAAATAGGGAATTTCAATATTATATTGTATTATTTATGGACTGTAAGACCTCTAAAGACATGCTGCTGCAGTTTTTACTGATATTATAGGCAAATTATGGCTTGTGCATCACCTCTTCAAATTGCAATAATTTCTAGTAGAGCTTTCTATAAGCACAGCAATTCACCTATCCATGGTAAATTGGAGGATTAGCATTTACTCTAATCCATCACTGATATGCACCAGAAATTGCAGCAAAAAAATAGTATGAACCAGAAAATTAATTCTTTGCCACCTGTACATGATAATAATGGAAATATCTTTCTAACAGAAAAATAGTACTATTCTAATATGTCTGGATAAAAGACTTCCCTAAGTTGCTTATGCTAAGTAGGTAAAATATCTATAGTTATTGAAAATGCTAACATTTATCATATTATAAATTTAATTAGATACATATTTTTAGGTTACAAAGTTATAATTATAAATTGTTTACCTTGACTACTCAGGTGCAGAAACAGACTGGTTTCAAATTCCAAAGAAGCCATTCACAATTTATAATGGAACAGTTCTTACTGTAATTATAGCACTAATGGGATACATATCAATCAACAATAATTTCTTCAATTTTCTTTTCAGAGCATTTCTGAAATCATATTTCACAAGTAACTGCTTTAATTTTACTTAAATTCCCTTTAGAAACAGCTGTCATTTGAATTACTTTTAAGAGCTTAAGATTTTCCTTTAAAGAAAAGTTTTCACATTAGGAAAAATTAAAACCAGGCAACATTACAAGTAAAAACTACTTAAACCGTATATCCATTTGTTCCTAATGTAGCTAGCGGTAAGTGACAATTTTAGTCTCATCATTTTTCATCATAGTAATTCTAGCTTTTCTCATGTCTTGGATTGTTTAGTAGTCACAAATTTATAAACCTTTTTATATAACAAAATGCTAAGTTTTGATAGCAATAAACTCTTCAGTTAACCTCTACTGAACCTTTATAGTTTAGGCAAATTGAGCACACAAAAAAGGGCAATAAGCAAACATAAACACCAGATACAGTATAAAATAAAATGTAAACAAGGAATTAGAAAAGCAAAGGAAAGACCCTTTTGTCATATACGGTTCTGGAAACTCTTGTGTAGCTGATCTGCATTTTATTTTGTGTCTTTCAAAGCATTCTCTCTTCTGATAATTCAGCAGGTGTGGAGGAAGCAATTTCTCTACCTTCCTTGACATCGAGCCAAGTTTCCTCAACTCAGTGGCCAGGGTCCCTTTTTGCCTCCATAAAATGTGTCCACATGCAATGATAGGCATCTGTCACTGCAGCACTGCAGGATCAACAGACTGGGTCTACAAGTCAGTTCCTTTTAGTGTTGTCAAGGGTTAGGCTGGGCCAGCCACTATGTGAATGACATGACAGACACTCTCTATTAACCCCTCTCCCTTCCCAAAGGGGAAGAGAAAGGGAATAAGAGAGAAAGACTTATGGACTGTAAAAGAAAACTAGAACAGCTTTAATGAAAATAGTAAGAATAAAATGAAACATATACAAAACCAATAACAAACCAAACACCCCTGATGGCAATTACGTCACTGTCACCACCGATACTGTTGGCAGTTTCTGGGGAAATTCCAGACTGGACTCAGTGGCAGACAGGAACTGAATGGATTCTGAGTGGATTCTGGAACTGAATTCAGGAACACATGCATTTGGATCAAAGGCAGGACAGAGAGTCCTCAGACGCTGGCCGCTGAAGAAGACAGCTTGACCCTTGTGATCCTTCAGCTTTATACTGAATATGACATATATGGAATAGAACACCTTGTTGATCAGTTTAGGGTCACCTGTTCTGTTCACTTCTCCCAGCAGCTGCAACTTCTTGCTTTCTGCAACCTCCTACTTTCTGCACCCCCAATATGGTACACAAGATTTAGCAGTGACCTACAAAGCAGCAAGTATAAGTATGAGCCTTTCTGCACACCAATCCTCAGTAGTAACTGTAAACATCAAGCATTATCACCTCTAGAAGCAGACACTGTGAAAATATGCCATTAATTTCAGAAAGTGCAGTTACTTAGAAAAGACAGATAAAAAGTAAAACCTTTGAATTGAATCAGTTCTGTTCTAGCTCAAAATAGGACAAGTGTCTTAAAAAGTTTAGACTCTCCTTTCTGCAGAAATTGGGGTCTATTATGTTGGATGTGGAGGAAAAAAAATGGAAGAAGGTAAAGAGAACCTTACGTTCTTTCTCAAATCCCTTTTGCCATCGAAGTTAGCACAAATTAGTTTTAGGATAGTGATAGCAACATATTCTCTTTTTTAAATCGATGACAATTACAGAAAATAGCCAATTCTAACCACATGTGAACTCCAATTCCACAAAGTTTTGGGATGTTGAATTTTAACTTTTTTCCACTTAGAGATTTTCAGGACTCTTAGAGACAATTTTAGCAAATACATATATCTATGCAAAGCAAATTATTTTCTCAGTAATGAATTCAAAGCTCAGAAATGGAACCCACCTCTAACACTAGGTTTAACTACGATGGGGACACAAGAAGCTACTTGCAAAGACGACACCTACAGGCAAAATAAGATAAGGTGGGTGGTGGGGGTCTGACTGTTCTGTGGCTGACATTCAGTGAAGTGGCAGACAGCCAATGTATCCCGTAAACAGACAGCACACTTTTTCACAGAATAATGAAGAACACAGAGTTAAGTCAAGACTGCATGCAGATTAAGGAGAACATTAAACACTGTTAGGCCAGTAATCATACAGAGCTCTGCTTTGAATCTGGTTCTTTGGGTTCTGAATCAAAACACATTAAAGAAACTGCTTCTCATTCAGAGCTCACTACTATGCTCTATCAGCATCTGAAGATAAACTCTCCTAGGCAGTGAATCCTCTGGTCCTACTGACACCAGAACATATTTAAGCTGGAGACTGTCTAAAGTAAGATTCTATCTGACAGAGAATGAAAGACTAAGGAAGAATAAGTGCAAACAGTGTCATTAAACAGTCTGAGAAGGAGCCCCTTGGCCAGGCTGTGACAAGATGCCTTCTGGAGTGGAAGGTGTAAAACACTCCCCTTCGGTCAGCCAGCTGAATTCCAGCAGTGGCTTGAATGGCTTTTGTTTTTACTCTTCTGCATAACAAAGAATTACAAAAGCCATGCTATTATATGAGTTATTTAGCTGTCACTTGTTATTGTTTTTGCTTTCTCCCTGAAGTACAAAACATGTGAAGCTCACGGTCTGCATACTGAAAATGTCTGAATTCATAGAACAGAAGCCCCAGTCAAGATGGAAATGTACACGGCTTATTTCCACAAGTCCCGTTTCAGTGAGCTTGTCTTTTATACACTCAGGTATCAACAAACTCAGCACCAATGCTAAGGATCAAGTTATTTATTTCAAATTAATCTCTTGTCTGCCAGATAATCTCCTTGTTTGTAGCACTGTTTCAATTGCAATGTAAAGAAAATAGAGCTGGATTTTAACCTGCCATGTAGAACGCAGAGCTTGGCTGTAGGGCCAAATGGACCTGATAAAAGTTAGGTATGGTTTTCATTTTATTCAAAACATCCAAGCTTTTATCACAGCATTTAGAAAGAGCATTAGGTTAACAAGGTTTCTACAAGCCTATAGAGTAGAAAACCCATACAAAGGCTCTTTCATTGAAGCTTCCACAATACCCAGCTTTTCTTATTGGGCGTTCAAATAAGGATTTTCATTTATCCTTAATCGTATTAAACTCAACTAACTTACAGAAGAGTCTGCATTTACAAAAATAAGAAACCTCAACAAACCAACAACAAAAACACCGCAAGACATATGAGGTTAAATTTATATGGAATTCTGCAGTCAGATCCATAATTAAATGCCTATTATGTGAAAAGCTGAAATGCTAACAGAAAACGAAAGCTCATTTCAAGTGAAGACCTACTGTGCAGCTTTTAAACACTATCCAGATAGTTACCTAAATTAAATCCAATGTTCCTTCAGAAATAATGACCTGCTTGCAAGAAGATAATCAGCACTCTTGACTACCAAAATACAGTAAAACTGTGTTGAATCACATGCATATATTGGTGAAAACTCTGTAGGTCTGTGGACTCTATCAGCAAGAACAGCTTTGTCTTGACCACAAATTCACACCATGTCTTGACTTCAGTGTAGATATCCTACTGTATGCTACTATGAACACTCAGTAATTTGGCTTCATACATACTCTATTTCATTAACTGTTCCCCTCCCTAAGATGAAACAATTCTCCTGACCAACAATTTATAAAAGAATCCTTCCCAAGTCAGATTAGCCATGGCAGTCCCACTTACATGACCCTCTCCTGGCCACACACAAACATACTTCTACTTTGATATCTGTGCATCAGCAAAATGAATCCTTTTCCTGACTAATACTACAAACTGAGCACAGAGACCTGCTCTGAAAAATTCAACACTTGGAAATTTCCCCATATGATGTTCATAATATTGACTAGTTGCTGATTTCCAATTGACTAGTGAATAATCAAAATGAAATTATTGGGAAGTCTGAAAAATAGTCAGGTGAACACACATCTAATAATATAACCTGTTTGTTTCAAATTCAATAATTTTAGCACTATCTTATCCTGCAGCCACAACAGTCATGAGGTTGGCACCAACCTACAAAAGATGTATGGTTTTCAAACACTTAAGCTCCATTTGATTTTGATACACCACAAAATCCAACTATTGTTTTAACTACTCCTAAAGAAGCTTGAACCTTATTTCCTGGAGCTGTTGTACTGAGTGTCACTAATGTTTAACTATTTACATAAGTTTGTTTAACGGGACCATTCCAGAGGCAGCTGGAAGGAAATGTTTTAACCCAAGAGCCTAGCATTAACAGAGAACTTACAGAACAAACAAAAGCAGCAGCTTAGACCCTACACAAATGGACGTCTGCACAAGCTGGTGGAGGACTCTAGCAGTGGAAACTCAGAGGCAAGATGTGTGGCATCTGGAAATTATCAAATTATTTGCTCTGCTATGTACACTTTGGGGTTTCTAGGGGCTAAATTGTTCCCAAAGTGCATAATCTTAAACGGAGTGATGATAGGATTCAGGGCAAGTATTCAAAAGCATATCACAGAGAAGTTCTGATAAATCCCTGGCCACAACTGTAAAGTGACTTTCCAATGAAGCAAACCAACTTTCTCTTGAAAGAAAGCAGATGGTGCAAACTCCCTTTCCTACAGCCTGCTTGAATCTCTACCCAATGCATGGGGGAAACTGGCAGTGCCATAGCCAATGCATCTAATCCTCTTAGTACTGTAACTCATTTTCTTTCAACAGCTGAGGTACTATATAGCATATGTGGAATACCTTTAGAAACACAGTATTTGAAATCTTTCCAGAAAAAAAAATAAAAATAGTGCCATTTCCTTGCTTTCAAAGCAACAAATGTAACATGTATTTATTTATAACATCCTGCCATCAGCTTTCAGAGTGAAAAACAAATACTTAAAAGGAGGCATTGAAGTTTAAGGGTTTTAGAAGGGCTTTAGTTTGATGGAGTTTCTCTCAGACAGGTTAGATGTTTATTTACTGATCATTTGCACCAAAAGTCTACACTGAAAATTCCATCTGAGAGGAGTGAATTCGACACAGCAAGTGCGTAGTGGACCCTTCAAATAGTCCTTCAATCAGTTTTTAGCTTTATTTAGCACCAAAATAAATGACAAAAAAAGCAGATATATAGTATCCTCCTAATAGCTAAGCACCTTTTAATATAGACTTCTTTACCTGCACTCTCAAAAGGCAAAGTATTGATACCTCCTATGGAACTGCAATAATCTACTTACCTATATATACTGACAGGAATGATGAAACAGCTCCAGCAATGCTGATTCTGAAGATAACATTTACAAAACCATTTCAGAGCTACGGAAGTGTTAACATGAAAGGGCTTACCTGCATTTCAATCTGGATAATAACATTCACTAGTTATATATCTTTTTATGAGGTGACTAAGCCTTATACAGAGTCTGACACTAATCTAAGTGCCATCATATATGAGAGCAATGTACTGTATTACGAGAGCAAACACTATTCACAGTTTAGAGATAGCTCTTCCATTTGCTAATTAGTCATTTTAACAAACAGATGAAAACAATTATTTCCCAGGGAACAGAACAAAAGCCAAGGAGAGAAGCTACTCACATTCCTTTGAGCCGTTGCCACATTTTCTCTGCATGTCCTCCTATTTGATACTTTATAGAGGTGCTTTCCAGTTCCCGAGTTGTTTCCAATGCTCGAGCCCCCATCGTTATTGTCCTACAGCAATACAGTTACAGTCAGGCTCAGCAGCAAGTAAAAGCATTCTTTAGTCCACTATAAATGCCAGAAGATCCATGCATGTTAGACAGTAGCTGCTGTCATAGCAAAACACATCAGAATTACAACAGCTGAGGGATGATCCTGCCTGAATCGCTGTTCACTTTGATAGATAAATCCACTCTTCCCCCCTCCCCAAGCACAGAGCAAGTACACACAGCTCCTCTGACCTCACAAGTCTAATCCATATGGTGAGCCAGCTACTATACTACTGACTGCTCAAGCTCCTTTCTTATGGACTTTTTCTGCTGTAGGAAAATGCACAGAAGCACAAAAGATTCCTTAAAATGCACTATAATTCATTGCCATGCAGGATAAATATGAATGGCTTTAACAATCCAGAAGGAAAGAAAGGCTGGTTTCTGCTCTGCAGGTTGGAGAAACAGGCTGCAATAGGAAAGCAGATGGTAGAAGACAGTATCAGCCACATCACCCTACAAAAAGAGTGCATGTTCAAATGCCAGAGCTTTCCTCTCTTTAGTTGATCCTGAATTGATTCTTAATGAATAAATATCTACCAGCCTCTCAATAAAAATATGACTGTACAAATGCTAAGTTGGTAGTGAAGACGTATAAATCCCTGCAGAAGAGAAATCAGAGCTCTACAGGTTGTTTTGAAGGAATATGCTGTAATGATGACTATTCACCTTCTCCTAGCAACTCCACACAGTAGGTAACTGTCAATTTAAGTGGTGGAAAATGCAGCAGCTGCAAGACAGCCCGCTTCGCGAATCCTTCGGGACAGCAGCACGTGTGTGTCAAAATCTGAGGCTGAACTGTGTGTGTCTGCCAGCAAAGAAAAACAACTAAGTGCATGCAAACAGCAAAAGGGTTCAGGACTAAATGGTATGCCAGTCGTGCAGCAGATTGCCAGCTCTGCCTTTCAAGTGCAAACCTAAAAACCTAGCTGTTCAGCCAAAGCTGGGTTTGGAGAGGGCAAAGGAGAGGATTTCCTTGCCGCTTGCTCAGCCGCAGACTTGGGTTCGCAGAGCAGCTCCTGCACTCCATAAATAGCACCTATCTTCTTTGGTGAGTCAGTAACAATTTTCATTTCTGAAGCAGCAGCCAAATAATCAAATATACCACAGACTTATCTCAGCCATCATGTTTGTCTCAATCAGTGCAAGAGCTGTGCAAGAAGCCAGGCAAGAGAGGTGTGCCAAGTAGGAACAAGCATGTCCGAGCCTTGCCAGCTACTGGTGTCACTGCCTGCTGGGAAAAAGTGCTTTGGGTCCCAGACAGAACAGTGAGGATCAGTGCCCTCGGATGCTGACTGGAAGGAGCCTAAGGGTAGGAGATGTATAGTGCGGTATGGCTTTAACTAGACAGCTTTATCTGTGTTAAATTTTACAGAGATGTGTGATGATGATGATAATTCCCATCTGATGCAATTAGCAGAAATGGATAATATTGTTAAGTACTAAGGATCTTACAGAAAAATAAAGAGGCTCACCGCTCTGAAATAATTCTAACACTTCAGATTTTCCTAATCAATTTTCTTTCTCTAGAATACCTTTTGTGCACATAGAATTAAAATACACCCTAAGAGAGTTATAAACCAGTTTGAGATGCATCTTTTATGCATTGATTTCAGGTGGATAATTAAATAGTACATTTCATTTACTTCTATGGATTTAACACATACACAGCTTTAAACTGGTATTAATTAACAGACTTTCACAGAATTATTCCTGACTTAGACATGTAAAAGTCAGTCCCATAAAACTGACTAGCAGTATCTGAAAAAGTCACTGGATGAGTGACATCTCTTAAAATCTTCAAACAGCATCATATAACAACAATGAAGAATTACAAGAAGCTGATTTTTCAAAAACTGCAAAGCATCTATTTGGTTAAAGGAAGCAGTAGTATCTTTGAAACTTCACTGAGGAACCACTTTAAAACTTCCAAACTTTCAACTCCTGCTATGTGTGGAGTCCAACTAAAGTTTGTAGGAAAGAATATAAATATCCTTCCATGGAATAGCTAATGAGAATGTCTCATACTAATCTGGGTTCTTCCCTGTCTTTTAACTGCCAGACATCTGAAGCCACACAAAGTAATTAAGTAATTATCGAAACCACATAAACCTACAGAGACAGAGGGGAATTTTAAGGGCTTATTTTTTCTCATAAAATATTCCCGGGTCTTATTGTTCAATTCTACAATGAAAAACCAGTAGTGTTTTAAAGCTGTTCTCTCTCCCTCACAAGGAAATTAGTAATTGAAAATATATAGTTTGGATTTACTGGAGAAAAGTATTATGGGCAGGTAATGTCCTTCAGGAAGGGAGGAAGGAATAAACTGCCCAAACAATGCAAATAGAGGTACACCTGCTAACTTCACCAGAACTCCAAAAAGGAAAATCGTAAAAATTTGCTCCTTGCAGGATCGTACCACTGCAACAATGGAAGTTCCTGCAATAAAAGCACCTAGCATAGCTTAAGCAAAGGACAAACAAAGCAGCTTCCTCCCCAGAGGTTTATCCTGAGGACTGATACAGCAAAACACCAGAGATGACACTGAAGGATGTAACCATGCCTCTGAAAATGAAAGAAACAGCAGGAAACACATAAAAACAGAGAGATAAGGCATTAGGAAAATCAAGGAAGTAGCCAGAGGTTCTGTATGTCCCTAAGAAAAGAGAAACAAACCTTTCAAAACAAATAAACAAACAACAACTTTTAGGTATGCTGTTATCTGGGAAACTTGAGCAAAGAAATCCTCATGGAGACATGGGGAAAGGCAGGACCTTTCCTCCCTTTAGCTTCTGTGAGTAGCACTCAGAGAATGAAGCAGCCAAGCCTGCCCCTTTCCTCTGGCACAGAGGAAGGCCGGCACAGGGGCTGAGAGCAGCAGAGCCAAAGCAGCGCCAACACCCCTCAGGCTGTGAGAGGGAACATGGGGCAGAAATGACAGGAGCATGCTGCTGGAGTATATAACCACTATCCATTACACCACATGCATTACAGCCTGCACACAACAACGAGGGAATCGGGTGGAATTACAGACAACCTGACTTGCTCAGAAACACACATCAGTGCCCCTGCAGTGCAAACTGGTCTGAAGAGGATCCAGAACACTAAACAATGAGCAGCTACTTTAGGAAGCCAAGCCAACCAAAGAAATGGCACCTGACATGATAAGTTATCTTGAACAGGTTTCCTCTTTCCACTTCCTGTTCTTGTTTTCTGTTCTTGACCTTCCTAACCCAGTGTTTATGCTACATCCCAGCAAGTCCATCTTCCTCCTAGAAAAATATAATCTTTTTTACCCTTTGTCCACAGTGTTTTGGGTGTTTTACAATTTCATCTTAAAATTTCCATGCTGAAGTGAACACTAAAGGAAAGTCTCTATTAGTCCATATGAAGATATATTAAAATAGGAATAATTTTTTTTTTCACTCTCAATTAAGGCAAAATAAAACTGTCCCATTTTATCCTCAGATAGGAAGTCTACACTTAATGATAAGGCATCCTAAGTTCCTTTTCTTTCATCTAAAAGTACTTCATTTTAGTAGTAATATCAATGTAAAGAAATAATTTTAAAATTTTTAAATACAACAGTAAAGAAATCAGGCCAGCATTTCAATATTGTACTGAGAGACCTTTACAATTATGTCAAAATCACACAGCTACAATGAAAACAACTTACCTTAAAACTGGGAAAATCCTGCAGCTAGACCAGCAGTTAGAGATTAGCTACAGAAATAGGAAAGCGACCGTGCAGGTTTTCATGAGGAGAATTAGAGCTTTAGTTTAAACAAATCCTCTGCTCCTGAAGGGAAATTAAATATGCTGCTTTGTTCAAAATTATCTTCAAGACATCTAACTCATGATAAATGGAGAATAAGGAAGTATCAAGAGGCCTGCAGGGGGACTTGTCAGACTAATACTCATCCCTCCAAACCTGACAACACAAACCTCCCTGTGGTGGAACTGCAGGAAAGCCATGAACCAAGTAAAGAAATTTGAAAACATAAGGGGAAAAAAACCCACCACAAAACAGCAACAATGAAAAACCAAACCCAACAAATCCTCAAAAAGAGAAGATAAATTTCTTGTTAGTAGTGACAGAAGGTATTATATCTGTATGCTGTCTGGTATGCCCTGGCCCTCACCTAGCAAGCACTGATACGTATTTCATTCTAAGCAGGTAAAGCATTGCATTTATTTGCTGGGTAAAACAGAGTTCAACACCATTGTAAATAATGGAGTTAAATCACTGAAGAACTGCTTGTCAGTGGACTCAAGCGTGAACAGAACCTAAGGTAGGACAGAGATCCCATCACTCAAATTCTGCCCTTACAGAGAAGGAATGGTTTGCAGTGCTCTCCCTGTCTCCTTCTGCCCTCCCCACTGCCCATTACATTTGCCTTTGTGATGTGTAATCCCCTTCTTCACGAGTTTCCAGCTTGCTTGCAATGCACAAATGTGTGAAATATTAATCAATAAGAAGCACAGCAGAGGAAAAATGAATATTTGGTCTTATTAAAGTTCATGGAGTCTATTTAAATACATAGTTCTCCAGCAATCTGGCAATAGCAAAATATTGATGTTACAGTAATCTTGAATTTTTAGATTCTCCATAGACTATATTAATAAAATTAGTAGAGTTATATAATTGAGGAATAGCAACTTTAAAAATCTACACATATGGTCTACACAGCACATTGGCATTGACTCAGTTAAGTTGGTAAAAGATTTGAGATGGATATATTAACTAAGGACATCTAACAAGGCACATTTTCCCTTTTCTCTTTCAATTTTAGTCTTTTCTGCTATCATCTGATTTACTGTATTTGAGACTTCTTCATATAATCACTGAAGTATGTATATTCATTCATGTGTCCTGCATGTACCAAGCTTTAAGTATAGCAGGGATCAAAAATACCTTCTACTTGTTTGCTGTGTGCATAGAGTATCATATTGGTAATGAATGTGGAGTCAGATTTATCAAAGCTTTTAGGTAATTAAAAATGAAAACAAATACCCATGAAGACTTGCAAGCAAATTAGCTGATAAACCTCAGGGCACAAATAGACATATATTTGCAAACCTCCTTATGACATATAAAGACCTTGTCACATTTGATTGTTCAATACTGCCCCTTACTAGAGGTCACCAGCTCCAAAAGTCTGTCATGACTGTGTGTGAGAGTTACAGACCAGTTCAGTACCAAGTAAAGTTGGGTTGATTAAAGCTGATGTCTTAAATCTGCAGTAACGTTGTCTAGGACCTCACTGCAGTCTACAGAATTTAGATGTCCAGGTGCCTTAGGTAGGCACATCTATTTTTAAGTTTACTTTGAATATGATCTTTCACTCAATTTACTTTAAGGAATCATTCATTTAGTTCAGTGAACCAAACAATCTGAAAAATTCTGGGAGACAGAGAGATGGCAAAAAAAGAATAATTGCAGAGATGTGGAATAAATGAGAGGTGTGCTATGGATAATGTAAACAAAAAGAAGTGCAGAGGAAAACTTGCTACTGCATCATCAGATAAAAAAATGACTATTTTGTGAGCAGCTGGACTTGGAAAAGGCCTTGGAAGCAGAGTTTGAAAAGTGTTGAGAATAAAGACAGACAGTTGTCAATCAAGAAGAAATCAAATGTTCAGCAGAAAGTGTGTTGCAGCCAGTGAACAAAATGAAGCAGGAGAGTTGTTCAAGGCAGGGTGATAAAGGACCATCTTAACCTGTTTTGTAAGATGATGCTCGAATAGCAGCTGCATGCTGCATCTTTCTCCAGGTATGTGGCAATTGGTGAGCAGAAGTCACTAGTAATTTAAGACAAAAGATAACTGTTTCATACACAGGAAGTAAACTGGATGTTGAGTGAAGGAAAATTGGAGAGTACAGAATATTTCTGAGGTTTCTTTAGTCTTGCCTTCCCATTGAAAGTGACTGATATAACCTTCAGTACTTAAAGGTAATACTTCAGAAAGAAAGTGACAGGCTGTGGCTACCTTATTTAAAACATGACTAGAGAGAACCACTGAAAACTGGATTAAAGTTTCTGAAAACAGGAATTACATATAGTTCATAGAGTGTCATGGGGCAATCAGCAAAATTTAGCAAAATAGAGGTTACAGGTTTTTAAGGTCATGGCTTTTAACTTCTTTATTTAGGATGAATTGGCCAACTGGTTTTTAAAAGCATCAACTGAAGTTGAGTAGGAACATTCATGAATCACAGAATGGTGGGGGTTGGAAGGGGGATCATCTAGACCAATCCCCCTGCCAAACCAGGTTCAACTAGAGCAGGTTGCACAGGATCATGTCCAGGTAGGTTTTGTATATCTCCAGAGAAGGAGACTCCACAACCTCTCTGGGCAGCCTGTTCCAGTGCCCTGTCATTCTCTAAGAAAAGAAATTACTTGAAACAAACACTAACTTTTAGGAGCTCCATAGGAAGTGGTTTGGCTACAAAACTAATATGATTTTTGTGAAGAGGAGAAACCATTCTAGAACTGGCAGCAATGTTGAAATAAGATGTACTGGCTGGATGGTTGCATCCAGAGGGTAATGGTCAATGGATCGATGTCCAGATGGGCATGGGTGACAAGTGGTGTCCCTCAGGGATTGAGTGCACTCTAATCAAGTTTGCAGATGACACCAAGCTGAGTGATGCAGATGACCAAGCTGAGTGATGCAGTTGACATGCCAGAGGGACAGGATGCCATCTAGAGGGACCTAGACAAGCTTGAGAAGTGAGCCCATGTGAACCTCATGTAGTTCAACAACGACAAGGGCAAGGTCCTGCATCTGGGTTGGGACAATTCTTGTTATCAATACAGGCTGGGGAATGATGTGATATAGAACAGCCCTGCGGAAAAGGACTTGGGGGTGCTGGTGGATGAAAAGCTGGATGTGAGCCAACAATGTGCACTCACAGCCCAGAAAGCCAACTGTATCCTTTGCTGCATCAAAAAAAAACATGGCCAGCAGATCGAGAGAGGTGATTCTGCCCATCTACTCTGCTCTGGTGAGACCTTACCTGGAGTATTGTGTCCAACTCTGGAACCCTCAACACAAGAAGGACATAGACCTGATGGAGCGAGTCCAGAGGAGGGCCACAAAAAATGATCAGTGGGCTGGAACACCGCTCCTACCAAGACAGTCTGAGAGAGTTGGGGTTGTTCAGCCTGGAGAAGAGAAGACTTCAGGAGACCTTATAGTGGCCTTCTCCATACCTGGAGACGTTCAAGGCCAGGCTTGATGGGGCTCTGAGCCACCTGATCTAGTTAGAGACGTCCCTGGCATGGCAGGGGGGTTGGACTAGATGACCTAGGAAGATCCCTTCCAACCAAATGCATTTTATGATTCTATTCTACGAAATCCAAATGTTCCAGGTTAGCTGTGTTCCTGTTGTCAGAGGCCAGAAGTTTTATCACATCACATTACATATGTTTTCAATCTCTTCTTTAGAAGAAGCCATTGTAATTTTTATAATCTTTCACAGAAGAGGTAATGATAAGGTAAAAGTCATTTGAACACAAAAACTGTGGTTGACTGAAAAATTTTAACTGCCAAGTTATTGGTATGAGCATAACTAGAGAAAAAGAGAGTACAGGATACAAGGCAAAAGGAATTAGGAAATCTGGATTTGGTTAAGCATTGCCAGTTTATCCCATTGAACTGTATTAGATGTAAAGAAAATAACTAATCCATGGTGGCAAGGTGTGTAGACAAAGACAACACGGAGTAAAGTTGTTTCAGCTAATTATTGTCTAAAAGATGTTATTTTAAGCATTCATTTTGAGCTACTCAACAAAGAAAACAAGACAATCATTCCATTTTGCTGTAAGTTACTTACACAAAGACCCTAGCAACAAGAAAATGTTTCTTGGTATTTATAAAAGACTGTAACAGAACAGATGTCAGCAGGGAAAAAAAAAGTCTCTTCAGCTCAAACTAAAGATGTAAATTAGAGAATCTATCCTTATCATAGTTGTTTTTACTGTAAACCACCTTTCCACTAGTAGTTGACCACAAACAGGTGGAATCAATTCATTACACCCCACATAGCACTCAGTCCCTTCCAAACTTGAACTACAAATCTGACCTCTCAGGACAGAAAAGCAAAGTCAGCACCCTTGAGACAAGACCTTCTGCATTATAACCACAAGCATCCTGTAAATCTGGTGCAGTTCCAGCTGATATACAATATTACATGTGATATGTTGAAAGCAGATTACAACAGTGCTTTCAAAAGAATCAAGGTCTCAATTCATGTATGCTATTGCTTTAAATAAAAATAAGATGATCATGACCTCCTCTATCCAGGTTATAAAAATACTGAAAGAAAAACTTACTCAGTAATGGCAGCATATTGCATCTATAAAACAGCCACTCGATCAAGAGAGGGAAGCAATAAAAATAACTAAACACATAATCTGATTATTTTCATTTGTAAACACCCTAAATGCACAGTTACTTCCTTGCAGGTATTACCTGGACCCACCTTGGCTCCTACTTAAGGGCAGGGGCAAAAAAGAAAGTAAAAGAGATCTGATTCTCTATATCTTGTTGAATGTGGAGACAGTCACAACTATTGTGCTGCTGCTTAAATTTATAGATTATGTTCCAACAACCAGAAGAAAGTACAAAACAAAGATGAGGGGTTTTTCAAGCCTATCTTCTCACACTCTGGGTGCCTGTATCAGTCCCACAGAGTCATCTAAAATTTGCATTTGAAAATCAGAAGAATTTACAGGTGTGTACAGTAAGCTAAACCATTATTATCTAAACTGTAGGCAGACAATTTGAGGTTTGGGTCACCAGAAAATGGCTTTCCCCTCAAAAAAATAAGCAGTCAATACCAAATACCGTACTACCTTCTTTTCTAATTTACATATCCTCAGGAAAGACAAGCATTTGTGAGTAAAAGCCTTCTAACTTGGGCTGTCAGCTTTCACCTGGGACCTTCTGTCCCACCAGTGACAGAAGAAAGCCTCAATCCCACACCAAATCTCTTTCATCCCTAGAGAAAACAGGAGAAAAAGGGCATTCAGTAGTGGTTGGCTGGCAAGTAAGATAACAGGGAAAACAGGGGAAAAGAATCTACAACATACATAAGTAGTTTAGAGGAAAATTCGTATTTTCACTTCACACCACCCCTGATAACTACTTTAATTTATATAAGTGTTGATGAGTAACATAACAGAACTAAAATTATCCAAGAAAGTAATTCTGCACCTACTGAATTGCTAAAAGTGGAACTCGATATCATGGAGCCAAAGCAAAGACCAAAAATATAAATTATTTCCAAAATAATTTATTACAAAATAAGATATTAACCACAAGTCCAGCAATGGCTGTTAAACAAAATAGTTCACATGAAACCTCCAGCTCAGGACATGAACAAACTGTGGATTGTTACAAGGTAAAAAGCATGTCGGAGAAGGATCATTCTATGTACCTATTTGTTGTTATATTCCTATCCTGAGTATTTTCTCCTGCCCATCACTGGGAACAGAATATTAAGTGATGGAAATATGGTAATTCTTACATTTTATTCAATATAAAAGTGCTTCTCAGGACATATTTTTTGATTCATTTCAAAATAAAAAATCCTGTATCTATAGATGCAGTAGTTTTCCTCCTTAATTTATAAAGCAGAGTAGTCTCCCATAAAACCTTTTCAAAATGCCTTCTGCTTCAGTAAAGAAGATGGAGTCATTGGCACCGCATATGCACGGTAGAAAATATATAGACAGTCCCTAACAAAGAGCCAAGAATACGTTCCACACATCCTTCAACTTGGCCTGAATAATTCATTATACAGTGCAAAACCTACAGTAGACATGTAAGGCACACGGGAGAAATCAGTAAATGCAAGCTTAATTTTCACAGCTTCTAATTTCAAAAAATTTCAACCTGTACTAAATTAATATTCTCTGAAAGTCAGCCTGAAAGAGAGGAAAATGGCATTGAATATCATTAAGGACATGACAACATTGTGTTGGAGTATGCACATTATCTGATTCAGACTTAGTCTATTCAGAACTTCTACACTTGAGGGAATTGCTACATAACTTGAACTTTAAGTGCAGCTGAAACCAGAAAGGTCTTTTCTTAACATATTCTGCATTTTAACCTTAATTCCAGCAAGATGGATTCCAGCTTTTGGCTTTTAAACATCTTAAAAGATGAGTGGAGTATTAAACTGATGGTAAAAACTGGCAGCACATTTAAAAATTAGTTCAACAGTTTAGCATGCAAAAAGATTAATGACAAGAACAATACTCTGCTGACAGATGTTTAGTATCACTTAAATGTGTTTAATATAATCAGAACATGCAAGTTCAACCAAAGTGTAAAGGTAAAGTTTAGGTACATTTTAAAGTTGTACTGGCAAAATCTCTCTCTGTCAAGTTTTTCCTATCAACACATGATTTGGTATAAATACCTCTGCATACATTTTCCAAACAAGAATTAGAAGAGCGAAATATGTGAATTCAAGTCAAAAAGCAGATAAAATGAGTTTTCAAACAAAATGTTTGTTTCTTTCTTAAATGTTAGACTACTTAGAATGACAAGTTCTAAAAGCATTATTTCATTATCTACCTTATTAATTAGTCCTTTATTGACCCTTGAGCAACTGAATGCTAAACATGTGTTGAAACAAACTACCTGCATTAACAAGTTGAAACCTGAGGCAGAAGAGCAACTGAACTATTCTTAATGCCAATGCATTCCTGGTGAAGCAGTAGATTAGCAATCAGTTTACATCTTTTGTTAGGTGTATGACCAAAAGAGCTTTTCCTACCTTAACAACAGCTATGACACCTCCACCACAGACTCTTTTTAGTAAAATGCTTTTTTGCACCTAACATTCTTCTAAGACCACTGATAAGACTGATGGGTAGAGTGGGAACTGAAAAATACCAGTACTCCATCTCTTGCCTTATTCACTGTACACAGTTACTAACACTGATGACTAAACTTTGATATGGCTGGTGAAGCTGCACAAAGAAGGAGTGTAAAGAGTGTGATTATATTTACTAGTCTATAAAATAAAATAGTTTAGTTAGACATGATGCTTTTTTAATATATACATATTGAATGCGAATACTGAAAAAAAAATAATCAGTGATTGTCAATATATAGTTAGGGTATCAAAAGTTTAATTAGTAACAAACAAAGTTTAGGCTAGAAATAAAGAAGCATTCTCTAACTACATTAGTTAAACGCTAGAGCTGGATACCCAGAGTGATAATGGAATCTCTTTCACTGAAGTTTCAGAACAGACAAAAATCTGTCAGAAATACAGAAGTTCCTTGCATCTTCTCTATTTCCATTTTTTTTAGTCTTGACTTTGAAAATAGGTTTTTTAAATTAGCTTGGATTGAGATACTCGAATATGTATCATAAAAAAAGAAGATAGCAGTGAGTGCCACGGAGAAGCAATGGTGTAGAACATTATAAGCACAAGAACACTCAGCTACTCACAGAATTCTCATGACTGGTAAAATTTAATTTTCATTGCCATGTACGGTCACTTTCTTAGAGAGAAAGTGTTCTTAATAATATCCATGCTATCAATCCAACATTCTAGAAACACTTCAGCAACAAATAGCAGTTTGAACTTAACTCAAAATGAAACTATTACTGAATCTCAGGAAGTACCTTTGTGCAGCAGTGAATATAGGTGCATGTTCTATTTTCTAAAAAAGTGCATGGTTTCATCCAGTCAGGTGCCTTGCTGTGAATAGTTAAACACGTTCCAGTGTTTAACTATTCTTTTTACTAAAAAACTTGCCCCTCATTTCCAACTGTTTTAGCTCCTACTTCCAATAGTAGGATCTTTTTTCTTGCCTTAAAAACCCTCTCTGCAGTATATTACTGCCTCTTGTCCATGCCTATGGATCATATTCCAATCACTGCATAATCTTGTTGATAAACTAAAAATATTTGAATTCTTAATTCTCCAATAGAAAGGTGTATTTGTCACTGTTTTACAAGATCAAAAACAATTTTCAGTGCTCGTTAAAATAACTTCATTGTAAAACCAGCCTGACTGTCCCAGCTGAGCTCTCAAACAGTTCTATTTTCTGTGCTGACAGAGCTGTTTGCTGTGAAGGAACTTAATTTGTCAACAGAAAGAATAAGTTCATGCAGTTGTTGGGGTTTTTTTATATCTAGTGGTTAATACAAATGTCATATGTTTGATAGCTTCCAACATTGATGGGTTCATCCATCAGATGTGGATGACCTTTATTTATATTTTTTAAAGTATTTATATGACTTTTAATGAAAGATGAGTAAAACATAGACAATAAGCCCTTTCTTATTGCAGGCTACAAAATTGCCTGGGTGAACATGTAAGAAAAAAAAGTAGTAAAACAAGAAAAAGGACTAGTAATTGATTGTTAGTTCAGAACAATTTTAAGCATCTTTACACTGTTAATCACTTTTCAGGGTGTCATTTGATGCCTAAATTATGACCATTAGGACAGATATCTGAGTATCATTGCAGAAAAGAAAATGCAAGAAATGGAATGGAATTTAAACCTGACTTTGTTTTCCCTCTGATACAATAATGACAGCATATCCTCTGAAAATTCCAAAAATGCTAAGTTCAGGGAATATTTCAAGGCAAAGACACAATTACCAATATAGATAGAAAAAGAGTTTCAATATTTCTACTCTAAGATTTACTTTTATCAAATATCACATGACAATGTGGCTTTTTGGGTTTGGTTTTTTTTACTGTGTTGTTATAAAGATGACTGGATGACTATACATTAGACATGAAAAATATTTACTGTATTGTGACGGAACACAATAAGGGAAATAAATATATGAAGGAAATATAAATAAATAAATAAATAGATAAAACTATGACATTTAGTGAGTCATATTTTAACAACATCAACATTCATTACAGGTTCCAGTAGACGTGAAAAAAATCCTGCAGTTTCCATGTAACATTTTTAGTCTGGTTTAAGATTTTAAATAATGTAAGTATTTGTTTCAGGCTACAAAATTTTTCAATAAATGCAGCCCATTTGAGGATTAACAGGATTTCCTCATGACTACATACCTTCCCCAAAAATTTGAAGGAAAGATGCCGTTTGAAAAACAAACAAACAAACAAAAACCCAACTAGGTCAAAACTTTTCTGGTACCCAACTGCAATTTAATGCCCCTTGGTTGTTTATAAAAAGCAGTTCATTCATCTTTTGTATAGAGCAAAACTGGTGAGTTCATACTGATTTTAATGAATCTGTAAAGTAAGGTGTTCTGCTTTGGGGTTTTGCTTGAGAAAGTGGTAATATAACTTGGATAGTCCCACTGTTTCCATAAGGCATGATTCTGGCCTAGAGAACTTTTCTTTATGAGGCTGTTGTGTGTATCAGCACTGACACAGAAACCACAAAAGAGAGGCCACACAATGACACAATCCTTTGCATTGGGTGGTCCTTTATAAATGGGTCTTAGGTCCATAAGTCCCTTTGGGTTGCTTTACTATGAAGGATCTGACCTTTGTGTCACAGAGCAGGAATTTTACACAACAGGAAATAACTCCTGTGATGCTATTTTTAAGTAAAGGTATTAAATTTTGACAGATAAAATAGAAAGAATGTGCTCCAGTCATTAATCTTAAACTTTTAATATCAGCACGATTTGAGCTGTAACTCAGATTCTTGCAAACATTTATACTAAACGGTCACAGCCCAAGTTTAAACTGAAGCACCTGCCAGAACATTACTGAGATCACTAAAATGCCGGATATAGCTGGAATAATATCTTTCCTTTTGTTCCCTAAAACAGTCCAGTTTCTGGAATATGAGGGATATAAAAACCTTTCATTTGATTATTGCACATCAATATCCTGTCTGTAAAACCAGCCAACATTACATATCTAGAGAACAAATATGAAATTAGGTAAGCATAAAATGAGCCTTCTCCAGCATCTTTCCAAACTAGGGACTTTTTGAGCCAGAGATTACATCTCATAGCATGTCCCATGGCCCCTGCTAGATTTATTACACATGAATTTGCCTAAAGCTTTCTTGAAATCCCCTACTCACTATTCTCCACAACATCCTGAGGCAAGTCATTCTACACTTCAATAACCCATTATGGAAAATCTATTGTCACGTGTATGTTTTAAGTGTAATACATGCTAATTGTACATGATCTTCCTAAATTCTTGCATTAAAGGAATATTAGATAATTATTTCTTGTTTATGTTCTCCATACCATTCACATTTTCATACTATTCACATGTGAATGACATAGATTTACAGTGGCATAGTATTTAATGTTCTATTCTCACTTCTCCTCCTAAGAATTACAAACTTTTCATGTGTCTTTTCATTGTTGCTGAGCCCTGAGCTCAGCAAGTATCAAAATGATATAAAAATCACTTTCTTGAGTAATAAAAATATTACAGAGGCCATTACTGTGTATGCATAGTTCAGGATTGGGTTTCTTTCCTCCCTATGTTAATGATTGTACATTTATCCACAATTGTCTAATATTCAAACTGTCTAGAATTTATCAGAAATCTATTCTGCTCATTTTTAGCAAGCAAAAAAAGAACTAACAACTACTTCTAGCACACTGTTCTAAACCAGCCTTTTTAGCATTCGATCATGTGGATTTTGTTTCATTTTGCATTCCAACAAGCCTTTACAGAACAAGAATTACATATTGTATCTGGTTCTCAAACCTCTATCGGTCCCTGTAACCTCTGTAATATCTCAAACTGATGTCCACTTACTACTGCATTAGAATTTAGCTCTATTCCTGAATTCTGATCAATTATCATAGAGTTTATATATCAGTTATTTATAGAGTTTAAGCCCTCTCTGAATCATAGATGCATTATTCATAGAGGTTTAGAAATTGTGCTTTTCTATAGTTGTACAACTAAGTTTTTAATGAAAGACTGTACTTCATAGAGAAACAAATTTACTTAAACGTATGAATTGTGTTCTCTGAAAATAGAAATATAATCATAGAATCATAGAATGCTTTGAGTTGGAAGGGACCTTTAAAGATGATCTAGTTCCAGCCCTCCTGCCATGGAAAGGGACACCTCCCATCAGGTCAGGTTGTGCAAAGCCCCATCCAAGCTGGCCTTGAACACTTCCAGGGAGAAGGCATCCACAACTTCTCTGGGTAACCTATTCCAACATCTCATCACCCTCACCTTGTAGAATTTCTTCTTAATATCTAATCTAAATCTACCCTCTTTCATTTTGAAACCATTACCCATTGTCCTATCACTACAAGCCCTTGTAAAAAGTCGTAGAATCGTAGAATCGTCAGGGTTGGNAGGGCTGCTCTCAAGCCAGTCACTGGCCAGCCTATAATGGTGCTTGGGATTGCCTCGACCCAGATGCAGGAACTTGCACTTGGTCTTGTTGAACTTCATGAGGTTGGCATGGGCCCACCTCTCCAGCCTGTCAAGGTCCCTCTGGATGGCATCCCTTCCCTCCAGTGTGTCGACCACAACACGCAACTTGGTGTCATCGGCAAACTTGCTGAGGGTGCACTCGATGTCACTGTCCAGGTCACTGACAAAGATGTTAAACTGGTCCCAGTACTGATCCCTGAGGGACTCCACTTGTCACTGGCCTCCACTTGGACATGGACCCAATGACAGCCACTCTTTGGGTGTGGCCGTCAAGCCAGTTCTTTATCCACTGAGTTGTCCATCCATCGAACCCATACTTTACCATTTTTCCTGTAGGCCCATTTAAGTACTGGAAGGCCACTACAAGGTGTCCCCAGAGCCTTTTTTTCTCCAGTCTGAACAACCCCAAGACTCTCAGCCTGTCCTCACAGGGCAGATGGTCCAACTCCTGATCATCGCCCTTCTCTGTACTCACTCAAGCAGGTAGATGTCTTTCTTATACTGAGGGCTCCAGAGTTCAATGCAGTACTTCAGGTAGGGTCTCATGAGAGCAGAGTAGATGGGAAGAATCACCTCCCTCAACCTGCTGGCCTTGCTGCTTTTGATGCAGCCCAGGATGTGATTGGCCTTCTGGGTTGCGAACGCACATTGCTGGCTGACATTCAGTTTTCCATCCACCAACATCCCCAGGTCATTTTCTGCCAGGCTTCTCTCAATGCACTCATTGTCCATCCTGTATCTGTGCTTGGGATTGCCCCAACCCAGATGGAGGATCTTGCACTTGGCCTTGCTGAACTTCAGGAGGTTTGCACAGGCAAGGTCCCTCTGAATGGCATCCCTTCCCTCCAGCATGTCAACAGCAGCACACAGCTTGGTGTCATTGGCAAACTCATTGAGGGTTGCACTCAATCCCACCATCCATGCTGCCAACAAAGACATTAAACAGGACCAGTCCTAATACCAGCCCTTCAGAAATGCTACTCATCACTGGTCTCCACTTGGATATAGAGGCACTGACCACAACTCTTTGAGTGCAATCATCCAGCCAATTCCTTACCCACTGAGTTGTCCATCCATCAAATTCATGTCTTTCAAATTTAGAGACAATGATGTCATGTGGGACAGTGTCAAATGTTTTGCACAAGTCAAGGTAGATGACACCAGTTGCTCTTCTCTTATCGACCAAGTTGTAACCTCATCACAGAAGGCCACAAAATTGGTCAGGCACAATTTGCCCTTAGTGAAGCCATGATGGCTGTCACCAATCACCTCCTTATTTTCCATGTGCCCTAGCATAGTTTCCAGGAGGATGAGCTCTACGATCTTGCTGGGCACAGAGGTGAGACTGACTGGCCTGTAGATAACACTGAATGTAACTGAAGCCAAGCACTGCAGTTCTATGAAATAATGCTGACTTGGGGGATTTGTACAGGAGGAAGCCTCAATCTCTCAGATTACAAACCTTTCCATTTCTGTCAATGGTATTGGTATTTTAAAATTACATAGATCAGGAGTGAGATTGTCACTGGGACAATTGCAAGCAGCTTACCAGTCCTCATGGTGTTTCGAAAGATAGGTACCCGAGGTGGCTGTCTGGTGACACAGTAGACTTAGCAACAATACCATCCACCACATCCCAGCTGGGTAAAGTATTATTCCTTCTCCCATTCAAGACACAAGAAAAGCAGTTCTCCACAAACGCTGCTTCCCACTTATTACAGAAGCAGAGCTTACAGAGGGGTAAGAAGGTATACACTGCCACCACACTCTCAGGAAAAACAGCCCACGTCTGGGGTCAAAATCTGAACTGTAGCAGAGAACAAAATAGAACAGGAAAAGAAGTATCCCCTGTGCAGATGTCCAACAGTAGAGAATTCCCACTTTAGGTAACTAAGCAGTGCTAAAATCTTGTTGAAGTGCTGTGCAAATGGTGTCATCAGAGTAAAATTTCCTCCCTGTGAACTTAATGGTGCTTTGGCACCCCTGCAAATCAGTTAAAACTTGACTGGATTATGTGACTAATGAGTTCTGAAGAGGAAAGAGCTTTTTGAACGAGAGAGGCTGATTGTTCAAAAGTGTTGCTAAAATTAGCAAAGATTTACACAAATCTTATGTATCACATGAGCATTTTTTTAATAAAATTTCCCTTGTCTTTTGAAAGATTTAATAAAGAAGACTATTGAAATTAAGAGGTAGTGGATAACAAATTTCTAATATAATTTTAAGATATATTCACCTTGTATAAATAAGCAGCTATGTTGTACAAAAAAGCAGATAGAAGGTTTACAAGAAGTTTGTACCTGGCTTCCTGAATTTCATAAATAACTTGTGTCAGTGTGGGAAATTATATCAAACTATGAGGAAAACAGAAGGAAAAGAGACAAACAACCAGAAATATAACTTACCCAAGTGCTATGATCAGTATACAAGACAAAAAGTAGGAGCACAAGCATAACAACAGAACATGACAGAAAGATTTCACCTTACACTTTTCTTCAGAAGTCAGACCAACATTGTTTCTGCTGTTCTAAGAGAGTGAAACAGTATTCATATACCACTTCTGAGATCAAAGAGATTGATTACAGTAGGAAACCTAACAAACATTTTCATAGAATCATAGAATCATTCAGGTTGGAAAAGACTTCTAGGATCATCAAGTCCAACCTTCATCCCAACATCTCCCTGACCATGTCCCAAAGTGCCACACCTACTCATTTTTTTAACACTTCCAGGAATGGTGACTCCTCAACTTCCCTGGGCAGCATGTTCCAGTGCCTAACCACTCTTTCATTTACTGAATTTCTTCCTAATATTAGAGTATTAGCAACCTACTACTTGACATTTTTTCCATCAGAAAGTAACACTACATCTATTTTTTTTAAATGAATAGGTCAGGTCACATAAAGACTTTCGTATAGGCCAAAGACCAGAAAGAAGAATGCATAGCATGTTAAAGTTTACCTTAATACTTTCTTACTTCAGCATTATGCCTCAGTGAATCCTGACTTTAAATATCCCACAGAAATAATAGAGACTGAAGCTACATAGATACAACCTGGCCAACCTTCTTTTCTGCAGAAATGGCAAACCTATTCCCCTTGCTTTCTTCAATCGGTCTCAGCCAAGAAATTCTCATGGTAATGAGATAGTTACTAGCATTGGTGGAAGAGAAGGGCAAACATAGGTGAAGATATGATCTGGAAAGGACAAAAGGGATGATAAAGAAGATTCCCAAGTATCTTCTTCAGAAGGCATTATAAAAGAATAGAAAAGGGCAGTCTATTTTTCCCTGGAAAGGCTTATTCTGAGGCTTCCCAAGTCCCTAAGCCTCCTAGTAGACACTGTGGGAGTAAAGTAGTACTCACTGTAGAGAGAGAAAGGGAAGAGATCACTAACCAACTAGGATATAAGCAAATCCAGGAGACCAGATAGGTGGCATCTAAAGGTGCTGAAGGAGCTGGACAATGTCCCTGTGAGGCTGCTCTCTACCATCTATGAAAGGTCAAGGGAATTCTGGAGGCCATAGAAGAGAAGGCTCAGGTGAGAACTTACCGCTCATTACAGCTACCTAGTCAAAGGATAAAGAGGAGATGGAGCTATACTCTTCTCAGGGGTGCACATATATAGGACAAGAGGTAACACACAAGTAGAAACAGAAGAAATTCTGGTGTTTCAGGGGAAAACTCAGCATGAGAAATTCCAGTACTTTGAAAATATTTTTTACCATGAGAGTGGTTATATACTTGAAGAGGTGGCCCAGAGGGGCTGTGGAATTGCCATCCTAAGGAGTGTTCAAGGCTGAACAAGACCACAAGTACCTAGACAATGTTTGACCACATGATCTCCAGAAGTCCCTTTCAGTTAAAACTGGGGCTCTATGATTCTAACATAGAGCAAAGTACTGCCACCATGGGTAAAGCTGTATTAGCAAAGCTGCGCTTTGCACTGCAGTAAGTTGGGACTTCTTCTTTCCAACTACTCAAAAATTCATTTCAAGAATTACTTGAAATCTGAACACTTCACATTGTCCCCAGTAGCAAGATACAGATGATATAATTCACCTGCAGAATTCATTGCTGTAGGATGCAAGATGATATTAAGATTTTTAGTAGATGAAGTATAAATAATAATGACAACAGCTATTGATGTAACACAGGATACAAATTAAAAGGCAAGCAATTTTCAGGCTTTATTCAGACCATAAGCATATCACCAGATGAAAAAAACCCAAAATTATCTTGTTACAATAATACAAAATCCTGGCCAGTTATATCTAATACACAATAACATCAGAGACAGAAAATTGAATTATTTGACTATTTTCCTATACAGTATATACTGTTTTCACTATTAGGTCTTTGAAGAATTGTTTTGTGTATTTGAGATTTGAGGATGAGTAATAGACAATACTGCACATCAGTAATTATTTCTCTGCCTTTCCCTTTACTGTTCCTCCAAAATATAAACAATTATGACACTATGCAAAAGACAGATAAAATATTGGGGTTTTTACTACTTACATATGTTTCAACAATAATTTGTAAGTAGTAAATCCATATTTTTGTATGCAAAGGTACTACAAAATAGATTTTAAATTTAATATTCAATAACCCAAAGTATAATGGTTCATTCAGCCCAAACAAAGGCTAAAAACATTAAAAGGCCAAAGCTTGGAAGAATTATTTGCTTTGTTTTAAAAACACATTTAAAATGAAGAGACCTTAGCAAATTTAATCTGCTATAGCTGACATCATTCCTGGGCATTGATTCAATTCCAAATTTAATTTCAGTGAAGCTTTAGTAAAAGTAATGCCTTCTGCAGATTCAAACCCATCTTACTGACATTATCCACTGATGACAATAAAAAGTAACTTAACCCAATATGTTTTCTGCAAACAGTTCTTAAAGTTAAGGATAGATGAAATATATGTTAAACTGGCTTGGGATAACTTTCTATCAGATGTTTCTTATTATTATGCTTTATGCCCTTCCAAGTAAGTATCAGAACAGACGTTAGAGTTCTTCTGAATGCATTTTTTTCTTTCAAATAGACACACGCTTTGTGTCACAATTTGATGACTTTTGATATATTGAGTTGGTGAAAATGTACTTACTACTTAAGAGAGATGTATGGCATCGTGAGCAAAGCACAAAATAGAGAAAAGGGAAATCCAACTTGGGGAAAACCTCTGACATGGGCCCCCATGACATTTAGCAAGATTCTAAATTTGTGACAATGACAAAAGGAAGATTAAAAGTAATTGTATTTATTTTACCTTTTATGGTAGATATCAAAGTGTACTTAGCTCATCCCTGTTATTGACTTTGCAAAATTGGCAGGAAATAGCATGAGTTGAAGCTTTCTTGGGAAATTTTTAGATTCTAACTTTGTCTTCTATAATTTCACAAAAGAACACATTGGAATGTGCTGGGTATTGAGAGAGTTCCAAGCACATATATTTGCATATGCAAAAACATTACTTGCATGAAAAAAATTGCATTTGTTCTATTAAATATTAATTTACATAACAGCTCACTAATCCTTATTAGTGTGCATTTGTATAGTTCTAGGATTTCTATTTGTAAGCATCTGAGACAGTAAATACTTTTCAGTTGCAATGAAACATAAACATACTCTATTCAATTATATTTTTTGAATTACAACATTTAAAACCAAGCCCAGAAAAGTGCCAAGCTCATAATTTAAAAACCGTTCTCAGTTCAACTCATGGGAGCAAGTGTTAAAGAAGTAAGTATACCCCAAATAAAGGTAAGATCTTTCATCTTAGATAAAATTCATATCCAGAAGCTTTTTCAGAAATCTGGGCAGCATGTTTAGACTAGAGAACCCGTTAGACTAGAAAAAAAAAATCTTTGCTAACTCACTCAGAACATCAGGTTAGTCAACATGTCTACAGCCTTTGAGCTGATCACTGAAAAAAGAAAGTGCTCATCAGTGAAAAATCTACTTACATACGTTTCCTTACTTTTACATCCTTAACCAATAAATATCTTCAAATTAAATTCCTGTTTATAAGAATATGACAGTTGACTATAAACTACAAAATAGTATTTTAGAAAAAAATCTGAAAGATACAGTAATAGATATATTCCCGTTGTGGACTATGAATATGCCCAAAAACTTGCGAGTTAACAAAGTTGTTGAACTTAGTTAAAATGAATACTTCAAAGGCAAATGCAGTTCTTTCTTGTTTTGACAGAATAAATGTCACCTCTCAACACTGCTCCACACAACCACTAGCAGATCAAAACAATTCTTCCCACATTGCAACCACTTCCTAAACAAGCTGGAACTTCTATTTGGATGAATTTTGCATTCCTCACTACCTTTCTTCAGCCTCCATCTGTCACTTCCTAATAAAGAAAAGAGGAGAAATTTTCTTCAGCTGTGACCTCTGCAAACAGCAGTAATACTTTGGGTGGGGTTTTTTGTTTGCCTGGTTTTTTGTGGATTTGGGTTTTTGTAGGGGAGAGAGAGAGACTGATGTTGGGGGGGGTTTTTGAGAAGGTTTTTTAACTTCTCAGAAAATTGTGAAAGTTAGGAAGCTCCTGATGATAGTTGAGACTGAATTTCAAAAGCAAGTCTGATTTGCTTGGTCAGAAGTATTTAAATTGGGTTATGGTCTTTGCTGAAGGTAAATAAACCCCAGAAAGACTTCTTCCAAATTATTTTTTCAGACAACAAAGCCCAACCATGTCAGACATGAAACAACTGACTTCCTTTAAAAGTTGTGGATTTAGAGTTGTAAGGATGTTAAAAGACAGTAGCACTCACCTTTAGAAGTTTGCCAAATAGGGCTTTCTTGGCAGCCGGAGGCGAGCAGAGCAGGGTTTTCTCACGTAAGGAAAGGCAGGGGCAGCGCCAAGGGGACACAATGGTAGGCCATAAATGGAGAAGTTAGCCAAGGCCACTACGGATAACTTCACCCCATCTGTAATTTACTGCTTGTTTGTGCATCTGTTCAGGACACAGACTTAGTATAAGTACATTCTTTTAAATCCTTTTCTAACGCTTTTTCATATCACTCATTGTATGTGAATATTTATTATTCTAATCTGAATCTTTATGAATGTGGAATACTTGGTATCCCATAGTTCAAGTAAATGTAAGAGATTATCGCATGTAATAAAAGGGCTGTATCTCTAGCACAAAATAATGCAGAAGAGAAGAAACGATGGCCAGCTTTCACTGTACAGCCCTATACAGTAAACTAACACCAGGCCAAGGCACCAAACGCTGCACAAACAAAACTACACTTGGCACTAGTGCAAGTTTCAAATAAACGTGGCCTTAACTAGCAAATATTTGTTCCATGGATTCATTTTAGTCCAGAATTTCTGATTCTTCCTATTCTCCACATACTTTTAATAGCAACTATCTGGTGGATTTAACAGAATATTTTTGCTACAAATTTTAAAAATCTACAGCATCTCAAGTTTTCATAATCTCCATATGTCCCAAAGCAGCTCTTTGTTTCATTTTATGTATAAGGTTTCAGCCATTTGGATGAAGACATTAGCTTAGAAAGATCTTTTCTAATGCACCAAAAACAATAGGGAAAAAACTCTGTAAGGTTTATGTTCAACATTGCTGCAAATTCAGTGTAAGTAAAAAAAGATCTAATCCAAAATCACTGTAAATCCATAGCATCCCAAAGGATGCCACAAAATATTTACAGACATGCTGGAAAGCTCAAATTGAAAAGAAACAAAGGAAAAATAAGCTGACAATGGCAAAGAAAACAAACAGCAGGAGACAAAACCAAAACACTCATCATTCTGATCACACTAATGCAGAGATAATTTTTTAACCATAATCTGTTCGCTGTCGGGCGGTTCATAAGTATCTTCAAAATCCCAGAAATAGCATGGACTTTAAGTCTAAAAAGAATTCCCTGGTAAAGAATTTATGCTCTTTAAATAAAGAGCTTCCAATCAGACTTGGAATTTTTTTAAAAGCAAGAACAGCATCAAGAATAATAATGAACTTACAAGACTGCCACTTTAAAGAAATTAAAACTTTGCATTTTATCTTCTTATTCATTTTTTCTCCTTCTCATATATGTACATTAGGACTTAATTATACAGAAAACAGTTACTTGGTCCCAAGCCAAGAATCCAGTTGCTGAACAAAAAGTATAAACAGGAAAATAAATTTGAAAAACATTATTTTGTTTTTTTAATTGACTGATAAACAAAACATCTTGGAAATTTGCATAAATTATACAGTGAACTTTAGAAAAGCAAATAAAAACTTTAACTATGGTCCTACTCCAAAGTATTTGAGACAGAGCATAACGTGAAATATAATAATATCCACTTGAAAATGCTTATGCAGACAAGCGTCTGCTTACAGTTCGAGTTGCAGAGCTGCTAACCCAGCAGCAGGGCAGCTTTGCCTGTGAGCCATGTGCAGGCTGCTGCGGGTGCCGACAGCCGCTGGCTACCACCGTGTGGATGGTGCACAGCGACAGGCACCTGGCCTTGCACACACCAGCCTGACACGACCTGCTGAAGGCATCCAGTACATCTCCTAGTTGTTCTGAAGTTGTGAAGTATCATTATGCTCTGCCTCAACCTACAATGCAATCAGAGCCACTGAAGTAGCTACATTTTCAACGGGACAAGTCCTCCCCTTCATGTGCCACTTGACAAACCTGCTTCTCCTCGATCATTAAGTACTCAAGGACAGTTGCAAGGATTTCACAGAAATACTAGCAAGGGTGCATTATTCTATCGTGCACTTGCTTGAGCCTGGGTTCTCTGTGACAGGCATTGTGCACAGGAGCAAACCCAAAGCTAACTTAGGACTCTCTTCAGTTAGTATAGGGAAAAAAAAAAATTGTTTCGTTATATGGAATATGTAGCAGCTAAATCTTTAATAATTAAATACCACTGATTTTAGGTACCACTGAAGATGCTTTATACTTTTCAAAACCATTAAAATTGGACCCTATTGTTCTGTTGGTATTTTTATATATTTATATATATATATATATTAAAAAAATTAGATCATCCTGTTGTCACTTAGAGTTTAAAATTGGGAAGGAACAGAGTCATGAGAAGAATTTTCAAAACTAAATTACAGTAAAGTACAGAATATATTCAATATACCTTTATCCTAAAGAAGAACTCAGGATTCAAAGACATGAAGTGAAATGCATTCTACCATAACACTGGGACATTGATATCCAAGTCTATTTTAACTGTGGAGTTGTCAATCTTTCAGTCTTTCTTATCTGCAGTCTCACTTACATGAAGGAATACGGTTTCCATGTTTTTCAAGTACTAATATTGCAATACAAAAGTTCCATAAACTTGGCCTTTTCAATAGCAAATGCATCACTTTCAAAATGTTCTTAGATGTAAGTTCTCCCTTATTTAGCCTTCAGTGAAGACCACAGATGGAGATAACATTTGCTCACACACACTTTATTACAGAGCAGACTATTTAATGATCCAAGTGTTGCAGCACTGTTCATTTTGCCTTAAAATAAGAAGCTTTAAAAAAAAAAAGTAAGTGCCAGTGGTTAAAACTAAGTGAAGTTTCTTTTTCCTTTAAATGCAGCATGGTAGTTGAATGGATGTGCAGACCAAAATCCTAAAAGGTTTTACAGTAGATGTGAATTTATATTTAATATATCATTTATATTTTATATTTAGATTTATATGTGAAATCATCTGCATGAGTCCCCTAAAATTGTAATGTAATTCTGACTAATTAACACAAATACACTGTTCAGGTTTAACTAGTATAGAAATTTAATACTCGTTTGACAATTTGAAAGTGAACAAACTGATGCATCTACTAAGTGGTGAAACAATTCTATAAGAAATGACAGATAGGGAAGGTAAATTAACCATGTGCTATTTTCTTTGTACACACTACACAGAAGTGTGACTTCAACTGGCACTTGCCCTGTCCCTGCTCTAACAATAAAACTGCAAGGCTGTAGTGGGTCTGTCTGAGCTGATTTTCCCCATACAGCCTTCATGCTGCAGTACTGGAAGCCAGAAGGTGTTGATAACACACACCCTTGTTATGACGGGGTGTGTGGGGGGGGAAAGATTTGGGAGGGGATACAACCCGGACAGCTGACCCGAGCTGACCAATAGGATATTCCATACCATATGACGCCAGCTCAACTATAAAGGGAGGAGGACGGGGGGATTCTGGGAAGACATTTGTCCTCCGAGCAACCGGTACGCGTCCTGGAGCCCTGCTTCCCGGGACAGGCCCGACACCGCCTGCGGATGGGAAGTAGAGAGTAACGGCTTTGTTGCTTTTGCTTCGCGCGCGCGCGCAACCTTGCTTTCTCTGCTGTTTATTAAACTGCTTCTTATCATAACCCACGGGTTTTCCTTTTCCATCTTACTCTCTCCCCGCTTGCCTTGCTGACGGAGGTTTTGGTGGGGGCGGAGGGAGTGATAGAGGGACTAGGGGTGGGCACCGGGCACCCAGCCAAGGTAAACCCACCACAAAGGCAAAGCTAAAATGAACCTCTCTTCCAAAGAAATAATTAGATGGGTTTTTTCTACTAGCAAAATTACTTTGGCAACATTTTATTACTATGCAAGAAAAGCAATCTAACAAAGCAAAGTAATTTCTAAAGTCATAAACATCTGCACACAGCAAAATTTGACTTAAGGTAACACAAATAACAAAATATATCCGAGATTAAAGTCATTTGTATATTCCATACTCTCTCTCAGATACCTGCAGAGAACTCTCTATTAAAAATAAAGACCAAAATGGCTAATGTTGCATTTTAAAGGGCATTCCTGTAACAGGGCGCTAGAGTTTTGAATTTTGATGATGCATTGTTCTCTGTATGATCACCTATCTATCTGACTTGGTGCAAGAGGTAGGCTTCTGTAAATACAGAGCCAAAGCCACTATCACAAATTGCTTGCACTCAATCAGGTCATCCCAACAAAACCTACTTGTAATCAGCAAAAATTTCACTTCCGTATTTTTGCTATACTGTACATAAAGGCATGTCCTGCTTGAGTCCACCCTTTTAAAGTACATTTTCTGTTGCAATGCATAGTATAGAACGATAATATTTACTAATTTCAGTTTATTATATCATGTGCCCATTCAAGCCACTCTTACATTTCACAATGAATTCATTCTGTCACACAGAAATGTGGGCATGAGGATATTCAGCCTGTGAGGAAAATTTAAAAGAAATATATGGGATATTTTCTGCATCCACTGACACTTGAGAGAATGAGATAGAGTATTCCTCTTTATTTTTAATAAGTCTTTTTATTATTAAAGTCAAATGACTTTGTAAGTAAACTCTGATTTTGTAACCGTACCCTTTGTGTCTCCACAAGCACTAACCATTCAAATAAAATTCCAAGTTTAACCATTCTTTATTCTTTTTCTTTTATTCCCGTACATATTTTTGTATCTATTATAATTGATAAAAAGCTGGTTTTGAAGGAATTGCAGTGTTCTCCTTTCCAAATTACAGCTCAGATTTATTAGTAACATTTAAATAAAACATGTCACACAATAGAGTTTATTCTGGATTTTGTGAATATAAATGGGACTATGAAAAAGAGCCAACAAGAGCAAATAGTTTTCCTCTTTAAAATTGTGCCTTTCTTGAAGTATGGCTTTTGCAGATGAAGATTCAGTAACTTTTACCTGTATCACACTATATGTACAATCATAAACTATTCTAATTCAGATATAGATATATACACATACTGAGGAGCTTCTCAAATAATTTAATAGATGAGATATGCTAAGAATATGTTCTGATTATTTTTTTATAAAACTTCCCTTATACTCACTGATAAAGAACTCTGAACTGGAAACATTGAATTGCTGTGAATCATTTTTTGAAATGAATGGGGTAATTTATTCAAATTGTACTGTGGTAAATTGGTCATATCTGCTAGATTTAAAATAAAGTACTATTTTATTTACAGTTGTTTTCATTTATATACTGAGGATGTAATTTTTCCTAGAACCTAAGTAAGCAATATTCTGGTTTCTGGCCAGACTTTGTTACAGAAACACCATTAATTTAGCAGGCACCTTTTTAACAGTCTCCTCAAATACTTCATCATTTTAATTTTCACATGCTATTGGTGGTGCCATCTTCTCAATTAAATTGATTTAATAATGAGCACACTGGAAAAAAAGTGTTGCTGTAAACGCACCAGCCTGAGAATCTGGAGAGGGAGGGTCTATTTTTGTCACAGGTTGCCTATATGGACTTGAGTATCTTGCTCAGTCTCCCCATGCCTCAGACTCCCCTTTAGTAAGTGAAAGCAAAGCATGTGTCCCCTGTCATAGGCTTGCTGGTACAATATTTGTCATTTTCATCCATTCCTGGATATGTTTCCTAAAGAGGGAAAATCAGTATGCTAAAATAAACAAACAAAAGGTGTTTTTGTAGCTATTTGGTATGTATTGTATCTGGAGGGGTTTTGTTGTTGCTGTTCAGTTTTGGGGGTTGGGGGATTTTTAGCAGGAATGGGGTTTGGTTCTTGATTGCTTTTGGGGAGGGGGGGTGTTGGGGATTTTTATTTTTTTTTTAGTTCTCAATGCTAGAAATCTAAAGACTCTCTTTGTTAGTATAGTTCACCAAGTTTCTCCAAGTTCCTGTCTCACTTGTTGGAATTCAATTTGTACCCATCCAAGAAAATCCCACTGCAAAACCAATCCAACTTTGTCTGGAACATTTGCAGGCATTTCACTTTCCAAACTGCACACCCAGTATAGCTCACAAGGATGATCTGGAAACTCTCCTGTAAACTCTTATCGTATCTGAAAACATATCTGGAAACAAAACAAGAAAATTTTTCTCACAGAAAAACTCTGCTGTACCAGAGCACTTTGTTGCTTGTGGATAAATAAAAGACAGCATAGTCCTTCACAAGCACTTTTGCAGAAGTTGTTTTATCACTTTGTACTGCTTCTACATGAATGTTTTCCAAACTCAGCTGCTCATAAATTCTAGAATAATACTTAACTTATAAAATATTTTAATCCATGTATACCATTCTTTTGACATGTAGTGAAAAGGTGCAAATTCAGCTAGAACTATTGTTGGATTCCTCACTGAGCTCGGTTTCTTTTCAAGCAAATAAAAATTCATAATCCATCAATGCAATAATAGCGGTTTTAATATATCTGAAGTTTTATGCCTTACCTGGGGTTTTAAAAGTATTAAAACATTCAAAGGCTCAGGAATATATGTATATTTTGGCAAATAACGTTTCAATTATATTGCATTATATCTTAATTATGTATCTTAAATATATCTTGAGACATCTTAAATATTTATTGTTGTCTGCCTGTTCATTTATTTCAGTTTTCTGTTTCACATTTTCTTTTTGTTCCTTCTTTCTATCCACTTTTTGTTCCCCACTAACCAGTCCACCACTGTTACAAGCAGGTCTAGGCCAGGTCAAATTAAGGACTCCAAATCTCTAAATAAACAATCAGAATCTTGTTACAAGGTGGACCCAAGAAAAAGCTCCCGAAATTGACTCTCACTAGTTGTATTTTACTTCCAGAAGTTTCTTTTCCCATAGAACAGGAGAGTACAGGCAAGAAGTATGAGTTTAATGAACTTTGCAAGCAATCTAAATGGGATGTGGTCACAAAAGGGCTCCTGCAGCCACTCTCCTGCCGTCAGCAAAGTCAGGTTTCCCAAGAGGCATGGAGGGCTCTGCTCCACACAGCTCTTGCACCTCATTTCAACTCGCATCATACTCAAACACCTTTATTGGCCCTCGAGGAACAGTATTCCAATGAAAAAAAATTGGAAAATTGGAAAACCCCTCTATTCCCTTCTGCTCTTGCTACAAAGTATTGTGCTTTGGGCTTCCTCCCACTACAGACTAAATAAACTTTTCTCCTTTTTAATATTTCATGTTACCCAAAGCTGCCAGCTACAGCTGGACCAGGCAATGTACATTCTGTAAAGCTCCATTCTTTTGCCTTTACCCAAAACCTTTGGGAAATTACTATTCACTCAGGATTTCAGATCTGTGTTCTGCTTAATGCTGACCAAGGTAAGATACTCTAGATGAGCTTTTGTTTATTCTTCCAATGCAAGTCTTTCCTTTAAACAGGTTTCCTTTAACAGGCAGCCCTTTGGCCTAACTCCACATTAGAAACAGCTTACAATAAAGGACTTGAATTATAAAAGATGTTATATTAATCTAATATATCACTAACAAATCCAAATATTTTCTTCTGACATTTTCTTCATTTACAATAATTTGTTAAAGAACATGCTTAATAAAACAGTGATGGTAATGAAATATAAAATCCACTTGCTTCCTCAGCTCCTTCATTTTTTTGAAGGAAAAATGTCCTGTTCAGAACTATCCTCCTGGGAGAGCTGCATTCTTACTCCAGTGTACTCACAGCTCAATTAATCACCTCGATAATAGACTGCAATAGCAGTAAGCCTATAGAGCTGAGGGCATGATGTCTTCTCTACGTGTGTGTCAGGGGGGACATACAGAGAAGCTCTGACCTAGTCCCTTGAATCAACCACCACTTAGTAGCCAGAAAGCACTGTGTACGTTCCTGGATCAAACCTTATTTATCTTATCCAAGGCATTTGTAATATGAATGGAAGCATGATAGCTGAGGAAGATTATGACCCTCCATCTCCATCAACAGTATCACAGAAGGTGAGTAAATTCAGTCACCTATTTTTCTTCTGCATTCGTTTTATGACAGAGGTTTCTTGTGTGTCCTGTGACAATGACAACAGATGCTTTGAGCACATCAAACGAGCTTCTAGAAGTCAATATGCTGAGGGAAAAACACGTCTTTAAGGCTAGAAATGTTAATGACAGGAGCCTTCCTAAAACTGTCCTTTGTTGGCCAACACTTCTTAGCTAGAAAAATCAAATGGGAAAGAAAGAAAAATACATATGTGCTTCCTTAACTCTACAGCATGAAGTCAGGCAAGACAGTTCCACAGAGAGTCTCTTCAAGAGAGCAAATACTGTTTATTATCATCATGTAGCAATTTTAATTTCTTTTAGAATGAATCTAGAGGCAATTCATTAATAATAAATATGATTTAAATCTTCTATTGGGACATCTCCTTAATTAGGATATGGCAATTCACAAACACAACAGGAAAAAAAGCCAGATGCAATGATTTGCATAAATATAATTTGCTGAAACAATTTTTGAATGGAATGCAGTTAAAATGTTAGGGTTCTACATGCCACACATTGCTACATTCCTTTTTACACAAGCAATGCCCTGAGTTTTGCTCTTAAGACAGCTGCTATGATTTTTAAGACCACCTAACCATTTTCCCTGAACATTCCTCAAATGTAAAAGCTATTTTCCACACTTTGTTTCCATAGATACAGTAATTTTTTATTATTAATCAGAATGATAGCCTGCAAATTGCTAAGCAAAAACATCAGCAGCAAGCACTTAATATTGCACACTGTATCTGCTTAAATGGGGTCTCACTCTGATCACATTTAATTTTTAGTTAAGGCAGACTGGGATGGGACAATGTGATACCTTCTAAATGGAGATTTTGACACCGTGGATTCAAGACAGAAACCTAGGTCAGTGATCACTTAATGCCATGGTTGTGGAGCATACTGAGAAAAGCAATCAGTTGCTGCTTAGGGGAGGAAAAATCCCTCTCAGGGAGACCAAATTAAAGCATCATTTCATCCAAGTATTTGACTAAATTAAATTTTAATCCAGGAAACCTAAACAGACAGACCAAATAGCAGAGAGAAAAGGTTTCTCTCAATCTATCAAGTTAAACAGAACAATTCTGGAAACATGCATCCAAAGTAAAGGTTCCAGTGTCTTTTGCAGAAACAGTGATTTGGGTTTTTTTCTGTCTGCCTGAATAGGACAGTAAAGCAAAACAGATGGGCCAATAACTATCACTGGGCTAAAGTTGCTACAATAGCTTTCCAGGGCAGAAAAACTCAACCCTACAACTTCAACATATAAAAGTATCCGAAAGAGTCTGAAAAAAGTGAGAAGACTCAAAAGTATTCAGAACTCAAGTATATTTTAAAACATACCCGCAAACATTCTCTCTTCTTTATGTTCTGCAAATAACAACTGCCTGAAAAGGAGAATGAGACTATCTCAAGGATGTTTGCAGCAAGTTGAAGAAAAAAAATAAAATATGGTTCCGTATCAAAAAGAAGGAAAAGAAAGCGTGTTTCAGAAACACAGTATTAAATGTGGTCCTCCCTGAGTAGTGTTCACATCAGACAAGTACTTGATACTAATGCTAAGTGTCGAATATTGAAATATTCCACAGTATAAAGCACAAATTTAAGGTGCAAATCCAGTTGACTCCAACCAAGAGGATACAGTGGTGTCACGGATAAAAAGTAATTCTGTGAACTGATCTGTGCCCATCTCATATGATTATATAGTTGTATTTATTTTTAAAAGCATCAGACTGTTGGACCTCCCAAAACAGACAAATAACTAGGGGAAATATTAAGCAAAAATAAGCTTCATGCATGTTTGTGACAGAAATAATTTTCAGTTCCTTGGTGTTGCTGCAGCTAATGTATCTGTCATGTTGTTAGTCTGACAGTTGTTTTTATTTCAATTTCTCAAGCCAGTCCACCACCAGTGGGCAGATATTACTATGGCAACTCAGCACAATTGGAGAACATGTTCTGAAGTTGTTAGGCAACACAATGCCATCAGCTGCTGATGTTGCTTAAGCTCACTGTGGTTCAGGCTGTCTGGAGTCATCTAATTAAGTACACTCAATTGGGAAAATGATGTGGAAACAAGCTGTCTTTGTGATAAAAAAAATAAAGAATGATAATGCAGAGCGAAAAAAATAAAAAGAATAAAACAGAAAGGTGGATTGTGTCCTTCATTTCCAAAACTCAATATAAAAGAGAAAATGGGTTTAGTAGGTTTCTAAAATGCAGGTATGTAATTCCTAAAAAAATCTATATAATTCAGTGGAAATTCTTTCAAAATATTTCAAAAATGACATTCACTGTAGAGCACGGTTTCAGTCCATATTGCTGCAATAATTTTAGTTAGGCCTACACTGGTCTATATAAAACAAATCTTTGTAGCTTTCCTGAGGAAGGAAATTCTTAACATAGTCTGAGCAGTGCAAATCATCAGTAGAGCTGCTCTTCACTTTGGCTATCTAAAATGTTAAGAATTGATGGCTACAGAGATAAGTGCTTTATCTCATGCAGGGGATGACTCCTGCGGAAGAATGAAGTACATTGCCAGAGCAACATGGACAAGTTAATGCTGCTGCTGCCGCTGCCATGTGCTTGCTATGTGGAAAAAAAATGTCGTCTTTTTTGGCACGATGGAGCAATAAATTCAAACACAACTTTTAAAGCAAGAACTCATAAGTGAACTAGGATTATCTTACTGTTCCATCTGTCTTCTGTATAGCGAGCTGAGTACATGCTTATAGATTTGGAAGGAAGACAGAGATGGCAATCATACCTTGGAGATGCATTCCTCTGCTGCAAAAGGAAATCCCTACTGACAACATCCAGTTTATTGCTAATTGTCAAAGGAAATGAAGAACAGCTAACATGACAAAGATGACTGGAAAAAAAATCACTTGAAATGTGCCTGTGCAAAGGACTGAATGAAACTGAAGTAAGAGTCTGGGGGTTTGTGGGGGTTTTTTAATCTACGGTTCCAGACACAAACAATTTTAAAACGCTGTAAAACACACAGTACCACAGAGAAGCTTATTTTGCCACTTGTAATTAAATGGGGGGGGATTTCTTTGGGCCTAATACAGCTGAAAAATACTGAGCAGTTTATACCCTGAAGGATCCTAGCACTACCCTTCTGCAGAGGTAAGCACAGAAGTACCAAGTGAAGACAACTGCAGACACACCAAACTCTTCAAAGTGAAAATTAAATCAGTTATAGAAGTTTTAAGAATTATCTCCTAGACTACACATAACTCAAATATCAGAAGCCTTCTGCCCTCAGCACCTGGAGGACTGTAGCTCTCCAATGCTGCTAGTTACTCATTCTTGCAATATGACTTGCGGTAACTTGTGTCACTTCACACAAAATATCCCTGCAAACCTCAGATGTCCCTGTCTGAACAGTTGGAGCTCTCTGTATCACTAGTATCTTGCCTGATAAACCTCCAGATTTCTTTGAGAAACATGACAATTTATTGGAGATTTTTTGTTGTACTATTTGAAACACAGTAGCAGGACAGGGAAAAAGTAATCACAAACCCCAAAATAAGTGTTATCTAAAGTAAAAATTATTTTAGTTTATTCATCCTGGATAGCATTCATCAAACTCTAGCTCAGTCCCACCTCTCCTCATTTCACATTCATTATCTGTTGGAGAATTATGTGCTAACATTAAGTCTATATCCATTGCTCCATTCCTCCTTGCTAGGAAATACTGACCTGCCTAGTCATTAGTAATGACTATGTAATTACTTCTTTCCTAGAATCCTAGCTGGGTTCAGCAAAAACATGGACTTCAGGAGGTATGGAAGAAGAACTTCAACTACCTTTCCCTTTAAGCAGAAAACTAACTTTTTTAAAAGTCTCTGAAAATTCTTTTGAGCTAGAACTGATCCAGACTATAAATATAAATTAACTTGTAAAGTCAGACTTTCAAGATACCATAAGGAACCATGTGGGAAGTTTCTTAATACACTGGAGAAGCTGAGGGTAGGTACAAGAATTGTAAAGTAGCTAAAAAACAGTGAGAGGAGATAGAGGATGGGTCTGAATGCAAGTGGGACTGTCAGGCTGCAGAGGTGCCCAGGATGTTAATATTGCAGTAGCTACTTTTTCATTCATATTTCATTAGCGATACTAGTTATTATGTGGAGGCACATAAATCTATGCATGTTTCACTAACAACAAATTTGGTTATCAACCTGCTGAAAAGTGAAAATTATGAGTTTTGGCCCCATTTCCTTCTTGTATCATTTCTTCCAGCAAAACAAATGAAAAAAAATCCTGTAATAAATCTTTTCAAACTAACCAACACTGAATCTAAACATGTATTGCATTTCTTGCAGAGTTCAAAAAGAATCCAAGAGGACCCACTGGCATAGCCTGTTGCTGGACACTTTCCAAATATTTATTTTGCATATGAGGTTTTTTTGGCAGCTTATGCTATTGAAAATGTAAGTGATGAATAAAGAATAATATGCAGTGCATGTGATGAAGTTAACTATTTTCTCCTACCTTTTCATCCAATTTAAGTAACAAGCAATGATATAGTTCAGAGATCTTTTTCTCAGTTGCTTCTATTTGCAGAGCATAAGAGAATATAGCTATTCTTGGTCAGTTATAGAATCATAGAAACAATCCATCTGGAAAAGATCTCTAGGATCATCAAGTCCAACCTTTGTCCAACATCTCCCTGATGCCTAGA
>VYZX01020544.1:0-12435 GCA_013401335.1 Brachypteracias leptosomus | reverse complement strand
TAACATGTAAGAACCAAGTGGAGAAAATGATACTAGCTTCTCTAAATACACAGAATATAAGCACCTATTCGAACAATTGATTTCCCTGTAGCCCTCTTTAGAGCTTTTATCTTATCTGCTGCAGGTCATGATGACATTTCCTGGCTCAAAGAGGAGTCCAAAATGCCACAGGATAAGTGCTGTTTCCTGCCCTGGCACACCCTGCCATGGCCCCAAAGGCAAGCAGACTTTGTCTCTCTGGTCTTTGGATATACATATATGTTTTTTGTGGTAGACAAGAGATCCTTTCTTTATCACTGTTTGTTGATTCAGTTTATTTCCCATTTGAGAGTGAAATTGTAATCCAAACAAATGAGTAATATGGAGTGTCAATTCCATTTCCCTCCCCTCCTCTGTTGTCAGAGAGACTTAGCTGACTCCAAGCTCTCCATTTTGAGGTCAAAGGCTTAGTCTTGAGCAAAGCCTCTGTCTGGCTATGCTCCATTCTTGCATATTTAGGTTCCAAAGAACAAGATGGAAAAAAACTCAGCCTTCTAGATCTCCCATGCCCAACTGCTTCATGAGCACTATGAAAGGACCTTGCTCTTTCCAATTCAAATTAGCATCTCTGATTCAAAAGACCAGACAAATACATGATTGTTCCATAGATATGTCTGTCTCAGTTGAATGTCATTGCTAACACTGGAATGCTGTCAGAGTAGATATCCCTTAGTTTCTTTAAGCCAGATGCATTCTGTGTGTGCCAAATGTATTGGCAAACACACAAACACACACAAGTACACACTCAAGCAAATAGATTTGCAGAGGGTTCCCAATCAGTTCCCAATTTACAAATATGAAAGATAGCTAAGGAAGCAGGGCACACACTAATTCTGGGCAATCCCAACAGATGATATTACTGTAGATCCTAACAAAGCATGGATGATAATGAAATTCTCTGGGTCTCTCCATAGAAATGGCACTTGCTTCTGTAAGAAAATAGCTCATAGTCCTACAGCTCAGTGAGTGAGTTTTGGAGCAATGTGAAACTTGCACCTTCCCTTCAGCAAACAGGTTTTGAAGTGTTTTCAAGCTGAATAAAATATTCACAAGTCACAGACCTTTGAAGTTTTCTTCTGTGCAAAAAGTACTTTGGTAATTTCCAGTAAGCGTAAAACATAATTTATAAACAACAGCTATGTTTATTTTTCAGCAAAAGTGACTTTTATTGCAAATACTT
Organism: Brachypteracias leptosomus; assembly: GCA_013401335.1. Taxonomy (NCBI): domain Eukaryota; kingdom Metazoa; phylum Chordata; class Aves; order Coraciiformes; family Brachypteraciidae; genus Brachypteracias; species Brachypteracias leptosomus. The sequence continues at coordinate 11,216 of VYZX01020544.1, read as the reverse complement.
CACAGATAGTGAGGAAATACTATAGCAACAAAGGCAAGAATGTTACAATCTAACACCAAAAGAACAGTTTATTAAAACATCTTCTTTTCCTAAAGTGTCAGACCTCTGACCATGACTTGCTTTGAATGGTACTTACACAACTGATCTTTCTTGCTCTTACCTGTATGAAATGCTTTGTTGCTTCTACCAACGCTTGGGCATAGATATTAGGAGGTAGTGGTTGTGGATAAGGTGGTTCTATGTAGCATGCTGATTATCACAGTATCTGAAAGCCCGACTCCACTGTTTAGCAAGGTGACTAATGCAAGAGGTTGCAGTACCAAGATAGTAAAAAAACACAGGTTCTGTTACCTTACCACAGACAGAGACAGAAACTAATGTGTCTTAGCATAACCTCAGGAATGCACAGCTTTGTTATTTTGTTTACAAAAGAAACACACTTTTAAAAATAACTTAGCCACAACCGAAATTCGACTTTCTTGTGAAGTTTTTTACAAAGTAGGTCTCACTAATGTCATGAGCAGTGTTGTAGCCCAGCAAAGAGGCAGGATCAAGTGTAGAGCATAACAATGTTATATCTCTGGGAATACTTTTCAGAACAAAGGTTTTGTGGGTTCTTCAATTTATGAGCAGCATTCTGTATAACTATATTGCTCTACCTTGTTTGCAGCAAACAGCAGAGCATTGGAAATTCTCTGAAAAGAAAAGAATTTTCAGTTTCTCAAATATCAGCATTGCTTTTACAAAGTGGAGGCAGGGTTTATTTCAGTGGTTCTGTGCTGGAGTTCATCTTTTAGTGGTTTGCATTAGCGTAAATGTTTTTGTCACATTATAAAGGGAATTTTATATCACACAAAGGTAGTTGGGTTTATTTCAGAAATGTTTTTTTTCCAGTGTGGCATACCATGCCATAAGGCTGCTCAATGCCTCTGTTCCACACCATACTCCTGCATCTTAGTCTTCCAAACTCCATAAATGAGCATCCATGCCTTATCTTCTAGAAGTTTCTTTCAGTGGGAAGAGTAATTAAAGAGACTTTATGTTCTTCATTACACAGCTGTCTGAGGAAGAATGCTCAGATCTTTCTTCGCAGCTTTATCTGTTCTCCAGCTTACAATCAATACTTGCAAAAGAATATTGTTTAACTTCAATATAACTGAGAAAAAAAAAATTGCTATCTGAAAGTGTAGAGAGTGCAGAAACTGGTATCTAAGAGCTGATAATAGCCTAGACCACTTATTATGTAACTTTTAGAAGAAAAACTGAAACTCCGATTAAGAAAACAAGGCTTGAGTTTTCCTAGTCAGTCTAAATAACTATAAGAACCAGAATGCTCAACCTCACTTCATATGCTAAATCATTTTCCACAAACCTCTATTTTTACAGACCATCCTGGTTTCTACATCCAAAGCCACAAGCTCTTTGTTTCTTAAATCATAACTATCAAATTGTATTTCACTTTTTTGACAAAACCACAATAAAGTACATGATCCTAACAAAAAGAAAAGCAAGTGGAGAATGAAGATACAGCTAATTTTTACCACCTGGAATCAGAGAATTCTTCCCTTATGAGATTTTATATGATTTGAGGCCACTGAAGAAATAACAGCCCATAAAATTGAATCAACACTCATTAAATCCAGTAGGTGAAGTTAGTCTACATGCAAAATAAGCTAAAAAATCAATCACCTACTTAGCTTCTCTGTGGCTGTTTGTGTTAACCGTTTCAGGATTAGGGGAAAACTTCTCTCTGAGTAGGTCAGTACAATTCCCTAGAAGTTAACTGAGCTACACAGAGTCTGAACTCAGCTCTTTATGTTTTGAATGTTAGCGACCCTACATTTAGTCTGGAAAGTATTGGTAGCTACCACAAGGGTTTTCCATCCGCATATTGCTGCCATATCTCCTAGCCTACACCAGTGATAAGAACAGCATCCAATAGGGGCTGGCTATAACTCAGGTCTGAGCTTGCCGAGGAGCAGTACCACAGGAACAGCCCCAGGGACAGTTCTGGCTGACTCAGACAGGAAATTCTCTTCAGCAGTGTGTGCCACAATGACAGCTCTGCAGCCAGCACAGTCATTATGGGCACCATACATATCACTTGCAGCCCAGAAGCCTACAGTCAAACTACTGAAAGGTGGGGAAACCTCAAAGCTATCCTCAGGTTAAAAAGAGAGAAGGTCCGTGTGAGCTGGCAGAGGACATTCAGCAGCTCAGCCTTAAAGTTCCACAGGGAAACCATCTGTAAGATCAGTGGATGAAATGGACTGTTATGGGATAGTATGACATAACAATAATTATTTGGTATATTAAGAACATATACCAGCATTTTCTAGATGTGAACTGTAGAAGAAATAGAATTTTAAGTTGATAATGTTAAAACTTCCTCATTGTCATAGCAAGATCTCTACCTTTTCATTCTGACCACTCTGTAATGCATGAGTTTCCAAACATTTTCAGTGCCTCCTTCTCCTTTAACACTCTAATCACTTCAACACTAATCTCCTTGGAGGATCCAGAAGGTATCTGGGTAATGGTCTTTAGTGATGTGCAGTGAGAGGCATGACCTCTTCCTAAAGCAGTAATGATTACAGTCTACTCCACACTAGTGGTTTAGACATCAGTACCAAACTAAAGGATGTGGGTCAAATTCCTCTTCATTTGTTAATGAAAGGATTGTCTATACAGAAGAAAATCCTTTGAAGGAAATAAGCAAAATCAGCAGCATTGATGAATATAGAGTGGTCAAACAGATTTTCTCATGAAAAATCATTTTAAAAGATGAAATACCCAACACACATCAAAGTTGGTGTCCGTTGATTTAATCACAGAGTACAAATCATTTCAGTTGTTAACCTTATAGGTATATAGAGATTCTTTCCTGCTGCTTTACCACTGTAGCACAGTTTCTAGGCCTCCTTTCCAAACTTGCTTCTTTTGTTCTTGCTACATACAAATTTTGTTTTAACTAATATATTTTATCAGCTATATCCCCTCCAAAGGAATAAATGTGGAGCAGCTGAGGTAGTAGAACAAGCAATAGCATCAGAGGAAGAGAATACATTGTAACTAAGAAGACCTGTATTGACAGACCTATTATGCTCAGGGCTTTGTCCCATCAGGTCTGCCCCTGCTCTACTGTCTAATTGTTCTTATAGCAAAATTACTTTCATTATATCTAGGAAAAATCACCTCATTCCTACTTATAATCACTGTCTCTGATTCTGCCACTATTCAACTCAGTAAAGAGCCTGATTCTCTGCTCTCAAATGACCTCAGTATGTATTGGGGGCAGGAGATCCCCTGAAGCAATCCCTTTGCCTGGTTGAACCAGCCCCCCTCCCTCAGCTTCTACTCACACAAGTGCCCCAACCTTGGCTGTCTCCAGAACTCTCTGCTGAGCTCATTGCAGTTTGTTTATTGGCAGTCTTCATGTACCAGGGGGCCCAGAACTGAAACCAGCATCACAGATCTGGTCAAGCAAATGTTGAGCAAAGAGGAATAACTGCTTCTCTCCATTTGTCTGTGCTCCTAATGATGCAGCCCAGAGAACTCTTAGCCTTCATTGCTGCCAGAGGCCTGCTGGCTCAGGTTCACCCAGCTGTCCCCCAGGGTGAGCAGGCCCTTCTCTACAGAGCTGCTCCCCAGCCAGTCTGTTTCATGCTGGGTGTTAGTCTATCACAGACATAGGGCAGGACATTTGTGGTGGCTGAATTTCATGAGTTTCTTGTCAGCTCATTTCTCCTGTCTAGGTCCTTCTGAATGGCAGCCCTGCCCTTGAGCGTATCAGCTGCACACACACTCATCCTCCTTCATTTCATGTCATGACAACCTTGTTGAGGATAAATCTTCTCCACAGAATCACAGAATGTCAGGGATTGGAAGGGACCTCAAAAGATCATCTAGTCCAATCCCCCTGCTGGAGCAGGAACACCTAGATGAGGAGAACCAGGACAGGCCCCTGAGCAATTTCACTTGTAACCATTTACAAAAATTTGTCTGTAACACTTTCTATCCATATGTTCTTAAAAGCTAAAATTGTTGCAAGTGTTGTTAGGAAAAAAATTAGCAGTAAATCTGTCCATATATGGTGTTTCCAGCAACTTTCTTGCAAGATGGTCTAAAGAAAATAAAATTAGGCTGCCGATATATTTTGTAAGGCAGCAAGAATTGAAGGAGTAATTTTTCATGTTATTTTTTCCTGGAAATGTTATTTTTTCCTATCTAACAAATTTATGGGGCTGGTAAGAAGTGACTTAGACTTGGTTTTGGCTTAGCTCCAAAGTTCTTCCAGAAACAAACATATAGGAGTGCAAGTATGCCCAAAACTGAATTAGAGACCTATATAGTGAAAATGATACCCATATGCAGGGCAGGACACTGTTCAGGGAGCTAATATTAACTCTGATCTAACTTTATTTTTGCTTATCTTTGAGCCCAACTCTCTGATGCTCATATGGCCCAGATCTCAGAATTTTTAGTAGAGTATTTCATTGGAAAAATCAAAATGAAACATCTTTCAAGGTAGGATTTCTTTTCACTGCTAAAATACACACACACGAAGAGGCAAAATGCCAAAAATGTCATATTTAAAGCACAAAAGATGCAGAGCCAGAAATTCCCTGGCTTCATTAGAGGTGTGAATATTGCTATGTAATTTTTACTGAGTTTTGGCTCTGTTCTCATTCAGTTGTTGTCTTTATTCATAAGCTCAGAAATTCTGCTGAGTGTGTCAACCTCCTCTTTTGCTGCTGTGGTCAAACATACTTTCTTCTGTTACTAGCAGATCTCTCTGACAATAAGTTCTTGTTCATCTGTTGGCTTGATTTTTCTGAAAGGATGGGACAGGTAAGCTTGTGAAGGAAAGAATCCTTCCTCTTAAGTCCTCTGTAATTTAGCATTTGCCATCTTACCCTACATGATTAACAGGTTAGCTGGTATGATAGCTTTTCCCTTTTTAATAGCTTCAGGCAAAATTTTGTGATCATGTCCTACTATTCCCACTTTCTCAGCTTCTGGGCTGGTATACCATGGAATAAAGTGACATGTTAGAGATACCTGGTTACCCTGAATGACTTGATCTGTCCACATAACACATGTCAGCTCTGAGCAGACACTAGCTTAAGAAATGGAAGCAGCAGAGCTGCATCAGCTCAGCACTAAGCCCAGGCTAATTACCCTCCCGAGAAGCATACTGCATTACCCAAGTCTTTTCAGCATCTTAGGTCACACCTTGTTTTTCTTCCTCTAAATATGTGGTATGGCTGCTTGATGTCTGAACTGTACTCTTGAGCATTAGTTTGGTGTGCCCTCAAAAATGTAACTAGAGAACATCTTTCTGACCTTTGTAATAAAGTTTCCCATTCTCAAAGCCTTTTTGCTTTTGGTACCTGGCTTGTTATTGGTGTCAGCGTACTTAGGAGAGAGACACTAAAGCTGTAGCCAAAAGCATAACAAGAATGGCTCTGTTATTTGTAGGTCTGAATGGTAAAAGTATGACACATTTTACAGAGTGATCTACTACATATAGAGTAGCAAAACTACCTTTCCCAAAGAGACTTGATGCAATACTATGTGACAACGATACAGGATTTATTTGAAGATCTCATCAACACAAGTTTTTCAGCTTGTGCCCAGCAAACTTTTAAAAGCCAACTGCAAGGATGGGTGATATTTTTGCCTTTATTTTGGTGCTTTGTAGACTGCCATTTAATTATTTTGTGTGTGTGTGAGCTGCTTTCTTCTGGTAAAACAATTGTGGGAAGAATTAATTTGCGAGTGAAGAGATGAGAGGAAAGAGGACCAACAATAATGATATCCACCAGGCCTGAGGTAGCTCAAGGTCACAGCATTCGGACAGGGACCAAGAGGCCTACTCTACTCTGAATCAAACTGGCCCAACTCCCATGTAGCTGTGTGAGCTGACAAATAGTGAGCCCACAGTATCCAAGTTGCTGTCAGTGCTGTTCTGGTGGTACTTCCATGTGAACTTAACTTACTAACTGAAGAGTCTTAGCCAATGTCAATAATATCTGCTTAAAGCATATTTTTTGCAGTTGTAGAACAAAATTCTGCTGTAGTAAAATATTAAGTAAAGAGCATTAGCCAATGTCAATAATACCCGGTTAATGCATATTTTTGCAGTTGTAGAGCAAAATGCAGCAATACACGACTAAGTAATTTTTATTGTTTACCTAAGAAAGCTCAGCTTAGAGAAAAAATATCTTCTTTTTTTTAAAATTTGGTCCCAATTTTATCCACCTTCCCAAATGAAGCATGTGAGGTTCCAAGACCATCTGACTTTCTGAAGTCAAAGACTTGGCTGGTGTAAACTTACATTATCCATTTAAAACTAATGAAGACAATGTAATTCTTGCTACCTCAGTATCTAGCCCTGAGACTCAGCAGAAGATTTTACTAAATTAGAAACACAGAGTGTGTTACTGTTTACCTCCAAGTTGTTTGTAAATAGGTTGCAGATGTTAAAATATTTATGATTTGCAATATTTGAGCATGAGATCCAGGTATTATCCACTATGTCTTCAAAAATAGGATAGGAGGGAGAGAAAACTGGAGTGTCTATTCTGCTTGTGGAAAAAAAGTATTACTGTGCAGCTCAGTGAAAAGTGCAGAAGGGAAAATATAGGAATGGCATAGAAATTTTGTGACCATTGATTGAGAGAGACTTATCTTTGTAACAAGGCATTTACCTTGTTCATCTAGTACAATGTTACAGTGGCAGAAGCAGACAGCCTCCAGTTTTAACTGATTATCTCTTCTTAAAAAACATTTAGGGTGAGCAGATATACTACTTAAATACTGCATAAGATATCATTTATCAAAAAGAAAGAAGTGTCATTTGGCACCTGCTGTAATTGCTATGATAGAAATAGCAATACATAACTATCAGAAGAAAAGGTGCCACATTTTTAAAAAGCTTAAAGCTATTTTATGTATTTCTAATGGCCAATGAATAAATGTTGCAACATACATTTTACATGTCTGTGAAGTAATGAATTTGAGATTGAATCATACATAATGATTTTCAGGTGCTAGACATGTTTAATATACTGAGGAAAAAATTGCTTTTGATGTGAAGTATGAATATAATTACAAGAATGTCGAATAGTTCCTGGGAGTACCTTGTAGGACTGGAGCAGGTTGCCCCAGGAAGTAGAGTCATCATCCCTGGAGGTATTTAAAAGACATGAGATGTGGTGTGTAGGGACATGGTTTAGTGGTGGATTTGGCTGTGCTAGGTTAACAGTTGGACTTGATGATCTTAAAGGCCTTTTCTAGCCTAAGTGATTCTATGATTCTACCTGAATAAAATTATTTGGCTCTCAGTAGTGGATCCACCATAATATATGAAGACCTATAGCCCTCATCCCAGATGTTTAGTTCATCTTCTAAATTTCCAGTCATTAAAAACAAGTGTTAAATATTCTTGATTCTAATCCTGCCACTGCTTGCTACAACAGTCTTCAACACGAGCCATTACAAGGCACACATGAACACAGCTGAACATGTTCATAAATGAATGGTGAGGAATAATAACAAACAAATTACATTACCTTCTTCCTGCCAAAAAAAAAAAAAAAAAGAAAACAACCTTCTGTTCATCAGTTACAAGTATTTTCAAAGAGTAATAAAAAAAAATTATTTTTTCTTCCAAACAAATTTACATCTGGGGGGTTTTTTTATTCTTTGGAAGGAAATGAGATAATCTTTAAATCATGGATTTTTTTTGTCATTTTTATCTCTTAAGGAGAAAGTGCATTGTCTGCCAGGCAGATGAATCTTCCATCAAAGAATTTCAGATGTGATTTTTTTCTTAACGTAATAAGACAATGTGCATTTTGTCTTCAGTTCTCTGGAAGGAATCTCAAAGAAGCAATTAATATCAAACTGAATGACTGACCCAGCCATCTGCCAATTCCAGCACATTCAATACAACTGATGCTTTATTCAAATAGAGAGTCAGACTCTGCCACCAGAAGAATTGATTTAGCTCAGATGAGAAGGCAAGAATGGTATGTAATTATACATACAGAGAAACCTGCTTGTATTAAGACTTTGAGGCAGTAAAAGTGTTTTTCTGCTACAGTAAAGGAGAAAAGATAACAGGAAACTTTCGGTATGTTGCAATGTATAAGATTCAAGGCAAGTCATACTGAATCTTTACTTGTCAAGAAGTTGTCTGGGGGAGGCAAGAAGTTGCCTCATTACAGGAGGTTTTGTTGCTTAAACTCAGATATTCAGAGATGCTAAAAGGATAAAACACTCAAATTGATTCATTTTGGTGGGCTTGGGCAACATAATCTTCTTGGGCAGCACTTAACTCTCATGTTTTGACATTACAGAAGGCAGCTGCAGGGACAGGAAGCTGTCCAACAAAGGGAGAGGAAATTCTGTATTGTTTGGTTCAATGGAATATAAATGAAGGAGACATTATAATGAACAAGGAATCAAAGCTTGCAGAAGACATTTTGTGTCAACTTCTGACCGCTGATTTGGTGACAGCCTATAAATCAACTGTAAAGTCAGCTGGAAAAGCCATGTGAGGTTTTCTACAACCTTGGAAGAACCTATGGGTCTGCATTACATTTTTCCTTAATTGGTTTGCTTAGCTGCAGGGGGACGGATTAGAATCTTTGTCTAGAAACAAGGGCACAAAATCCTCACATGAGTTACCATTTCTGTATTTGCACAGAAAGTGCCCTTGTCACTATGCAGGATGTGTAGAGAAGTTAGAGGAAATGGGATTTCTCAAAGTAGGACTTTCATGGCTGATTGTAGAGATTCTAGATTTTGATAGAGGAAAACATCATAATGATGATCAAAAGTAAAAAGGATAGTCAGAGAATACCTACCTTTTCCTCTTTTTTTTTCTGTCAAAATAATCCTACTCTGCTATGTAACATGGACAGAAATCAGGAAGGGTCATATCAACCAAGCTTATCTACACAGCACAGAGTTCTGGCAACAGGCACAAAGCACTCAAACTTTCACAGAAGTGAAAGTGCTAGTTATTTATTCCTGAGACTATCAGAATGTATCTGCTTGGATATTATACAGAGCCAGTCATTCAGAAGAAGTTGATTTTGAGTAACCAGCAGCTCTAGGATATGAATGAATTGCAGTTCAGGACTTCTATGAGTAGAGTTTGAAAATAGAACTTGCTTCTTGACCCAAATACCCAGGCTCTAGGATTAGTTAAGTATCTTCATTGTTCATTTGTTGATTCTCATATGAAGAAACTACAGAAAACACAGTCTGCACGCTTCAGATACCATAGTCAGTCCTTTCTCCTGAAAACGATTCCATGGCCAGCTGTTCAAACAGTACATGCTTTGCTTTTAACACAAATTGAAACTAATTAGCAGCACCTGAAAACGATTGCTAGCAATTAAGTCAGTGTTCATACAGCCAGACAAGTTGCAAATTTGGAAAATCAGGTTTTCTGTAGTCATCTATGGGAGACATACATATTAATTTTTAATTGCATAGGAGTGTTTAAGCCAGGCCTTTGCCTGTTACACTTTGCATTTCACAGGTCAGTGAGGATTTATTTCTCTATTTAAAATGGGGAAAATTAATTTACATTCATTTTCAATCTCATTGGTTTAATTTGGTGTGGAGGAAGATGGCTTTCTGGGACTGAACATTAACTGCTTCTATGTAATCTGACACTCTTGCTGTATCTGCCATCTGTTTTTCAATGTTGCTACTGACATTTGTCAACCTGCTGAGCCCAAGGAAGTGAAACAATGAACTTGAAATAAATCAGACTCCTTAGCAATAATTATGCCTGCTGCTGTTTTCTGCCACTATTGGGGAAAAGGGTAGAGACCTTTAAACTGAAGTCTCTAGCTTGTTTGCAGCCAAATTTCCTTCTTGTTCAAGGTTCTTGTTCCCTCCATTCCACCAAGCTGCACCTCCAAATCAGCCTGCAGATAGTAGCACTGTGTGAAAGCTGGTTGTAGTTCTTGATGCTAAGCTTTACTTACCCTGTGTACAGCTGCAGCAAAGACCTCTGTTTTGCCTTTCTCAGCACCTTCCAGAGACAGCTTTAACAACCTTGGTATATTGGCAGCACGATACCTCTGATGACTGTTTATGCGTGGTGAGGTAATTTTGTATACACGGCTGTTTTCTCTATATTTCTAGATAGTGTTTCCTCCTTTTGGTTGTTGAGCATGTCTGCTCAACAACATACAGCATCAGAGGAGCAAGTTCTAGCAATTGGCTGGGGGTTTTTGCTGCCTTGCACAGTTCTGTTGCAATATTAAGACCTGCCTTAACTGAAGGATATCCCATGTCCCAGACAATCCATAGCACCATAGCACTTTCACCCCAGAAGGTGCTATCACAGGAGGACTTGCTATCTTGGAGGCAAACAAGGGCACGAGCAAATCTTTAGGCTACTTTCACTTATACTAAGAATTGAATAAAAATGCAAATAGGATAGGTTTTTCTGCACCAATTTCTTTCCAGCAGCAAAGAGCTCTATGCAGACTTAATGATTTGGCTGCATGCTGAGAGACATAATATATGCAGCTACCTCCCAATAGATTTCTGCCCTAAAAGTTACCTTTTTCATTTCATTCCATTCTTTTCATTGTTATTGCACCTAATGTGAAAGTAGAAAGCGCAAGAGTAATTTTTTGAGACATTTCTTATTGCAGATCTGAAACTCTTAGTGGCCTTTGCAAGTTATTACACATCTAAATACATGATCAGATCATAAGATCCTGAGTATCCCATGAACAGATCGTCAGATCCTAATTATCCCACAAACAGCTGGTGTATTGGCTGCTAAAGGCTAATCTTCATTTAAGATACTCTGATTGCAACTGAATATATGGAAAAAGCATGACTGTCAAACCCCCTGCTGCTTAAAATGTTCTGTTTCTATTCCTCCTATTATATTATTTTTTCCAAGATTGGGAAGATTAAAAGATGAATGAGATCTCAAAACTGAAAGGCAACATGTAGCTTTATGAAAATTAAATTTTTATTTCTTCCTGATAGCACTAAAGTTAAAAATTATTAAACTTATATTTGTAATTCCCTTCTCTGAATTTACAAATGTGTTTTATTTCTTATGAATCTTTGTTTAATAAAACATGAAAATCCTGGTGCTCCTACAGCTACAGTGGTGCTTAGTCATTTCTGTCATCTCAAACTAAAATAATAAAAAATAGAAACTA
>VYZX01020538.1:0-46731 GCA_013401335.1 Brachypteracias leptosomus | reverse complement strand
CTGGCTGAACCAGGACAATTATTTAAGACCCAAGTTGTAAAAATAGCCTTATTCACAAAGTGCATGTCAAAGTTCAATTTCTTTAAAATTTCAACTTATGACAGATTTAATGGTTATCTCCAGACTAAAAGCTTTCATTTCCCTCATACGCAAAAGGTCTTTATATATGAGCATAAGCTAATGGTTTACTAGACTGGTGGTTGATCAGATATACCATAAATCTCCGTTAGTATATGCGATTTGACTCAATAAATATTGTAATGTTTTCTCATTGACTCAGTCTTCATAAAACCCCAGGGGATAGCTCAGCTAGGGAGATGCTGTTTTGGTGGCTGCAGTTTGCATGCTTTTGCAAGCATTATAATGCATATTCACAGATAATTATTGCCTTAATGTTCTTCCCAGAACAAAAGCATGATAAAATACCCTTTTTACTTTTAATCTTATTTTGCTTCTACATGCACTACTACTAAGTTGAAAGCAAGTAAAAATCAGTGAAGTTGATCCTTATGTTCGTGGTTGCTGCCCATGTAGTTTTCCTCTTTCTTTCCTTTGATGATTTGTGTATATGGCAAAATCTCAGACATAAAAAAGATCTTTTGTATTGAAGTCCAGGAATTGCAACTCTGTCTTTGGGAATTATGGGACAGGATACAGTCTTTAGTTAGGCTGTCTTTGAGAAAGAAATAATTTAATATAGAATTCCAGAGACTTTGGTAGAGATATGCAAACACTCAAAACAGCCTTTGCATAAACATTATAGTTAATCTGGNCTTGCTGATGGAGGTTGGGGGGGGCGGGGGAGGAGTGATAGAGGGACTAGGGGTGGGCACCTGGCACCCAGCCAAGGTAAACCCGCCACAAAAGGTCTGTCAGGTTGCTGGGGAAGAAGAATGATGTAGTAGGTTCAGAATACACTCATAGTCTTGTGGCAGGATTGGGAGATGGGACTGAGAAAGCTGTGGCGGAGGGTATTAGTGTGTGTTTGAGTTTCCAGAGGTCCAAAAAATGAACCCCTAACTCAAGATGTGACATTCATAAGGTGAACATCCACAATAAAAATGGTCATGGTGGCTAAGAGGATAGTTGTGCAGCATGAGCACCTTGTATAATTGTTTCAAAGCTTTCAAAAGATGTTGTGTCAAAGTGTAAATCCTGTCAGTCAGAGCTTAATCTTAGTGCCAGAACTAAGTCCTAAATTAACAGGGACCAACTGTTTTTAGCCAGACCCCCTCAGGCTAGCCTACCAGTATGTTATTCATATCCGTGTCAAGTTTGAAAAGAGCAGACATCATCCAACAGAATCATATCTGTAAAGATTTAGAAATCTCTTTTCTCTTTAGAGTATCAGCTGTGCTGAAATATGTATATTGCTCATGAATTAATATTAATTTTTATCTTACAGTCTGCTGAAGGACAGTTATTTGTCACAGATCCAAATATTTTTTTTTCCAGAAAAAATCCCAACCCCTGATTGAATTAATGTGTATGAAATATTAAAAAGTATGGAGAAGTTTTAAAAACAATGAGAGACGTGGATTTGTTATATTTAATCTATGATTTCTGATGGGAGAGATGTATATAAACAGTAGGCTTATTAAAGCCAATGAACTAGTATAAAAGTTCAGATGTATTTAACCAAAGGCTCAGTGGAGAAATTATTTCTCAAAAATGCAGAATGTATATAATGTATTTTCAGAATTGCAGTCAGGATTCTTGTCACACACCTGTAATTCTATTTAAAGTAATCCAGGTGAATAGCAACCTCCAAGATGATCAAAAAGTACAAGTGGGTTTTTAATGAGTTCTCCTTTGACTAAAATACTACAGAGATCTATAAAATCATGAATGACAAAGGACAATGAATGATAAAAAAATGGACACGAGGCATGGTGAAAACAAAAAAATTATGAAGTAGTGGGTGAAAAGTAGCAAAAGAAAACTTTAAAAATAAGCTAAGTGGAGGCCAGATATTATAAATAAATGAGTTCTTTAAAACCAGACGAATGAACTGGAACAGGGCTATCACTACCTATTAGTAGATGCAAACTACAACTCCTTTTCCTATTATTTATACTCTTTTCTTAGAAATCCTCTTCTGGCTGACTATCAAAGATAAACATAACACCAACTTAAATGATTTCAAACAGTAAACTGCCTTACCATTACTAATTCAATTTTATGAGAAAGGTGTTCAGCACAGCATTGGGTCTTATTTCTCATGATTAAAGCCCAGATTGTCCTCACTAATCCTTTATGAAATAAGAATCCTGCAAGAGCTATAATTAATGGACACATGAATGAATATGCTGTACTTGTGAAGACTACTATACTATACAGCCTCAGAAACCTTCCAAGATGGTCTATAATCATGTTGATAAAGGAAACTTGTTTGATGCAGTCTGTAGCAGACAGTACAAGCACAGGGTGGCACAAGAGCTTCTATGAGAAGAGGAAGAAAGGAAGATCAGAGAGAGGGATTGCACTAGCAATGTATTTCCTGGTTAAGTGTGCTACATGCACATTGCCAGTAACCTACAGTGGGTCCCCACATGCTCTGTGGAAAAGGGAGTAATGCCATTCACCACACTTTGCTTCTGCAACTCAACAATGTAAGATATTGCCCTATATTACATGTGGTAAGTAGATTAACATTTAAAAGAGTAATTTGTATGTTTCTGCTCAAACCTTCCCAAACAGTAGAAGTGACTGATTCTGCATCACTGGGCCAGAGTAAACTTGGATTTAGTAACTCTGTGTTTCCAAAAGACTGTTGGCAAATACTTTCAGCAAAAAAATTTAAGCTGACAGGGTACAAGAGGAAGGTCCTCATATGGGTAAATAACTGGTTAAAATAAGAAATAGAACTGGAGTAAATTATTTCAGGAGAGCAGAGTTATGTCAGCAGTGGAACTCCTCAGGTATATGCACTCCAATCTGTATTACTCAAAATATTAATAAATGATGTAAAGCAGAGAGAGTAGAGAGCTGTGGAAGTTTGCTGAAGATACTAGATTATTTAGAGTAATAAGTAGAAGGATCACCTGAAGACATAAAGAATTATGAGACCAAGTAACTGAGAAGTTAAATGACAGATAAAATTCTGTGTAGATTAATATGAAAAATTGCAGCTGGAAAAGTTACCTACAAAATTATAGAATCTGAATTCACCAATACAGTTTAGGAGAAGATTTTGTTTTACTGGAAATGAAAAAAATTTATTATAAGACTTTATTATTATTATTATATGTAATCAATCATGTAGATTATTTTTTTGTGTGTCTTAAATACTGCGTACAATTATGGTATGAATGTCAGGGACATGAGTGGATAGGTCTTGAGGATTCAGCATTTGTTGCAGGTCAGAGACTAGAGACTAATAAATAAAGCCAGATCAAAACAAAGAAAATGAGATTGTTCTTCAGAAGAATCGATTTCTTCACCAAAGGCCACAGTGGATATAAAAAGTTACATGCCTACAGAAGGAAACAGGTCATATCTGTAGACAAGAAATAGATTTAGGGTACTAAATATATAGAAAGCTTGTCTAGATCAGCAAGACTTAAGCTGAAAATAGGACATTAAGCTGAAGTATGTTTGCAGTTTTCTTACCTTGTCTAAGTACTCACTTACAGCCAGTGCTGGGAAGTGGACACAAGAGAGACACAAAGTCTTTCTTCCGTTCTTATTTGTCTCCAGAGACTCTATTAAAACCTTTGTATTGAATGCTTATGTGATGTAATGATATAATCCTGAATATCTCATTCTTATTTCCTTACGTTAATCACTCATTTATCATTCGTGTCCTCTTTCATAAATTTTTACTAGTCTCCAGTCACTCTTATCTAAGTCCTTCATATTTATTCAGGAATCACACTCTCTAATTGAGAGATCTGTTGCTTTTTGTTTTCCTCTGGATATTTTCCAATATCATGTTCCTACGGGATTTTTCCAAGAGCTATTAAGACCAGCGAAGAGTTAAAGGAAAAGTAAGCAAACAGTCTAAATCTTATTATTTCATTTCCATCTGTTCCATATTTTTGGGACCATGCTCAAATCTTTTTTTCATTTATCTTATTTTTAGCCAATTCTGCTATCATCCTTAATTTTATGACTCAAATTCCCTTAGAAAAAATTTTCCCTGATAAGCAATGAAACACAAATCCTATAGTATGAAGCCATTTGTTATGTTTTGATCCCTCAAACACCTCTGTTGTCACTGTTGTTACCTCTGCTTCTTTGTAAAAAGTTTCACTGCTTCCTTTGCCAATGCCCTATACTTTCCTGATTTCCTTTTATAACACCTTAGCAGATCAGTATGTCATTGTGTTTGCCTCCAGATTTGAGTTAAGAGGGAAAAAAGAAGCTATACTCCAAATTTACCCACACATCATAAGGACATAATCACTAACCATATTATCATTGCAAAACACTGTAAGGAGGAAGACACCTTGTACTGACTGTTTATATAGATGTGAAATGCAATAAGGCTAAATTTTCATTTAAATGTAAATTACTTTAAATTTATCCCATCTAGGCTGTCCTTTTTAGCTGTGCAAATGAAGAACCTTTTTAATTTTCATTTTGATTTTCTTTTTGATCTTTTTCCATTTATCTAAGTTGTCATTTTATTTTCATTATGTTTTCTGAATATTATTCATGCAGAAAGATTCTAAAACTTTTGCTTTCCCATCTCTCCTGGGAAATACTCTGAAGGTAGGCCTTAATCCTTTGACCTAAACAATTCTTAATTGTTTTATTAAATAAACTTTAGCCCATATAATTTAATTTCATTGACTACAGCTATTAAATGTTACCAAATATTTTTAAAGGCAGACCTTGCAAGCCAGTAATCTGTGTTAGAGAACTATAAACTTATATGTAACAGAATTTAAATTCATCCACTTAAGTTGTCACCTCCTTATTTAGTCTACTGTGTTTCACAATATCTGAACTAGAGATTAGTTGATTCATTTCAGAAGAAAAATGGAATAAGAAGAGATGTCTATTTAATATATAGATTTTTGTCCTGGTTTTGACTGGAATAGAACTAATTTTCCTTCTTAGTAGCTAGAATAGTGCCAAATTTTGACTTCATTATGAGAAGAATGTTGATAATATACTGATGTTTTTAGTTGTAGCAAGGAAATCAAGGACTTTTCAACTTCTCATATTTTGCCAGTTTGCAGGAACACAAGAAATCTGGGAGGTGGCATAGTCAGGACAGGTGACTCAAGCTAGCTAAAGGGATTTTCCATCCCATAGAACATCATATCAGTATATAAACTGAGGGGAATTGGCTAGAAGAGGCAGATTTCAGCTCAGGCATCAGTCACCTGCTGGTAGTGGACCACTGCATGGTGCAATTCCTTTTAATTATGACTACTTTTGCTATTTGATTACTATTTTTTTTTAAATTATTATTTTAGTTATGAAACTCTTCTTATCTCATCTCATGAGTTTTACTCTTTTTTGCCAGTTGTCTTCCCCATCTCATTGGAAAGGGGTGGAGCGAATGAGCAGCTGTGTGGCGCTTAGTTACTGGCTGGCATTAAATCATGGCAGATTTCCACTGAAACAATCCCTGCTGTCACTTATTGCGGCACACATATGATTTTCTATTTACAGATTTACAAGAAGGGAGATTTATTCCTTGATAAGTTATTCCAATGGCTACCTAACCAAAGAGTTAAATAATTAAACTTCATTTATAGCTTCAACTTCTGGTGAAACTTCTTATCTTTATTTGCTGCAAGTTTTCATGGATCTTCTTGGAACAGTTGTCTATTTATTCTTCTTGAGTTTGAACAGCATACTTCAGTAGATCTACAGCAATGCCAAAATACAGACAATATAGTATCCATATTTCTGGTAAATATTCCTACACATATAAAACAATAACAAATTGAGATAAAATCTTGGAACCAACAAATTAATCTTAATATTAGGTTAGCTAAATCATCAAATTAACAAAAAAGTAATCAGTACTAAGAACTCCTAACAATGCTTGTTCACAGGAAGCAGATGTACGTTTGACTATGAATGCCAATAAAGAAGGAACACAAATCACTCAAATATATAATTCTGAAGTTGGTTAAATGTGCTATTGTTGAAACTACTTGTTGTATTTGGTATAGGTGGCAAAGTGGGCTGCAGGGGTGGCCTCTGTGAGAAAAGAGCAGGGGTTGCCCCCATGTTAGACACAGCTGGTTCCAGCTGGCTCCAACCAACCCACCACAGGGCATAGCTGAGCCCAGTAGCCAAGTTGGTAACGCTCTGTGAGAATCTATTTAAGAAAGGGCAAAAATGCCCAATGAGCAGAGAGGAGTAAGGGAAAAAAACCCAAAACAACCCAAGCATGTGAGAATCAACAGTGCAAACACTGAGAGGAGAGAAGAACAAGTGGAGGAGCTGCTCCAGGTACTAAATGAGAGATTTCCCTACAGCCTGTGAAGAGGACCATGGTGGAGCAGATACCTGTACTTCAGGTTATGGTAAGGCCATACTTGAGTAGGTTTATGCTGAAGGACTGAAGCCCAAGGGAAAGACCAATGTTTGAACAGGGGAAAAATGTGAGAAGGAAGAAGTGGCAGAGAGGAGCTGTTATGGACCCCATTCCCCATCCCCACTGCATTGCTTGGAGTAGAGGGATAGAGGAGTTAGGAATGAAGGAGTAAAGTTGAGCTTAGGAAAGGAGTGAGGATGGGAGTAAGTTGTTGTTTCAATTTTTGTCTTTGTTTCTCATTATTCAAATGTATTTTGATTGGCAATAAATTAAATTAATTTTCTTCATGTCAATTCTGTTTTGCTCATGACAGTAATTGTTTAATCTCTATGTCTTTTCCTTCATCTGTGACTTATATCATCTTGAACCTGCATCTTTCAAATCACTGGCAAGTACTCCAGTTAACCTGTCTTGCTCTGTGACAAGAATTGTATTTTTGAAATATGAAAATTCTTCCAATTAATAGTTTGATCAAGTAATTTCCTTTACTATTACTCATTCATTTCAAAGTAATCAGGCTTACACTTTTATTAGTACCAGTCTTCACTCAAGTGATTTTCTGACATAAAAAGCAAGATGTCTTGCTTTAATCCTTTACCTTTTAATAACTGTAATTGTAAAATTTTGGCAATTTAATCTTTCAATACTTCTCTTAGGTATTCTTGGAGCCGTTTTTAGAAAATGTCCTAATTAAATCAACACTTTGAAAATGCAGCGAGTGTTCTGCATGTGTCAGGAAATAAGTCCTACTTTATTTCCCCCCAAATTACTTTAAAAATTACTTGACAGAACTTTCAAATAAACAAATGTGATGTTATCTCAGTGGAACAATTGAGAGTAAATTGTGCCAACTGTTTATGACACACAAAAAATATATTAAAAGCATATTAAAAAAATTGATCACTGAGTTTCCTTTTAGTCAATATAAATATGATAGCCAAACAAATATAATCACCAGAAAATTTCAAGCTAAATTCAGGCTTCTGATGTTTTCCTTGTAATCAATTTCTTATTCTTCTTGAACATTAATTTCCTGGTTTGAAATTCAAAGATAGGTCAAAAAGCTAAAATGCACATCTTGACAAGAGTTATTTAATCTTATCAAGGTGAAACCATTTTGAATATATAATTTATATAATGTCTGTGCTTCTGTAAAAGCTATTTAACTCTAAAATCAAAGGGTAACTGAGTGAATCTATATCTCCCCAGTGAGGTAATAAATGTACTTTAACACTGACATTTCTTCGGGCAGTACCCTTAAGAGCTATTCAGAGTGCTTAAAATGCTGACATCAGTTAATCTATTTGTTACATCACAAATTCAGACAGCTGTTAAATTTTTTGCTTGAATGCCTTGTTTAAAGCTCATAGATCTAAGTACAATGTCAGCTCTCCTGTGTATGATGTTACTTGATCTACATGGTGTTTTTCCACTTCAATGGTTAATTCATTTTAGTTATTATCTGGAAGCAATATTAGCAACAGTGATTTCCAAAACTCTTATTATTCATTTTCACACAAAATTTGAGGTTTTTATGAGCTATATACATAATAACTCAATTTAATAAGAAAAGTGAATTTAATGCTTATTGTCTTGCTTAGTCACAGATATAACGGCTTGGTCATGAGGCAACAGCTGCTAATGGTGTTTTTGAGAAGATGTCTCAGATTTGACACTGAATATTTCAAAATATGGAAATAAAATTGCACCAGGGGAGGTTTAGATTGGACATTAGGAAGAAGTTAATTACTGAAAGAGTGGTTAGGCACTGGAACAGGCTGCCCAGGGAAGTGGCGGAGTCACCATCCCTGAAGGCATTCAAAAAAATGTGGCACTTCAGGACATGGTCTAGGTGTCAGGGAGATGCTGGAAAAAGGTTGGACTTGATGATTTCTAAACGTCCTTTCCAACCTAAATGATTCTATGATTCTATGAAAAAGCCATCCTCAGTAATCAGCATTATCACTTCATCTAGAACAAAGCTCTACTGGAGCTGTTAATGAGCAAAAAAAGGAGAACCTAATATCTTTTCTTGTCCTATTTTTATGAAGTATATTCTCAAGACTGGGATATCTACTTCTGATACATATTTTCTTTCAATTAATATTGAAATGATTTATAAAACTGTGAAATATATCAGCAGGAGAGACTAAAATATGTATTTCTCCTCCCCTGCCCCTTATGAGATTGGCAAACATAGTTATCTGTTTTACAGATGGGAAACTTAAGCACAGAGAGGTTAAGAGCTAGGTCACAATGTGACATAAGAGTTATGATTTGAATGGCTCAGTCTTTCACTTTCAGGTGTCTTTCTGATAGGAGAATACACAACATAAAGTTGTAGTTAGATAATCAGTACATGTTGGGAAATTAGACATATATAGGAGCTATACAAGTAAATATCCAAATGCTAACTTAACCAGTTGTGCCAAGGAGAGGGATGGGAATTCAGGGACAAAGATTAGGTATTGTCCAAATGCATTATTTTCAGTTGCTATCCCCATGGCATTAACTCAGGATTATGGCTGCCATCTGAGACTGCATAGACCAGTTTTTAAATCTCCCTCTTATGTGGACCACAGCAGAAATTTGTATATATATTATTTCCTCTTGAAGTTTCCATATATTACTATTGGCTATTTGGAAAACAAGTGTTTAATGTAGAAGGCTTTTTTTTATCTTCTATGACTGTCTAATATATTAATTGGGTAAAAAAAAAAAAAAATCCCCAGGGACTTATTTAGGCTTCTAACTGTAACTTATAAAGTGTCATCAGGTGGAATGCAAACGCTTAAGCTCAAGACAGCTATTCAGACTGTGTGTTGCCAAGCAATGCCAAGCCTTTTACCTAGCTTCATTTTGGACAGCAGTCACCACTGTATCTATGGACAGGCTTTTGCATATCCACAGAAATAGACATTTGAACAAAAATTTGCACTTGTTTTAGAACTGGAGCTTAGAAGTTTGAGTAGTTCTGCAGTAGTCAAGAAGACATTTAAATGCCATTTAAATCCATTAAGGGATTCCTATCCTTTAAGATGTTAATGCTTTTCAATTTTCAGTTTTGATCATTTGCCAAAGAATCAGAAAAAGAGCTCTAAGCTCAGCTCAACTTCAGGAAACATAATTTTGCCATAGCTAGCTCATGCCAGACAAAGATCCTCAACATTAAGCTAGACATTAGACAAGAACAGTGAATAATATAGTTATGAAGCTAGATAAAATTCAGTATCAAGGGGCATAATTTTGTAGATCAGTAGAATGAGTAGATGATTAGGAAACCAACGGACTCTAGATTTCTGGGATTGCTATTTGATCAAATTTATTGCTTAAATGAACAAAATTTGGTAGTGCAGTCAGGTTATTTAGTTATGTAAAGATACTTGCATGCTAATATTACTTCTAAAAATTCTAATACTATTAGCTATCTGCTCTTTCATGCATCTTAATTTTTTTGTTTAGCTATACTTTAGATCCACTGATAGCATCTGCCACATAAGAATAATTCCAAGCATAGAGAAAACATGCTGAATATGTTAACTTGAAGTAAACACATTCTTTTGTAATAAATCTTTGACTTTACAAATAATAGAGGAAAGCTAACATTTATCAATGTTTATGAACGTCACATATTTATGCTTTGTTGGTGAACATGTTTGAGAAGGATAAACTTGGTACATAAATTATAAATCTCCAAAGAATAATTAATTTCACTTTACAATAACTGATTATGAAACTAAATATTCTCAGACTTGACATTAAATAATAAGTAGTTAAATATCGGTTAATGTCTTTAAATATTAACTAAATTATATTTTGCAGCTAAGAGACTATTTGAAATGAAGTCAAATATTAATGCCTTTTTGATACATTTGATAAAATAACTTTACCTGTCATTTATCTTCTTAATACATCATATTGGACTATGCAGCTGAAGGAGGTTGAGCTTAGTGATATCAGCTAAGGTCTACAAGTCAGAATAGATGGATTTATCTTACTTTACTACATAGAACCTCTGTGGAAAAAATTCAATTTGTTGGTATGTTCAAAGTTGTCTAACTAAGCACTAATGTAGAGAAACATCATATTTAATAAAAGGTATTTACTCTAACAATAAAGCCTGAATTTGACTAAGGAGTGAATAATTGTTCTGAAGTTATAGGAGGAATATGGTGACCCCTCATATTACTTGGGTTGGTTCCAAGTATGAAAAGAGAGGATATTCTTATTCAATGTGTGATTTAGATACGGTTTCTATTTGCTTTTGTGAATGTTATCACTAACAAAATTACAGATTAAGCAGATCCGAACTGGTAAAGGTCTGTGCTCTGTATAAGGAAGAGCATGAAAAGCAAATGAAAAGTCTCTGTTAGAGGAGTATATTTTCAGTGGCTAGTGTTGAGGATATTATATGGAAACACACAAATGTGTCAAGCAAGAGAAAGGAGAAAGTGAGGACAGAATAACTTTTGCGATTTCACAGTTTAGCTACAAGTAAAATGACTTCTTTTCCAAAAAAAAAGTGCTCCTTTTTTTAAAGGTGCACCTTAGCCTTCAAGCACCATGCAGTTACACTAGGATTTGGTCTTTGACATATACCAAGTGATTCTCAAAGGGACTCCAAGTAACCATTAGGTGTTATGTTTGTTATTTTCTGCATTGTGGCATTTTCACAGATCCATTATCTCACCCTGATTAAAATTAAGGAAATGTTAGCCTGTTGACTATGTTCTGGCCACAGAATAATACCGCTATTTTGACATACCTTTAATAAACCAAACATTTTATTTACCTTTACAAAATGGAGTGAGATTGATGGTTTATTTATCCTTCATGCATGTCTGAGATGTAATTGGAAGCGTTGATGTTACTGACATATTATTAAGCTATTTCAGCTCTATATGTCATTCTGCAATAAATCAGAGCATAGCAATTTTAAGCTCTGTGCTGGCTACAAAATAATAGGAGTTCCTTAGAGTATACAAAAAATCTTGATAGTATTACTCAGTTCTCATTTTACAAGTTTTAATTGAAACCATTATCAAATAATGATTCCAGACCAGAAATAATTGTTAATAAAGTTCTGGAGATCATATCTACCCCTGCTGCTCCAAGTTCTGTCTACCCCAGCTAAGGGACAAGAGCCCAGCTCCACAGTTTTTCTATCAGAAGACAGAGTGCCTAATAGAGTGAGTTAATAGAGAGATAGCGTGGATATATAGTGCTTCTGAAATTAGCGCTCTTGGAAACTGCTGGATGGTTTCTCTGGAAACTAAAATCTTCTGCTTTGTGATATGAAAGACATTTGTATCAACATCTGAAGTTTCACAGGTATGTATCAAGTCCTGCCAGAACATTTCCCATGAGACCATGAACTACAAATCAAATAAGCAGGGTGAGGGGATGGGTACAAATGCTGTGCTGCAACAGTTTGAATGGCTAAGTTGTTAACGTGCTCACTTGCTTGTTCTTACACCACACTAACTAAATCAGTCCTCCTCTGAGCAGGGTGGGGAGGACAAAGCAACCTTGGGGGTCCTTTCCAAAGAGAATGATTCTACAATTTTGTGAGCCTGTGCCTGTCCCAGGCAACACCTGGGCATGAGCCAGAAACTGCTCTAAGCACACTGGAATAGATGGAGCCTTTCTACTTTTGGAGAGAAAAATGAAGGCAGAGAGCTTGCTTATATTAATACAACTTATACATATCTGTTCTGCTTGCCTTTGGGACCAGAAAAGAGATCACGCTTTTTTAAAGTTTCCTGACATGAGCATAGTGATAGGGAAAGCCCTTAACAGCAGGAAAGGCAGGGAATATTCAAATTGTACAAAACAGCTGATACAAAGCTGTTAAAGTATAGCATGTACTTTCCTGTAGCTATCAGTGGACTAAGGCTACTGATGAGCCATCAGATTCATGTTCTATATCTACTCCCTGGGAAAGATATAGGCCTGTAAGTAAAAATCCTTGATATCCTGTTTTTCTTACTATTACCTTACAGTCAATGCTATTTCTATGCTATTCCTATTTAATGTGAATTATTCAAGGTAAATATTTAGACATAACAATAGATATCTCTGTCAAGCTATACTTTATTATTACAAAAAATAATAAAATACATTATTTTATTCTGCAACAAAAGGAATGTTGTATTCACAAACATACAATCAGTCAAATAAAAGTGTGTGTTCTGTAAATAGATTCTAGTGGACTGGATGAGTTTTTTTTACTCATGCTTTCAATAAGGAACACTTTATATGATTTTCTAAGTGTTCATCAAGACAATTAATGATTTTGTTTCAAAAGTCCTGCTGTGGTTCATTAGCTGTTGTAGAGCTGTCTATGTGAATGCAGTCTGGACTCATATGAAGTACTACAAATGTAGAAACAAGACAGATAGGTTCTCCGAAATTTCTCAGGAGTCCATAGTCTATGCATGTGGTGATGTTGCACATTTGAAAACTTCCATAATAAATCTGTTTGCTACATAATTTTACCTTTCCTGCAAACTAAAATCCTATGAATGTCATTGAATTCTTGCAAAAAAAGCCCCCGCTAACAATTAGGAAAACGAGTGGGAACTTGATGATCCATCAAGGTTCACGTGATTTAGTGGGTTTTGTGTAGTGTATGTGGGTCTAGAAAATAGTTCACTACCACCACAAAAGTCGGAAGCAATGTAGGAAATCTCAGGTTTTCTTTTAGTACATAAATTACCTTTTAGTACTTAAATTACCTTATCCTAAAATATTTTAAGAAAATTAAGTCTTACACTGTTGATCTTATATGTTTTTTGTACATCAGAGATGAATGAGCAGTTATCAGTCAGAGTTCTCAGCAGTAAAATGTCTTGTTTGTTCAGTATTTTAAGGAGTACATAAGGAAATATATCTGTAACCTGCAGGCTCAGCACACAGAAATATATGCGTATCACGGTCCTCTCAATATTAACCTTACCTAAGCTCCTGTCACTCCAATGTTGACTTTGTTTGTGTACCAATCCTTTTATTAATTTAGGCTCAAACTAGGGACATGTAATGATTTCTGAATTTCTCTCTGTGGGTGTAACAGTCTACCCAGCTGGAGTTGCATTTCTCTCCTGTCTGACGCATTTTTCCCACAGTGCCGCAAACAAACAAAAACGCAAGAGCCCCTTTCTCTGCATAATGTGCTTTTTTTCTATGCTATGCATATAGAAGACAAAGTCAATGTCAACCTTAGGTTAATGCAATAAAAGCAATTAATTTATTTCAGTTTCTGGGAACCCTGAAAGGGATGTTTGGGTTTTCTTAATTGTCTTCATGCAGGCTGTGGATCTTGTTTTCTCAAACATTTTCACATCAGTTTTACAATACAAGGTTAAACATACTTCTTGTATAGTTTGATATAGTAGTTACAATAACAAATGAATAGTAACAACTAAAAATAAAATTTTTAGTGTTTAGTGTAGAGGACACTCCCCTAAAATAAGTAAATATATTAAGTATGAGGATACATCTACACTGACATACAAATTTATCAGACCTTCTTAACATATGCTTGCATTGTGTGATTGTTAGAAATGGTAAAGGAATGGTAGCAAATGGACTAAATTTTTTACAGAAAAGTAAAGCAAAAGGAATATATAAAACAAAGTGAAATTAGATTAGTGCTTAGATAGGAACTGGTAGGTTTGATACCATTGAAAATCTGAATTTCAGAATCTAAATTTTAAGTGCTATTTTAAACAGTGTAATTATTGCAGTATTTTATTCCTGTCAGAAAAATGAAAAATGCTTCTCATATATGAAATTATCACTATAGTCATAAGCAGAAATGAGAGTTGAAAAGAACACACTTTCTTGTATTTCTGGATTATGATACAACATAAAATACAAACTTTTATACATTGTTTCATAATTTCTACATTTTGCTGGAAAAGATGTCAAATTTCTGTAGATATCAAAGCAATAATGAAGATGGTAAATCAGCAAGCATCATCTAAGTTGAGAGCATCACTCTTTTATTAATGACAATATTCTTATGAATTTATAACACTGAAATGAAAATTATAATTCAGAAGCTGACCTGAAAAGTGATTTTGAGGGAAGTTAGAGGATTTCATAGAATCATAGAATGTTTCAGGCTGGAAGGGACCTCTAGAGGTCATCTTGTCCAACCTCCCTACACAAGTAGGGACATCTCTACCTAGGTCAGGCTGCTCAAAGCCCCATCAAATTTCCATATTTTCCAGGTCGATATATAGATATCAAGGATCAAATTCCAACCACATATAGACATCTTCATAATGGTGGTTTTTCTTACGATTTTTCCCTTTCTTCTGAATTTTATATCTTGCTTATTACAGATTATGCACATTTTTCCTCAGGTTTTCTCACTAAGATAAGAATAAATGTCATATTTCTGTACTAATATAATTTTTAAAATTTACTTATTAGAAAAGAACTGTTTCATTCCTCCTTAAGTGAACAAAAATTAAAAAATATTCTGTGTTAATGAAAATAATCCTATTTAGAAATCTCTGTTTTTCATGGTAGCATCTGTCTGCATCAAAAATGTAAACAGGTATCTAAATTTGGATCATCTATATTTGGATAATATCTTCTTGTCATTTTTCTGGAAGTATTCTATTAATATGACTTGGAGTCACATAGATCGTCAATTAAATTGATTTATTCATGTTCTGTATATCACTATAAAGCAAAAAGAGGGCAAAATCATCTTAAGATGTTTGCAGCCAGAAATGCAATAGAAAAAACAGAATGAAAATTCTGTTTGTTTACAAACTCCTCAGTAGAAGTAGATGGAAATAGTCTGGATATTTGTCCTTCTTTATCTCCAAATGGTAAGAACAAGATATGCAATAGATGACCTTTGAAACTGACCTTTTCTTTCAGATGCTGCTGCATCAGCCACATTACCCTTAAAGAGAAGAAACACAAACTATAAAAATACTGCACAATAATATTATACTTTGACCCTGTTGTAAAAATGCAACCATCCTGCAGTACCTGAGGCAGGAAAAATATTCCTATCAAGGAGTTCCAAGAGAGTATTAAATGATAGTGCATTTAGCCACTGAATATAAGAAGCTTTACACCATCACCTCAGCAGAAAAAAAGGGGAGATGATGGTGTTTTTCTGTGGGTACTAGAGTAAGAAGATTAATTAATACAACTTTCTTTTAGAGAAATAGTGCTGTGTATACCATACAAAAACACTTTTCATAACACCATAATACTTCTACTTATATTTTTTTAAAAAAAGTTTCAATTCAGACAAGACAAAAAGAGAAAAAAAAAGTGTGTTTCATAGAAAGAAACAGTATAATATTTTATTTTAAACACTTTATAGTTTTCCAAAACTCAGAATGACTAATTCAGTTACCATTTAATATAGAGTATTCATCATATCAATTTAGATAGGTAGGCTCTTAAAAAAACCTAAGAACAAGCTAGTCAGTGTGGGCTCTTTTCGTTGTCAATAGAATTAGAGAGAAACATAAATACCTTCAGAAAATATAAGTACTTGAAGAGGTCAATTCATCTTATCTGTCTTAGCTACATACTTCAGAATGACACGACCGTCTGTTGTTTGTGCAGCCAGTGTAAGATTTTCTGGCTTTGACTTAGACATCTAAGCCTTTTAGATAGCTAAGCTAGGTCAGCAAGGTGTTCGAACAGTGCTTTATGGAATACAGAAAATGCATGAATTTACTGTAACTTAACTTCACACTTAAGAAGTATTCCAAGAAATGCGATATAGACAGAGTTGACTGAGATAAACTGGTAATACACTAAACACATAAATGGTTAATACACTTGCCAGGAGCTAAGTCATTTTATGCTCATTTAAGCAAAGCAGTCAGATTCTGATAAATTGTATTATTTGGCTACTCAGTAAACTTATCTGAGGTATAATGTTTTACAAAATGAAACCAAACCTATCATGTTATAAGATAAAGTCACTGGCATAGCAAAAGCATGTTAAAAATTTAACAAGTCCTGTCAGTTTCAGCAATATCACTGAACTTTCTCATTTGGATCCTTGTATCTTGAACTCTTCATATCATTAAATTAGTTCACACAAGATATAACTGGATTTTCCTGAAATCAATTTAAATATATATACTTGTCCTTTGGCATTTTGAAAAGTCAACTGTGACTTTAAATTGACATAACTTCAAGAGGAGTACAATATACAGTCTGTAAATTTGAAATGAGAATTCTCTTTTACCATGTTTTCGAAAAGTCCAGAAATTACAGAAGAAATACTGATTATTATATAGATACTTTGATGTATATAATATTAATCCTTTATCAAGCTAAATTGAACACCAGGTTTTTTTCTTCACAAAGCAGTGGCCAGTATTAGGTTATGTGATTAAAGGTCCATTTCCATAAGCCTGTCCCAGGGGAACCTTAGACCCAGGGCATGGGGGACACCAAGTACCAGGAGCCAGCAAGGGCAGCTCTCTGAGGTACCCATGGACTGAGGGAGGAGATCATTGTCTATGGCAGTCTGCCATCTCCTGATTAAACTCCATTTATAACTGTTTTCCTGGGTGAGGGACTTTATTCTGTCTGTATTTTTGAGTATGGTAATCTGAGTGTCAGCACTTGGAGTCAGACCACAGGACCCTAATTCTGGGCTGGATCCTGGAAAGATCAATAAATCTGAGGGCTGGCTACTGGACCAGAGGGGCCAAGATAGCTCCTGGAGAGACTACGGCATCTAGGGGCTTGCTATTGGTCAAGTCATAGGTCTGAATCAGCAATTTGGGGAGACCTATCTGCATGTGTGTGTGTCTGTGTGAAGCAACTGGGAGACCTGGGGATCCAGGGGCCAGAAATGGGTAAGACTTGTTGTTTAAGACCAGTTACAGGGAGCCTCACTCACGTGTCTGTATCCCTCTGTGTATGTGTATGTACCCATTGAGTATCAGCAATTGCAGATGGGTGCAGCCTCAGGGACTTGTACACCCAAATGCCAGCAGCTGGGGTGACTGGGGTCCAGGGGCAGCCACTGAGAAGATTGTGTCTGAGCCCAGCTGCTGGGGCATCTATATACCTATAGATATATTTTTAACTAATGGATTTTCACCCCGATTAGCCCAAAAGGGGAATAGAATGAGACTTTTGGTGCACCTCTCATTTATGTGAGTGAGGTGTTCATCTGTTGGACCCGTTGTGTATATAATTTCATATACACAGAAAGAGCTGTTACTGTTTACCCTAGAGAAGAGAAGGCTCAGTGGGATCTCATAAATGCATTGAAATGTCTGAAGGAAGTGCGTAAAGAAGATGGACCCAGGTTTTTTTCAGTGGTGCCCAGCGACAGGACCAGAGGCTGTGGTCACAAATTGAAGCACCACAGGTGCCATCTGAACATCAGAAAATAATTTTTCGCTGTAAGAGTGACCAAGCACTTGCACAGGTTTCCCAGGGAGGCTGTGGCATCTCCATCCTTGGAGATATTTAAAAGCTATCTGTACACAGTCCTGGGGCTTGAGCAGTGAGATTGGAACAGATGACCTTCAAAGGTCCTTTCCAAACTCAACTATTCTGCAATTTTATGATATAGTATAGAATTCTGAAGGAAAGGACAAGTAAGTGGCATTAGGAATTTTGAAAAGCCTGTTTAAATCATAAAACTTTGCTCAGATCCAGATTTAAAATTTATTTAAACACAGTTAGAAATTTTACTCATGTGTTTCATTATCCTATGCTGTGCTTCCTATCATAAGATTTTTACAATGCTTGTACAAATTCTGAATAATAGTTGGTTATAAAATATGATAATTTTGGTCTAAGTTTACCATTGACTAATACATCACAGGTAGCAGTTCCAAATGAAACAGAAACTAAATTTTGATGACAAGTTAGATGAGTTGAAGTATTTACAGTTATCAGCCTGCTTGTCTATGCATAATGGTAATGCATAGTTACAAAAGAAGCATAAGGATGTTCCTCAGGCCATTTAATGCAGTTAAGGAGCAAGGAACTAGAGCTGGGTCTGCTCTTCTAGGCTTCTCATAGTGGATAAAGAAAGAAATTAATTAAAAATTTTTAAATTATGAAACACAAAAAGCTAAAGTACTGAGAGAGAATAGTGCAACAGGAAAGCTTGAAAAGAATCCATAAAGTAAAGTAATACATTTTGGAAATCTGAGAGGTGAAGGAAATCAGCTGTTAATATGTGTGCTGTGATTTACTGTATTTATTGTATATATTCTTCCTGAGCAAGAGAGGGTGGAAAAGAGGTTCAGTAAGAGACTGGGACTTGTTTGACCTAGTCATTAGCACCAGTTTATGTTAATATCCTGGCAGAAGTTCCAAGGACTTCCAGACAAGAATCTCTTTTTTTCTTATATAATTCTCTGCTAGTTAACCTGTTTTTCTACCTATATACTGTGAATCAGTGTTTGCCACAAGTAACGTCTCAAAATATTGTACTTGAGATGACTTCAGAAGGTTCTATGTGTAGTTGTGCCTTCATATCCATAGGGTAGGCCTTATATTTACAAGGTGGGAGAGGGAATCAAAGAAAAATCATAATTCATTTTTAAGCCCTTTTTTTTTTTCTTGTACTTTGTAGAACCTATTGCCTTGTTTCATATGCAATTATATCAAAATTGTAATATTCTGAAGGACTTGGAATTGCTCATTACTGGATTGAATTCTTTAAATAATAGGTCATTATTTGAGTTTACAATTTCCTACCAAAATGTTCATAATCAGTATCCAATGTAAATGATAACCTATTCAGTGCATGGTTCAGCAAATATTTCAATGTTTGAGTTCACCCAGTTATAGTTAAACTGACTCATCTCCACAGAAAATGCTTGGCTTTTAGTTAAATTTAAGTGAAGGTGCAGCTTCATGTAATTTCTGAACCTCAAACAATTCAAGAAAAACAGTGAATAACCCAGGGGTATCCACTTCATCAGCTGAAGTAAAATTTACTTTTACAAAAAGACTAGAAGAATAAAATAAACTGAGAAGTTTTTATAAGATAGTAATTGATTCATGTAATTGAATTTGGTATGGTATTTTCCTATGAGTACAAAGCTTTTTTCAGCAATTAAATGTGTTTTAGTTTCAGATTTATGTATGCTTCTGTTTTGAAGAGTAAAAAGTATATAACTTAGAAATATCTCTTTTATTGTCCTGGTTTTGGCTGCAATAGAGCTAATTTTTCTTCTTAGAAGCTGAATAGTGCCATGTTTTCAATTCAGTATGAGAAGAATGCTGATAATACACTGATGGTTTTAATTGTTGCAAGGAAATCAAGCATCCACTTAAGAATTTTCTATATACACTGCACTATTCATTCACTTAGCAAAGCACTCCACTTTCAACTGATTCTCCACCTGTTATGCTGAAGGAAAAAACCCAAATAATTCAGTTCAACAGTATTACATAAAGACTACAGTTAATATACTGACTTTCAACCTTTCCTGTGTGAAACTGCTCCCTGATAACTCCTTTGCAAATCTGGTGCAAAACTGGGGGTATTGGGAAGGGCTGAATAACTTTTATATTTTGCCTATTAAAACAATACATCTGAAAAAAGCCCATGCTGCTGGGCAGTGAAGCGTTCTCTAAGAACAGCCAACATGCAACAAGGTGACATAATCTCTTCTCTTTAATCAAACACTGTATTTCTAGCTGCAAAAAGGCAGTTAATAGTTTTTTGGTGGACAAGCAGGTCTGGTGGTGGACACTCATATCTTTATCTAAACTAGAAAAAAGTTGTGTTGAAGAAACTGTTAAAAAACCCCAAACAGTTCCATTGCCTTATCAGATACTGGCATATTATGTACTCACAGATTCCTGTGAAAGTAAACAATGTTAAAATGACTGTGAGTGTAATAGGCTGGATCCTTGTCTAAGGCCCAGTGTTTTTTCATTATGATACTGCGTGCATCATCAACACAAGAAGAATGATAATGCAAGCTCATTCCAGTGGAGAGAAACAGCTATTTAAATAATTCAAAGGGGTTTTTCTGGTTTTCCCTTCTGCACATTGCGTCAGTGTGTGGTGGACCTCAGCTAGACTGAGGCCCTTAGACAGGGTAACTTTGACCTTGAGAAGATTCCAGTCTACCCTTGAAAGAATAAACAAGAACAAGAAGAACTGCGAGATAAACAAGTTTGAGGAGGTGTTGACCGAAAACTGAGGCGCATGTGTCCTTGTGGCAGAAAAGCTGAGTTGTGATGAACTGTGGAAATATTATCCAATGTCAAAGAATAACAACAATTTTGGACCAATGGGGAAAAGATACATCTGGGGAAAACAAGAAGAAAAGAAAGTAGAAATGTACAGAGAAGGAGAACAATAAAGGCTTGCTTGTTTTTACTGAGATTTGTGGTCTTGTTGCTTTGTCCATCCTGACCTCGACATCAGTGGACTGTGAAGTAGCCTGACATCTCCTATGTAGAGATTCATTCTGGACAAATAAAACTATAATTTTGTTTGGTTGTCTCAAGAAATACCAACTTTCCAAAAATCGACCAGGTGATTGACCACAATTTAGTATAGATATACCATGGATTTTTAACTTGACTACATCACTGAGGAAATAAATTACTTTTATTTGATTACAAGAAGAAGATCCTAATGTAACATTTACAATGCTAGAACTTAAAAATATAAAGGCTGTGGAGCTGGTTTCCTTTCACATATAAATATGAGGGTTCATTTCATTCCATTTATTTTAGGCATCAAAATGGAAGTATTGAAGTTGGGAGCTTAATGACTTACACTCCATGTACAGGAAAAAGCCCCTTCAAGGTGTCTAATGGAAAGATTTACTCTCCTGAGATAGTACCTAAGCTATCGTATATCTACCTCTATCCTATACCTATACATGGTATACTAAGCCAACCTCCAAAAAGAGAATCACATATATGAAACTAGGTTCTAAAAGATGCATTTTTGACAATCTAGGACACTTTAGAAGTTTTGCTTAATTGTATCTATAACAAACAAACAAACAAACAAAAAATTAATCTAATTTCTTACACTTCTTTTGCTTCTCATTTTTATGCTTGGTCTGGTGGTTTTCTTTGAAATACGACTCATGTTTATAATACTGGTGAAGAACAGCAGGTAATAGGCAGGTAAGAATAGGCAGATGTGCTACACAAATATCCTGAAGTTTGAGATCCAAAGTAGAGGGGATTTTTTTATTTTATTTTTTTAATTTTTCATTAGGAGAAAGAAAAGAATGAAAAATTCAATCTGCAACTAACAGAAAAATAAGAGGGATAGCAAAAGATAAGGCTATTCTTGTAATCATCCTATACAGCATAATCAGTGCCTTTCCACTTATGTTGAAACTTTTTTTTACCATCTGTGGTGGTGCTAGATAAGAGAAAACCTTCGTTATCTGAATATTTGCTTCTAATTTTAAAACAATTTCTTAAATAAAATTGATAATTCTTCTATAAGTTAGGATTCTTTGTCTTCACATGATTCAACACTTCCTCCTTTCATTGGATGACTGAAGAGCATACAGTTATTATTAGTTATTAAAAGCTTTGACTGAGAATGTACAGTTCCTTCCATCATCCGAATTTCAAAAATACGTCTTTGTTTTCTGCCAAATAAGAAATCCAGGTTTCTTGCTGCAGCTACACAGAAGAGGAAAGACAATAAGGGAGAACAGGATCATATTGTTCCCTGTAGAACTGCTGTAACTAATTCGAGTATCAGGCTAAAGAAAATCACAAATGTCATAGTAGAAAATTCCATTATGTTCCATCATGGAAAAATGCCTAATTCCACATCCCTGACTGAAATGAATGAAGTAGTTAACAGCTTATATAATTTTGTTTTAAGCTATTTTGGGTCTCAGACTGCATTGGCTTACATTTTGTTTCACAAGTCTAAGGTTTCCTGGAAGTAGGAGAGTTTGAAATACCAAAAAGAAGATGAAAAAAAAATAAGGAAAGGGAAAGAAATTTGTGTTATAGCCCTTAAAACACATGCCAGACTGGCCTTGAGAGATTGCTATGGGATGTTGAGAAAAATATATTTACTTCAGTGGAAATATAAAATGGCTAAAGACAAGAGCAACTGATCTACTCTTTTCACTTTAATACAAATAATATGAAAGTTATAAGTAAAAAAAATTAAGAGGAAACATGATAAATGCAAATAACATTGTTCCATATGAATTAAACATTAACCTAGACTTCACATAAAATCCTGGTTTTGACATTGACCCATCCTGTGATCTCTGATAAATTATTATTTCTATCAGATCCTCATTTTTATCATATTTTAAATGAGTGAAACATAAAAAAAAAAAAAAAAAATAATTAAAACTATTTGGAAATGAGGAAGCCATAGGGCACAAATACCTGTATTCAGAAAGACAACTACTGTTATATGTACAGAAGTGCAGGGATTAACTAATGTAGTTTAATTCACTTTAAGCACCATGTTAAAAAAAAAAAGAGGGTTGTTTTCAAGTAAGACCTTGCATAATAGTTCAACCACAGCATGGAGATATTCCAGAACGCTGCAGGTTCTCTCAGCTGAAACCAAAATTGGAGTTGCACTTTTTGGGCATAACTACTCCAGAAAGGCAATAGATTGGATTTTTCAAGCTTTGCCTTCTCTTCTCCCAAGTCCTTTTCACATTTGCTTTGGCTGAGATCTACCCTAGGCCTACCTGGCAGTTTACTTTCATTGCTGGGCTCCATACCTAGCAGACAACCTGCAAGACTTCATGGGTCTCATCCAAAATTTTTTAAATGTTGTGCATGCCAATGCAGAAACATTAGTAAGTCTCATTAGTGACAGAATAATAACTCAAAAACTCTGGGCTTTCAACCCTACTCATAATCTTCTCCTCCTCTTTATTCAGCAAACAATTGCGGGCTCACTCTTTTTCTTCTAATGGATAGTTACAGAGAAAAGCTTTTTTGAGTTGTCATTTGGTTTGCTGACAAAAATATTTATTTTCTTATCTTTTCTGCATTTCAAAATTTTTTTAAAATTCTTTTCCTTAGCCTTTCTATATATTAAATAAAGAAATACTTGTGGGGCTCAGAATAATGAAGTAATTATTGACACAGTAATAAATGAGCTAAGTAATGAAAAGTTCCTAGGTAAACATGTTTATTAAATTATTAGAATGCAGTGGGAGCTAACACTATGGAAGATGATTTTACAGCCTAGACAAGTCAGATAATTCTCTTTCTTGCTGTTCAAACTGCATAGCTTAATTTTTAGGCAGCTAAAATAACACTAATCAATCCCCAATACCAATTTTATAGCTCTTTGTCATAAAACAGACATACTGTAATTCATAAGGAATGATACCTCCTTGTGCTGCAATCTCTCTTTAGTTTTAAAACATCTAACAGAGACAAGTATGTAACGGATATTCCACGGATGAATTTCTTCTATTAAACATCAACAAGGCATTTATGGATGATGCATATGTGTTGACAAAGAAACACAAGCCAAGTTTTCACAGGTGTCAGCCCTGTTTTGGAATTTGAACAAACAATTAACTGGGGCACTGAGGCTGCTGTAGGCTTCATCATCTATTCACAGCTTGATTGTGCACTACATCATTGGACACAGGCAGCACATTATGGAGCTGTGTTCTGCCAGAAAGCTTACTTCATGCTTCATTGGAGAGCATATACAACAGCAAGATCTCACATACAAATAGTGCACAAATCTGAGTCTTGTAAAAGATGTACACAATGTTGGAGACAAACCCTAGGAAATCAGAAAGGGTTTTAAAAGAATTTGGAGGAATAAAAAAGCAGGAGAAAAGGGAGGTATTGCAGTAGAATGAAGATAGATAAAAGTGACACAGATTAGTGGAGATTGAAAGTGATCTGTGGAGATCATCTGGTTAAACATCCTTTTAAAGGCAGGTCAGATAAATCAGATTGCTCAAGGCTGTATCCAGCCAGGTTTTGAATCCTGTATACCATTTTGCATGCATTGCTTCCTGAATTTTCACTGGATACCACCATGATGATTTTGGCTGCATCTTCTTCACTTCACCTTACTAGATACACTGTAAGAAGATTCCCACTGAGCCTTTTCTTCTCTTCCTAATGCATCTCAGGAGTCTTTTCTTCAAAGGCACATTGATGGCTCATGTTCAACTTGGTGTTCAACCAAAGCCCTCAGGGCCTTTTCAGTAAAGCTGCTTTCCAGCTAGTCAGCACCCAGTTCATATTGTGCCTAAGACTATTCCTCCTCAGGTGCAAGAGTTTGCATTTCCCTCTGTTGAAACTTGAGAGATTTCCACTGACCACTTCTCCTGCCTGTCAAGGCTGGTCTGGATAGCAGAACAAGCATTTAGTCTATCAGTCACTTTCCCAGTTTTGTATTGCCTGAAGACTTGCTAAGGATGTACTCTTCTGCCAGACTCCAAGTCATTAATGAAGATGTTAAACAACATTGACCCCAATATTGACCCCTGGGGTACTGCTCCACTAGGGACTGGCCTCCAGCTGGACTTTGTGTCACCGATTACAATCCTCTGGGCCTGGTTGTTCANGGAAAAGAAACCAGGCAGCAAATTTGACAATGGGTGGAGAAATCAACCACACCCTGAATACCACCATGGCTGTGCACAGGCCTTCCCAGCAAATGCCAGAGAGGTGCCTCAACATAACATGATAAACCCCAAAAAGATACATGACCAAGCTGCGACCTCTATAACNGCCTCCAGCTGGACTTTGTGTCACCGATTACAATCCTCTGGGCCTGGTTGTTCAGCCAGTTTTTAATCCTCCTCTTTTTCTACTAATTTAGCCTGTACTTTATTGGTTTGTCCATAAAGAAGTTATGGGAGAAAGTGTTGAAAGCCTTAGTAAAATCAAGATAACTGATGCTCTCATTCACCCTCATCCACAAAGCTAATAATCTCATTGTAGAGGCTACCAGGTTGGCGTTTTGCTAATTATTCTCCACAACACCAGGAACACAGCCACCAACAGCAGGATACAGATGGAGACTTGTGGTTTAAGGTTTGGGGAAGGGGAGGGACAGGTGAAGCAGCTATTCCACTCCCCTTCCTGCCACACTCTATAAAAGGACACAGGAAGTTCCACTCGCCCCCTCCTCACTGGGATTGCTGCTGGCTGCGGACGGCTCTGTGGCTGCTACAATTCCACGTGGCTTGGGAGAAATCCAGTGACATCCGAGGATCGATGTTGTATATATTTGTATATATACCTTCCCTTGTTACCTCTGTATATTTCCCTTCCTCTGATATCCCTTTTGTTACTCCCTGTTAAAAGTTGTGATCTTAATTTTCCAACTTTGCGTGAGGCCCTTCTTCCTCCCCTGGGAGGGAAGAGGGGAGAGGGAAGAGGGGTGAAACAAATTCTGCTCTGTGGGGGGTTGCCCTGAGTCTTAAACGGAGACAAGACTTTATTGTCTATTTCTACAGAATGAAAAACTGATGCTGCATGGCCAAAACCAGAGGAGATGAATCCACTAACTGTGGGTGATATAACGAAAGGGAACAAAAACTGCATTACAAACTCAATAATAGAAGGAAAAGAAACCAGGCAGCAAATTTGACAATGGGTGGAGAAATCAACCACACCCTGAATACCACCATGGCTGTGCACAGGCCTTCCCAGCAAATGCCAGAGAGGTGCCTCAACATAACATGATAAACCCCAAAAAGATACATGACCAAGCTGCGACCTCTATAACAAGGGGTAGACAATCAGATCCATTACCTTTGTCTCTTTCAATGTCTCTTCCAATATCTCTTCCAATATCTCTTCTAATGTCTCCCTCCATCCCACTGTCACTGGGGAACCCTGGTTGCAGCGAGCAGACGGGGGCCTTCTCAATGATGAGGAAAGTCCTGCATGGTGTGTGCACCCACAGAATGGCTTCTGACTTCTCTGCAAGCAGGACCAGCTTTTATACTACTGAATAAAAAACTCAGGTTGCATAGGCAACTTTAAAAAAAACCTCCAAAAGCGGGATATCTGCTATTTTTCCTGCTCCTTGGATTCCATCCAAGGTTGGCCAGACCTGGGAAAGAACAAGAAGGAGGTACCTTTGTCTGCTTTGGGATCAACTCATCCTTTTTTCAGACTAGCTGTGTCTGTTCTCACAGACAATCAACTAATTTCCCATCAGAGAAAAATCCTCTGCTGGTTTCAGTTATATTGTTCAACTGTGAGATTCATCCATATGTCAACTTTAATTCAGGGAATTCTCAGGCCATAACACTTCAGTTGGTCAAGCATTTTTTCCCCTTAATAAATCCATGCTGACTACTAACAATCCCCTTCTTCCATGACATGTCTGGAAATGGTTTCCAGGATTAGTTGCTGCATCACGTTCACAGGGATTGAGGTAAAACCTGTAGCTCCTCAGATCCTCTTTCTTCTCCTTCTTGATGGTAGGTCTGGTACGGTCTGGTATTTGCTTTGTTCCAGACTTCAGGAGCTTTCCTCAGTCACCATGATATTTTGAAGACAATTGAGACTGGCCTCACAATGACACCAACCAGCTCCTTCAACACTCATGGATTCATTCCATCAGGCCTCATGGACTTGTGCATATTCAGTTTGTTTTAACATTCCCTAATCATATCCTCCTCCACTGAGAGTAAGCCTCTTTTTCTCCAAACTTTCTCTCTGGTCTCAGGGGCCTGNATTCAGTTTGTTTTAACATTCCCTAATCATATCCTCCTCCACTGAGAGTAAGCCTCTTTTTCTCCAGACTTTCCCTCTGGTCTCAGGGGCCTGTGATTGACAAAGGTAAATCTTACCAGAAAAGACCAAGGTGAAGAAGGCACTGACTTACCTTGGCGTTTTCCATCTACTTCCTCATAAGGTCTCTCCTCCTCTGCTTTGATGATCTCTAAAGATCTTTTCCAACCTCAGCTCTTCTATGACTCTGTTTTTCTGTAAGCTTCAGATTTAATTTTTAACACAGCCTTTCAGAGATTTGAAGATGACTAGGAGAGAGGAAGGGGTGTATTCCTTCATAGAGATTTCCCTTTCCAGAGACTTAAAAGACTTCAAGACTTCACTAAGGAACATTTAATTGACTTGTAATAACGGAAATTACTTGGTTAATGCCAAACTAATTTGAACACCTCCTTGAAGAGCAGTGCATCCCCTCATTTCTTTTTTCTAATTCAAACTTGTTATATCCTTACTTAAAATTACTGTTAGATGAACCAAAGAGCCATGATATAACTTTCTACTAACCTAAAAGGTCATTTGAATATTCAATTATTTAAATTCCCTAAGAAGTGTACTGTTTTCTAGTGTTGTTTAAGCATCTTTAATNATTCTGCTCTGTGGGGGGTTGCCCTGAGTCTTAAACGGAGACAAGACTTTATTGTCTATTTCTACAGAATGAAAAACTGATGCTGCATGGCCAAAACCAGAGGAGATGAATCCACTAACTGTGGGTGATATAACGAAAGGGAACAAAAACTGCATTACAAACTCAATAATAGAAGGAAAAGAAACCAGGCAGCAAATTTGACAATGGGTGGAGAAATCAACCACACCCTGAATACCACCATGGCTGTGCACAGGCCTTCCCAGCAAATGCCAG
Organism: Brachypteracias leptosomus; assembly: GCA_013401335.1. Classification (NCBI taxonomy): domain Eukaryota; kingdom Metazoa; phylum Chordata; class Aves; order Coraciiformes; family Brachypteraciidae; genus Brachypteracias; species Brachypteracias leptosomus. The sequence continues at coordinate 18,640 of VYZX01020538.1, read as the reverse complement.
AGAGGTGCCTCAACATAACATGATAAACCCCAAAAAGATACATGACCAAGCTGCGACCTCTATAACAAGGGGTAGACAATCAGATCCATTACCTTTGTCTCTTTCAATGTCTCTTCCAATATCTCTTCCAATATCTCTTCTAATGTCTCCCTCCATCCCACTGTCACTGGGGAACCCTGGTTGCAGCGAGCAGACGGGGGCCTTCTCAATGATGAGGAAAGTCCTGCATGGTGTGTGCACCCACAGAATGGCTTCTGACTTCTCTGCAAGCAGGACCAGCTTTTATACTACTGAATAAAAAACTCAGGTTGCATAGGCAACTTTAAAAAAAACCTCCAAAAGCGGGATATCTGCTATTTTTCCTGCTCCTTGGATTCCATCCAAGGTTGGCCAGACCTGGGAAAGAACAAGAAGGAGGTACCTTTGTCTGCTTTGGGATCAACTCATCCTTTTTTCAGACTAGCTGTGTCTGTTCTCACAGACAATCAACTAATTTCCCATCAGAGAAAAATCCTCTGCTGGTTTCAGTTATATTGTTCAACTGTGAGATTCATCCATATGTCAACTTTAATTCAGGGAATTCTCAGGCCATAACACTTCAGTTGGTCAAGCATTTTTTCCCCTTAATAAATCCATGCTGACTACTAACAATCCCCTTCTTCCATGACATGTCTGGAAATGGTTTCCAGGATTAGTTGCTGCATCACGTTCACAGGGATTGAGGTAAAACCTGTAGCTCCTCAGATCCTCTTTCTTCTCCTTCTTGATGGTAGGTCTGGTACGGTCTGGTATTTGCTTTGTTCCAGACTTCAGGAGCTTTCCTCAGTCACCATGATATTTTGAAGACAATTGAGACTGGCCTCACAATGACACCAACCAGCTCCTTCAACACTCATGGATTCATTCCATCAGGCCTCATGGACTTGTGCATATTCAGTTTGTTTTAACATTCCCTAATCATATCCTCCTCCACTGAGAGTAAGCCTCTTTTTCTCCAGACTTTCCCTCTGGTCTCAGGGGCCTGGGATTGACAAAGGTAAATCTTACCAGAAAAGACCAAGGTGAAGAAGGCACTGACTTACCTTGGCGTTTTCCATCTACTTCCTCATAAGGTCTCTCCTCCTCTGCTTTGATGATCTCTAAAGATCTTTTCCAACCTCAGCTCTTCTATGACTCTGTTTTTCTGTAAGCTTCAGATTTAATTTTTAACACAGCCTTTCAGAGATTTGAAGATGACTAGGAGAGAGGAAGGGGTGTATTCCTTCATAGAGATTTCCCTTTCCAGAGACTTAAAAGACTTCAAGACTTCACTAAGGAACATTTAATTGACTTGTAATAACGGAAATTACTTGGTTAATGCCAAACTAATTTGAACACCTCCTTGAAGAGCAGTGCATCCCCTCATTTCTTTTTTCTAATTCAAACTTGTTATATCCTTACTTAAAATTACTGTTAGATGAACCAAAGAGCCATGATATAACTTTCTACTAACCTAAAAGGTCATTTGAATATTCAATTATTTAAATTCCCTAAGAAGTGTACTGTTTTCTAGTGTTGTTTAAGCATCTTTAATAAACTTAGGAAAAAAAGCAACACTGATTAAAGCATCTTAAATGTAACCTTTCAAAGATAATGCTTGCAAAGCTAGATTTTTACATAGTGAAGGGAAGTAGAATTTCCACTGGTATTAATCCCTGAAGCTGAACCAAATGACAACATGATAGAAGAGTGATAGAAAAAACATTCCCTTTAAAGATACTCTGAAAATCAATTCATGTTACAAAAGTAGTGTAGCTGCATAGCTGGAAAAGAATTAACACTGTCTCCTATATAAGCAGTAAGTGAAGGTACATTCATGAAAGAAAGATTCCCCCAGGCTGTTTCATGTAGCTATGGAACCAATAAAAATACATTGGGGTTAATATTTGCATCCAGGGAATATCTGGAAAGATGTACATCTTCCATTTACTGTGAGACAAATGGCAAACTATAAATCTTTCTGAAGTAAGAAGCTGCTCTCAGAACCACCAGTTAAAAGACAAGGAGAGTGTACAACAGCCTGGTAAAAAGCAATTCACTGTCTGTTATTGAATCTGCTACATGATGATATAATTGAAATTTCCATACCCAGCATGAGATGGAGTACTGTTAAGGGACCACATTTAATATTTTCTTGACTTGATTTAAAGGTGTTAGAAATGTATTGTTGGAAATTGCTACTTGTTTTTCCTTTTAACCTTACTGTTTTTCAAGAATAAAGGATGTCGTTAATTTTCCTAAATGAAAAAAACCCTAGGATTTAATCTGAAATTATAATCCACAATTGGTATTAATTTTTCTTAAGATTTATTTTTAAGGAGGTAGAATCAGAGAGTTTATAAAGGAAAAATGTTATTTGAAATGAGTAATCCTTGAAAAACAGCTTCTAGTAGCTGCTTTCAAGATTTTTTTTGGTTACACAGAACTTGGCTAAAAAATGTTTGCCCTTACTCAGTTCAGAATGGTGGGATTCAGTTAGGCTGACTAAATCTGAGTTAGTTAATGAAGGAAACCAGTTTGCATTACAGGACACAATTAATTTGACTAATTAGGCATCTTATTATGATAATAAGACCTACAGTTTCTCATTATCAAGACTATATCATTTTGAGAAGATGAAGAATAAATTTACCAGACACCTCAAAATTTTCCTCATTGCAAAACACTATGTATGAAAAAAATGGAAAGCATTTTCCAATTCCAAACTCCTGTCAAATTCATTAGAGAAATATCAAATAATGGCAATAATATAGATCTCATCAATAACAAATTAATTTTTATGAAAATAAAAAATAATTGCAATTTAAGGAGAAAAGTATTGAAGCTTTCATTTCAGGGAAATTACAGATGAAAAGGGATGTCTAACAGATATTTCACATTAAGAACTCTATGATTGTGAGAACCAAAGTAAAATAACAAAATTTATCAACTAAATTTATCAACCCATTTTACTTACTTTTCTTTTCTCATAACACATACTGAATATCAATAGACATTCTTGCTCTATAGTTTATAAGTTTATATCAGTTCTGATACAAAACTGGTGAAGTATCAAACGTGGAGAAGTGTACAGAAAGAAAACCAACACCAAGGTAAAAATAATACTACCTGTTCAGCCTTTCAATTTTACATACTAAAGTAATTAATACACACACTGTGATGATTTGAGTACTGTGAATCAGCTTAAAAATTGGAAAGACCCCTGGGAAAAAACTATATGTAAAAGAGGACAATGAAAAACAAAACATATATGTTTCAAGATTACAGTAGAAAAGTCATAATTGCCACTACTCTCTGTTTTTCACTAAACAAAACATGCAATTTCACTACAGACTCAGAATATCTAGAACATCTATCTCCCTCTCAGAATGGGTTATGTTAGTAATGAAATTTATTTCTTGTCATTTCATATTTGTGACATAAAAATTGATCACAGACAAATAATCTCTATCTCTATGTTCCTTGAAATTTACTAAGATTGATATTTGGATACATGTCAAAAGTTTTGAGACAAAATTAATTCTCTTGCAACTAAATAGCAAGTGGACAAAGCATATTCTTCTTTGTTTCTTCAAGAGGATTAACCCAGAAATGATAGTAGCTTGCTCCCACAAGAAGTTCAAGTATATTCATTCCTCTCTTGTACCAAAATATGATGCACTTCTGGTGGAAGTGTGCTTCCAAGAGTATCAGCAAGACAGTTTTACTGTTTCATCCTTTTACAATATTATTGTGCTGTTTTATTTTATGGTAGACTTTCACTTTCTTTTTGGGATGAATGCTGCCATCACATGAAAGGTCATATTTGTATCTGACAGGAGAATTTGACTGCAAGAACAGTAGTTCATGAGAAAGAAGTTTAGTCTCCTATTGTTGGTGTCTGAAATGACAAACATATTTCTTTTTGTCCATTGCTCAGATAGTTGCTGTCAAAACTTTTCAACTCTTTGGAGAGACCTCACTGTAAGCTGACAGAATTTACTTCCTCTAACAGTAGCAAGGACTTATGATCTCCAGGCATTTTTCATGATGTAAAACACACTCAGCATTATAATTTAATCAGGAATGACTTCTTATTTTGTTATAGGTTTGTTTTTTTTTCATTGAATGTGCCTGCTTTGCTTTTATTTTCTTCTGTATTACTTTGTTTTTAGCAGTTTAAGGGTTCTGATGTGCTATATGACCTTTATTCTCAGAGTTGTATTAGAGCTACTATATCCAATCACATCTCTAAAATAGATGTCACTTCACTATTCTTTTTATGTTATTATTCTTTTCTCATATTTCTATCACACTTATTCCACTTGTCGCTTCTTGTATTTCAGCTGTTAAATTTTTGTAACTTCTGCTGTGCACTGTTAGGAATCCAGATGTCTTTGAAAATCTAACCTCAGTCATGTCTGACAATAGGAGTTAGGTGGATTTGCAACTTAGATATTTTATTCAAATGTTACAATAAGCCTACTGTTTTATGGAATAACCAAGGTGTTGTGGAACAAACATAAAATAAAAGATATTGTTTGTTTGTTTTGTCTCGTTTTCTTCATACTCTTTCTAGCTCCTTTAATTGATCACAATAAAAGCCCTTGCAGTAAAGCTGGGAAATAGCAAGAAACAATGTTGTCAGTGAAAGGATAGCCAGAACTAAACTGGGAATTTCAAACATAGGAATGTTTGAATGGTAATGGAAAAATATCAGCACAAACCTACAGAAAAGTAGCCCATGTGCAGCTTTCATTTATACCCTTAGTGTTTCTTAGTAGGCTTTGTATGTCTATAATAAATAGTAAGGATTTTCTACTGTTGGGCAAAGAACTAGGGTATAGACAAATTGTAAAATGGCACATCACTCATTATTCCCGCCTAAACTGACTCCCCATTAGTATGATGATATCAGGCCTTTGTGCAATGTTATTCATTAGAGGGTCCAAGACTGTAAGAAATGACTAAGGATCATCTACTCTGACCTTCCACATGTCATAAATCATTATAGTCCCCTAAGACAGCCCATATTCACCTTGGTAATTTGGGACTGATAAAACCTATTTTTTGACTGAAGTGTATCTATCATGGTAACTTACATAACTTCTTATTTACTTGTATAAAATATTTACATGAGAAATATTTAAGATAAAATCTCTCCAGTGTATCAAGTTCCTTCAGGTAAGAGAAGACTTTATACCAGTAAATCCATTACTTCGTTTTCCTCAAGAGGAAATTCACATTTGTTTATAGAAGACTAGAACACTGATAAAAAAATCTAATTCTGTCTTTAGGTACACTGTAGTATGAAACTGAAATTTTAGGGACAAGAACAATGCAAGTGCGGTTGTATTCAATTTGGTTATTGGCTGTTGACTAATTATTTGCTAATTTGATTGGATTCCAGGAGGGGAGGAAAAGCATCATGTTATTGACTTCACATTAAAAAGCAACTGTGGAGCACACAGAAGATTTTATTTTCATTTCTCTTGAATTCTCTAAATATTTTGTGCTCTGACAAATTCATTGAATAGTTCTAAAATAAATATCATTCTGTTTGCTTGCTTTTCTGAAAGATTCTTTCTATGAGCATTGATAGAACCAAACCCCAATATTTCAATCCATCTTAGCACCTCTTGATTCACTATTTACAGACAAGCCAATCCATCCATGCTTTCACAGTTTCTCCAAGTATCCGAAATGTAAATGTATGAGACTACAAAACTTGGGATGAGACAAATAAATTGATTATACTGTCAAATAATAAATGATAAAGGGTTTATATGGTGTATATGAACTTGAAAACTGTAACTTGATGATATTTTGAAAATAAAACTATAATCACTGAGACAATGTCAAGAAAAGAGCCTTAGGTTGTCAAGAAAATGGTGTAAGATGCAAGTTGGAATAAATTGCAGCAACATTGTACATTTCAGTAACAGGTTATTGACTCGTGCACTGGCTTGTGATGAAGAACATCATGAAGACTTTCAGACTGCAATAGTATGTGACTTTCACATAAGAAAGTGTGTATTATTCCTTATGAACAGAATAGCCATGCCTGAAGGACTTGCTCCTTTTAAACATGCATTAGTATTCTTTCTTGGTGACATACTCTGTTTATAGTATGATGTATGCCTGGAAGGTACTTTGGCCAAAAAAAAAAAGTCTGGAATATCATTGAGAGTCCATGAGATGCAAAATTATGTCACTGTATAGTATAAGCTCATTCTTTTTTTCTGGAATGGTCAGGGAAAATTGTTTTATTCCTTGCAATCAAGAAAACCAAGTAAGTCCTTGTTGCACTATCTATAGTTAAAAATATCTTATTTTAATAGTCTACTAATTTTACTCACCATTAACTGAATCCTGCCCTGTAAAATGCTGCGTATTTTCAGAAATAGCTGTGCCATTTAAATGAGCACTTGTGAACTTTCAGGAAAGCTAGTAATGGAGGGAGTAGCAAGTGAGGTCAGGAGTTATCATGCTTATTATAATAACATCATATAAGCTTTCATCTAGAGGGACTACTTTAGTGCTTAAAGTTGAACCTTAAACTCAGATGAGATTAAGTCATTTGGATAGCTGATTTTTTAAAAATATTTTCATCTATCTTCACTCATTTCCTGAGGATGATTTTTTGTTAAGTGAATATGATCTTACTATCTGAACGTGAATGGATTTTTTTCATGGGAAAATGTAGGCTTTTTTAAAGCTGTGTACTAAGATGTGGATTTGGAAAGACAACCAACATTTTCTGATTCACTGACAAATGAACACTAACAGTTTTCTATCTCATTGTATCTAATAATCGCAGAATTCCTTTAACAAAGAAACTTGTCATAACCGTGTCATGTCATGCACAGCATTTTCCACTCTGTGCTTATCTTCTTTCTATGTTTTGTACGTGTGATGAATTGATCTCAGACAACACCCACCCAGCCTCTCACTAACTCCTCTCTCCTGTGGGACTGGGAGAAAACAGAAGGAATGTGTCAAGATTCTTGGGTCGAGATAATGACAGTTTAATAAAGAAAGCAAAAGTCGTGCACCAGCCGTGTCAATGGTTTTGCAAGACTGACATTAAAGAAGTTAAATATTCTTCAGTCTCATGATCATAGCTGCATGCCTAACTACCTGAAATTATGTGGAAAAAACCTATTGATAAGAAGAACAAAAGACAAGATACTTTGCAATCAACAAAAATCAAAGATATAAAGAAAGAAATGTGTATGTTATTTGTTAGCCAGACTAGGAAACTTTTCAACATGTAGTTCCTAAAATCTAGTAACCTGGTTAGCATGCCTACTATTGCAAGATGATGGATTAATTATCAACTGTGATTAAGAAATATGATTACAAAAGGACCCCAGTATATGGAGAAAGTGCATGAGATCCATTTGCCCTACAGATCCAAGTGGGAAACACTGGGCTGGGTGGGTCTGTCCTAACCTCCAGATGAAAAACAGGCTAAGATGAGACCCTGATGTTTTGATGATTTGCTGTTTGCTGGCTATATTAAGAAAAATCATTACTAAGATAAAATCATTATCAAAGGACCTGTTAAATGTCCCCTTAAGTACACAGTATTTTTAAGGTCCTTGAAGGAAGCATCTTGCCAGGATTATATGCTATCATGCAGGTTGTTCATACGTGCTCAATAAACAGGAGTCTGCTATCCAGAAATCTGGGTTAGCATTTCAAGTAGCTGCAAACTACACCCTTGTGAGATAAGAAGAAAGTAAAACCTCTGTGCATCTTAGTCACTAACCTTGACATTGTGAAAGAATAATTAAATCTACTGTGACTTAACGACATTTTTCTGCAGTTTGCTTGTAGCTGTAATCTCAGGCTGAGTACATTAAGTCCAATTAGGGACTGCAGAACTATTGACCGAATTCAGGATAAATGTTTACAACATATTGTTTACTTACAGGTGGAAAACCTCAACCTGGCCATTTCAGCCGTTTGACATTTCAGCCGTTTACCTGAAGACAATAAACGTGTTTAAATCTCTTTCAGAACATTTTCTGACTGCTTGCTTCATTCCTGCTGTGTTCAATACTAAATAAACCCTTGGGACATAATGGAGAAGTACTTCAGCACCTTAGAAAAATACTGCAAACTACCTCTGGTACTGTACAGCAAATTCATCACTCATGTAACTGTACTCCATGGAATTACTGTGGGAATGAACAAGCCAGCTAAGCAGTATTTTGACAGTAGAGTGATTCAACTGAACTTTTATAAATTGCTAATAAGCCATTAAGGAATTATAATAATTTCAGTTTTCAAAACTGAAACAAGGTTTATTTTGTAGATATTGTGCTAGTATGCTGCTGCTCACATCCCTCCTTCTGCAGTACCCCAATTCTATTCCAAAACACCAATACATTGTACACTGCAAAAATACAGCATTTTTTGTACACTGCAAAAATACAGCATTTTTAAGCATATGGAGTCTAAGACTGAATTTGTGATTTTGTGCTGAAGATAGACCTATTTCCTATTAAAAATTGGAGATCTATACTTTTGCCTTGTTCTGCTCACAGTAAGGTAAGGTATTGTCAATAGTAGTACTGCATGGCATTTTATGTTTTTGCATGACAAACCAATGGAATTGGTGGGCTTTATTCCTTCCTTGCTGGACTTATATTTGATATAAGCTTATATTTGAACATGTTTCAAAAGTTATCCACCTGTTTATGTATATATGCACGTGAATGAGAAAAAGGAAATAACTGAAACCTTAAGAATTAATACATTTCTGATGCAGAATTCTGTGGTGTCTTTTCTGGAATGTGCACCACAAATATTGAGGTTGTTTGTCATTGTCAAAATGTTACAGTCTATTGAGTCACACTTATAAATAACCCCTTTGGGACACATCTACTGATTTTAAGTGCTGTACTCCACAACTGCTCTGTGAATCTGGCCCTCCAAAGTACATAAAAGGATTATATGTGACTGCAGTATGCTCTGAAATCTGAAAACTTTGTTTCTATAATCAGTTACTGCATCATTTTATAGCAAAACAGGCATATTTGAAAACTTTCCTTACTTATTAGAATTTAAATGGGCCTTATTTTACTCATTTGCCTAGTCCTAATCAGTTTCCATTACACTACAGAAAGATTGACAGCAGGAAAAGTTACCTCTTTTAGGAGCTTGCATGAGTGGAAGGAGAAACCATATTCAGTAACACTGTTCTAATGCTTTTCCTATTTCTTATCTTGTTAGATTCATTGATAAATGGTTAAATATGAGCCTAAGAGAGGACTGAATTGCACTGATGCTCCCAGAAAGACCTAATTACTACCCTGTGGATAAAGTGTGTCAAAATGATGGCTGCTATGGTTTTAATAATGAGACATGAAAATTGTGAATTATATACCAGTCTACATTACTTTACTGGAAATGAATGTCTTCTACAAAGATCTTCTAGCTGCAAAATATAGACTCGAAAGATCTATTGTAAGAAGTTGTATCTTTTCTTCTTTATGATACTTGTTCACAGGCTTCTTTCTTTTCCTCTTTCTGATAATTGTTTACAGACTTCTTTCTTTTCCTTCAAAATTAATTAGTTCAGTAATGATCCAGTAGTCATTAAAGCTTCTTCAGAAGCTTCATTCTTCTCAGTAGCAACAAATATAGGATCTGAGACATCAATAACCTTTACCCTTCTTCCCCTGCTACCCTCATAATTAGACCTAACAAATGGCAAAAAGAGTGTAACAAATTAATACAGAAAACTTGAAAAAAGCCACATCATATTTGTTAGATCTTAGACATGTTTTGCTGTACTAGCCTGTGTAATTACCAACTCTGAAGCATATTATTATAATGAAAAAGTGAATGAGAAGCTGTGGTTATTGAGCAGCATATCTGATAGAGTGAGTTCATATACTTTGAGGCTCAATCCAAAATTTATTGAAATAAATACAAGTGCCTTCTGGATTATATTTGAACAACATTTGAGTACAACTTACTGACAGACAAATACTGTCCAAGTAGAAATCAACCAGTAATGACCATCACCATATGAGTGACAGTGAATTGTGTCTTAGTGGAAGTTAATTTTGACCTTGTAATCTTCAGATCTTGCTCCTTCTGTTCAGTCACTGAGAATTATCTATTACTTATATATGACACAGATTTTCAAGCTTAGTATGCTGATCTATCGTAATTAATTTGCATTCTGAGCTTAGTTGGTGATATTTGAATTGGATTAGATTGTTTATAGAATTCTTTGTAGTTTCTGTGACATCAATAGATTTATTGTATCCTGACAGAAAAATATTTTGTTTGCTATCAATTGTACCCTATGAGAAAGATTTTACATGTACAGTAAGCAAAATCTGTACAAGTAGATGTATAGAACAAAAACAAAAACACAAACTGAACATCATGGAGTAAACAGTATGACATTGTTGTATCCTATTTTTGTCCAAAATATTCTGAAGGAAATACTGATAGATATATTGATATTCCACTTTAAAATAGTAAGTACCCAGTTTATCTGAAAATAATTGCTCTTCAAAGTTCCAAAAGGATCTTCAGCTGTGTAGAGAGGTATCTCCATAAGAATGGACATGTGAGCAAACCCAGACTTGGCGGCGCCAGTAAGGATGGCTACAGGGAATAAGTAAACAAGGACACACAAGGATGGTTACAGGGAAGACGTAAACAAGGACACACAAGGAGAGCCACGTGTGGCACGTGACACGGGAGTGAAGCAGCAAGAAAATGGAGGCAGAAGGTGGAACCAAGGGAGGCGCCTTGAGAGCAGTGCCTGGCCAATCAAGAGATGTTGCTTAGCGCCTGGCAGAGTTGGTCACCAATCAGAGTTGTGCTTCCAGTGCGTGGTCAGCGCTGGTGGGTATATAATGAGTGAGCTTCAGGTAATAAACGGCAATGCTTGGATTGTATTAGTCCGTGTACGTGTTGTCCATTGATCTCCCGCCGCACAGCTGTTTTTTTTTTTTACAAGCAACAGCCCATATTCTGTCTGGATCATGCCTAAATCAATCAGTCAGTGTACATCCCAGCTTCATTTGCTTTAACATATATTTGATTTAAATTGTAAAAGAAATCTTCACATATGTATCTGCATACATACAAAGAAATTACAGTATGATTTAGTAACAAATAATATCTCAGGTATTCTTCTTATGTGTGTATTTGCTTTTCTCAAATCAAAATAAATTCAGCTTAGTCTGGCAGAGAAAATATGGACTAACTGTTTTTATTTTAATCTAATTTTTAGGACCATTTCCAGGGACAGCAATTTTATATTGCACATTCATTTTAGCTGGGAAAAGACCAACAGTGTGCAATTCTAGAGTTACTACAGGTTTTTCTACGGATTATGCATCTTCTCCTTAACTGAAATTTACCAAATTATTTGGTGCTTGGTTTTATCCTGATTTTTACCTCACTTCTCAGAAGCTTCCAAATACGTTGGTTTGTATTTTAAACATTTAATAACATGAAAATATAGGCAAAATATTTTTACATTGTATGTTGCACAAGTACAGTATCTTGTTATTTTAATAACTCCTTTTTCATCTAGGCCTGGTAGTCTTTCCCTAGACATGTAACATGTTCCTGTTCAAAACAGAAACTAATAGGTTTTCACTTTCATGTGGAAATGTTAAATAAAATGTTAGAAAATGACACTAAACAGATTTATCCTTGCATTTGTACAGAGGTGAGTTAGGGACAGAGCAACATCATGAGGTCTAGGAAATGATGACTTCAGCTAAAGAAAGTATCAGATTTAAACTTAGATTCTGGGATGTGTTCTAGATTTCCCTTTCTACTGCATGGCATACTGTTTATATCATTGATTTAGAAAACAAGACTTACATTTTCTTTCACTTTGAAATGACATTGGGTCTCTATGGTCAAAACATGCCATGCTGCAATAAATATAAATTTTAAATTTCAGTTCCCAGTATTTAACTTGTGTCTCTGATGTTCATATTTCTGGCTGAATGCTTCCAAATGCCTGTTGGTAGATGGTATTAATGCACTAATGCAAACCTGTTTATTTTGAAGAAAATACTCATAAAAATCATTAATTCGTTCTGAGATAAAAACCAAAACCTCAACAAGAATTCCAATTAGTATTCAGATATGGATTACTTTGATAGAAGTGCTTTATTATTTATAACAAAACATACATGTTGAGCGTGAGAAGATTATAAGACATCAGACAACTAATAATGAAGGTTAGGTCATGGATAACAAAGAAACAAGAAATAGCAGTAGAAGTCCCCACTACATAACTTGGGAGATTCAGAAACTTTAAAGCCATATGGACTATTCAACCATCTAATATGTCCTCATATATTTGTCACAGTTCATTAAATATCATTCACTTTTTCCTGTATTGGTCCATTAATTAGTGAACTTCTGCCAGGTCTTCATTTTGGGAGCCATGTCTTTGACTATATTTATAAGGAAATCACTAAAGTGGAGTACCAAACTCCACTTAATATCTCTGCACATTATTGCAATATAAACATACAATATTAAAAACCTAACTTACTGTTAGAAAAGTGGTCTAGCTGTCAGAATGCAGTGAATAGGAAAAGTAAAAATAAAACACAAAGTACAGTGAACTGTATGGCACACAGTCACTGTATCCTGGGAGAACTCTATCAACAGACTGTAATTTATTCAGCCTTTATGTTTCTTTTCCACTGGATCAAAAGCAGACAATACTCATTACTAAAGGAAATCATAGCCTGACTTTTTAGGGAGGAGAGTTGTGTTATTTCTATGACTAATTTATGACTCCATTATTTCATGGAAGAACATATCACTGACGCTTGAAAGAAATGAGGTTGCTGATACTGAAATGTTCTAAAGCAGTATAATATAAAAATATAGAGAAGTCAGTACTGTAATTAGAGAATAATTTTCTTCCTTAACTGCAATTTCTTTGATCAAGGTCAAAATTTTTAATGGACAAGATCTTATTTTAGAAACATATTCTTCAATGTATACCTTTCTGGATAGAGATCTTATGCTTCTCTATTAATTAGAAATACGAAGGTACAGATGACCCTTTGTTGAAGTCTGATAGATATTCAAAACAAAGCATCCCAACAATTTTAACATATGAGGTATTTATATGTTTGTGTCATATGATTATATGTGGGTTATAGAAGATAAATGGTACCTATAAGAGCTGCAAACCAAGGTCAAAGGTAAAGTAACGGATGTTCCTTAACATCACTCATCTTTCCTCCTCTGTACTATGCACCTGAGAAAGTAAAATATGCAGAGCTATCAAAAAAGAAATGTTAAGATAGTTTTAAAACAAGTCAGGTGAAACCTTTAAGCACCATTGGTCCTGTTCTACCCTGCTTTAAAATTTCTGACATCATAGCTTCTAAAGAAATCTTTCTCTTCACCTGTGACACCAGTGTTGCAAGAAGAATTTGCTTTTCTGGAGAAGGAAAGGATTTTTTTCCTAATCACATGTAAAAATTTGCAGTNTAGAACATGAGAAAAAGTAAAATAACCCTCCTCTTCTTATCAGGTTTGTGCTGTTGGCAGTTTTCCAAAATGAGTTACACTCTGAAATGGAGCACACAAATCGCCTCAAAAAGTTAAAGCTATGTTTTCTGTCTGGTAGTTTTGTTTTGTTTTGTTTTTCTCTTTGCTAATTGTAAGTCAGCTCACTATAGGTTACTATGATATAGCCATTGCTATCTACTAAAGTAAATATAATTTAGTCCAGATTTAATTTTCAGATGACTAAAGAAAAGAAAGTAAATGTACTACTGTAATTGCTGTCTCAACTATGCACCTTAGGATAATCTTATTCATAAGATTTTCTGAAGTAGCACAGATGAACGATGTTGGTTAGATGTTGTAACTTGACTTGTACACAGTGTACAAAAAAGGAGATTTTTCATGCTCTAGTTAATTAATTGGATTATGTCTTCAAAAGGATTGACACTTAATATGTTCTCATTCTAACCATTTTTTAAGAAAGTTTGTAGAATAGACTTCAGGAAAACAACCTAAAGATGAACTTTCAACTTGTGCTATAACAGAATCTTCATTAGAAGAAGCAGTTTTAGAATGCAAGGAAAAATGTTAAAAAGAAGATGAAAGGCCACACTTTCATGAACAGAACAGATATGAAGGACTAAGGAAGAGGTTAGTAATTCTGAAGGTATTCAGGCCTGTAAAAATTCCAGATGAATACTGAAATATAGCCCATCAAAACCTAGCAGAAATACTGAAAACTATGACAAGCTGAATACTGTATTTAGAGGTTTGCACTGATCCCAAATTTGAAATAAATTCAACTAGTTTAAGTTTGTAGCCTTGCAGAAATCACTGCTGATTGCTGTAGAAGACCTCTACAGGATCAGAGATTCAGAAGTGTGCATAGTAGATTGTAAAAGGATTTCAACTGAATAACTGACTAAATTGATTGTTTGGCCTGTTAGATGTCTATAGGTGTGGAGTCTGTGAAGAGTGTGCAGGGATAGTTAACCATACTGCACTCTGGTAGCTGATCTTCAAACTATTCTTAGACTCAAAATTTCCTATTTGTTATGATGATTCCCAGATGCTCTGAAATCTCAAAGATCTGAAAAATTTGGGTACGTTGGGCATTTCATGAAACCTGATAAAATCTTATTCCTTGGATTAAACTCACAACCATTAGCCTGGGTAATATTTCCTGTATATGTGTTTCTATGGGTGTGTGTGACAGCGCAGGGTGTTTTTTTAGAGCTACACACATCCAAGGGGTTGTCGTATATTGTCATACAAGTGAAAGTGTTCACATATCAATGGAATAAATATCCAAAATGAGATCTAAACTAGCCTGAAGGCATGAGAATAACATTTTTATTTAATCTGTGGTTATTAATTCTGCTCTTGGGTGGAAAATAAGTGGGTTTTGAAGCTTCAGGTAGCTGAAGTATGCAAAATCTAGATTTTTACTTGAATTTTGTTGACTATATGCTTGGGGAGCTGAAAGAATGGTGCTTTGTAATTCAAAATTGCTGCAGGACAAGAAACCTGTACTTTTATCATGAAAGCAATAGTTAATGTTGCATATTTTATACTGGCACAGCACTTTCCATTTCAAGGGATTGTGAGAGTCTGCATGCACACACAATACTCCACAATCTGACAGTCAGCACAGCAAAGAGGAAGGAAAAGATACGTTCTTGTCTTGATATCAGAGGCATGACTACCCAATATCAATTTATATGCAATTCTTAATGAAAAACAGGGCAACTGATACATCTGGTATATAAGTCCTTTTTTCAGAACATAGAGAGATCAAAATATACATAAAGTCACTAAGCCTAAGAAGTGCTCTAAAGCTGGGAAAAAAATTAATAAACTGATTAATATTTAAAAGTTGTCTAGAAAGAACTTTCTTCAATATTTATAAGGCGTCTTAAATCTGCACCAGAAATGCTAAATACTGCAGAAATACTTAAAATCAAGAATGCAAGTCTATGTCACTAACATCCTTTTTCTTAGACAACTTCCTTGCAAATTTTTGCAAAAGATACGCTTTTACATATAAAACCCTTGCCTAGCAGAATTCCTTCTCGATTGCTTAAATAGCTGTTGAAGCACTGAAGATATTTACTAATTACTATTACATAAACTGCAATGACTACGTGTTAACTGGTTTGGTTTACAGAACGACAAGGAATAAAAATCATATAATCATAAAATAGTTTTGGTTGGAAGAGACCTTCATAAAGTTCAACCAATAACACAACACTGCGATGTCACCACTAAACCATGTCCTTGAGCCCCACGTTTACATGTCATTTAAATACCTCCAAGGGTGTTGATTCCACCACATCCCTGGACAGCCTGTTCCAGTGCTTTACAACCCTTTCTGTGAAGACATTTTAACTAATGTCCAACCTAAATCTCCCTTGGCACAACTTGAGACCGTTTCCTCTCATCCTATCGCTTGTTACATAGGAGAACAGACCAATCCCTACCTCACTACAACTATGTTTCAGGCAATTGTAGAGAGCAATAAGGTCACCCTTGAGCCTCCTTTTTTCCAGACTGAACCACTCCAGTTCCCTCAGCTACTCCTCATACGACTTGTGCTCTAGACCCCTCACCACCATCTTTGTTGCCCTACTTTGGACATGCTCCAGCACCTCAGTGTCCTTCCTGTAGTGAGGGGCCCAAAACTGAACACAGTATTTGAGGTGCAGGGGGACAATCACTTCCCTAGTCCTCCTGGCCACGCTATTTCTGATACAAGCCAGGATGGTGTTGGACTTCTTGGCCACCAGGGCACACTGCTGGCTCATGTTCAACCTGCTATTGACAAATATTCCAAGGTCCTTTTCCACCAGGCAACTTCCCAGCCACTCTTCCCCAAGCCTGTAGGCGTTGCATGGGGTTGTTGTGACCCAAGTGCAGGATCTCTCAGTAGGCCTTGTCCAATTCCTTCTGTATATCCTCCCTACCTTCAAGCAGATGAACACTCCTGCTCAACTTAATGTTGTCTGAAAATTTACTGAGGGGGCCCTCGATCCCCTCATCCAGATTATCAAGTAAGATACTAAAGAAAACAGGCCCCAAAAGTGGGAACACCAGTTGTGACTGGCTGCCAGCTGGATTTAACTCCATTCACCACAACTCTTTGGGACTTGCAATTCAGCCAATGTTTTATTCAGGGAAGCGTACTCCCATCTGAACCATGAGCATCCAGTTTCTTTAGGAGAGTTCTGTGGGAAACAGTGTCAAAAGCTTTGCTGAAATCTAGGTACACAACTTTCACAGCCTTTCCCCCATCCACTAAATGGGTCACCTTATCACAGAAGGAGTTCAGGTTAGTTAAGCAGGATCTGCCTTTCATAAACCTATGCTGACTGGGCCTGATCACTTGGTTGTCCTGCATGTGCCACATATTGAGACTCAAGATGATCTGCTCCATTTTTCACTCTATATTTTCCCAATTCTAATATAAAAGTGTCAAAAAGTAAAGATTTCACAGTGGTTTTAAAGAAATCTTAGTTGAAAATTAAGAATACCCGGTTTGTCTTATTAAGATAGCCTATAAATAAGAAATACAAACCCAAAGAAATACATGGATTGATCTGATTTTCTCCTCCCACTTTCTGAATTTTGTGATTATGCTATGACCTCTTTGCACACCTTTGATATCTCTGTGAGCCCACCTCAAGTCAGTATATGCCAGATGCCCTGAGGGCAAGACTGTAGTAATGCTTTCAGTAGAAGAGCTTTCTGGAAAATTTAGCTAATAATGGAAATAGTCAAATCGCTGAGTTGGTAGTTTTGGATGTTAGGCACAATCCACACAGAAGTGATGGCAAGTGAAGACAATAGGAACTTGTTAAATCTTTTCATATGTTTACTAATTTCATACTTGAAGACTGTAGTGGGAAATAAATCTATACAGTTTATAGGCAAGCAATTTCTAAGACAGTGTGGTTTCTTAGATGTTTCAGTAGTGTTTCTACTTCTGTTCTTGATATTCTTCCCCAGTTTTAATTACAGAGGAAGTCATTGACACAGCAATAATTCCTGAAATTACTTCAGATACCTGATGTCACAGTATAACAAAAGCAACTTAAAATGCTTAATTCTTATCCATTCTTATCAGTGTCATCCACTTTACTTTAATGACCATATTTTTAAAAGCAATTTCAGAAATGCAAATATATAAAAACTTTATTGTTAGAATCTCAATGTGATTTAAATTCCAACCATAATCTGACAAAAACAATAGTGTCTAGAATTACAAGCAGATGTGAAAAGAATAAAATAGAAAACAATTTTCCTACTAGGACACTTTATATTGATAAAAGTTTGGAATACATTATGTCTTTTGTCAAAATCAGGACACAAATTTTAAACATAAGCAAACCAAAAATCTAGGATATGACAAAAAGTAATTGATATTCTGTGCTTTGAAACACTAAATAATCAGTACTTAAATATAAAACAGTGAAATCTGCTAAGCTAGTACTTAATTCAAACAACAGAGATCTTATCATATGAAATTCTAATTTTTCATACAGTATGAAAAGAGGAAGAGGAAAAAAAAACAATCTCTTTGTTAGAATTTTAAGCTACCAATATCTGTTCTGCAGTACATGAGGAATGTGCTAGATGTGGCAAATATATAATAATTTACAATATGATCCCAACAAATATACGAATCTGCTTTACCATTCATTCCTAATAAAGATGTCAAATGACCAAAAAAAATTATAGTTCAAAATATAAATAGATATAAAATAGGTATGAAGTAACAATGTAATGTTTATGTTTCACAATCATCACTTTTTTCTTATTAACAGATGTATCATTATTTTATTTTGTAAATATTTAGGTTTGTGTAGGATACAATTCTGCAAATATTACACTTGTACAAGCATATTATGTATATTAAAAAAAGCATTTATATAACAATTATCTTAAAGGTTAATAGTAAAGTTCATAAATACCTTTGAATCATAGAATTACAGAATCCTAGAATGGTTTGGAAAGAACATTTAAAGATCATCTAGTTCCAATCCCCTTGCCATGGGCAGGGAGGTCTTTCTCTAGATCAAGTTGCTCAAAGCCC
>VYZX01020535.1:0-12921 GCA_013401335.1 Brachypteracias leptosomus | reverse complement strand
TGCTCTTGTGAGACCCCACCTGGAATACTGTGTCCAGTTCTGGTGTCCCCACCATAAAAGGGACATAGATATGTTGGAGCTGGTCCAGAGAATGGCCACAAGGATGATCCAGGGGTTGGAGCATCTCTGCTACGAGGATAGGTTGAGGGCACTAGGACTGTTCAGCCTGGAGAAGAGAAGTCTCTGGGGGGAACTTACAGGCACCTTCTGATGCCTGAAGAGAGCCTACAGGAAGGCTGGTGAAGGATTCTTCATAAGAGTGTACAATGGCAGGACAAGGGGAAATGGTTTTAAACTGAAGGAGGGTAAGTTTAGGCTAGATCTCAGGAGGAAGTTCTTCAGTATGAGGGTGGCGAGACTCTGGAATAGATTGCCCGGAGAGTTTGTGGATGCTTCCTCCCTGGAGGTGTTCAAGACCAGGTTGGATGAGGCCTTGAGCAACCTGGTCTAGTTGAGAGGCATTCCTGTCCATGGCAGGGAGGTTGGACTAGATGAACTCTAGGGTCCCTTCTAACCTCAGCCATTCTGTGATTCTATATGTATACAAAAGTACTCATGGAATCACTTCAAACTAATATCAAAGTAAGAGAGCAGAAAGCTGATCCAATATTAAACTTCTTAGTGTCATGAAGTAAACCAAATAGCATAAAACCCTAGAAGCATCCTCTATAAACTGTATTTATCTGTTGTTACAAAACTTCAGTGAAAGTAATGGCATGGCAGGGTGAGGAGAGTGCTCCCTTTCAAGTAAAGCACCTGAAAGCAATTTCTTCTCCTGTAGACATCAGAAGCCCTCACAAATTTGGGATTTGGAAGAAGAGAGAAGGCTACTTACACAGTCTCTTCTACACGCTTTCCTTCACTCCCTGTGCACTACTTATTATTTCATAGCTCTTCAGTGTGATCATATGCAGCATAATGTTTCCATCTGAATAATTTACAAGCTAAAAGCACTCAAGAATATGACAACATTTACAAAGATACACATGCAAGGGCAGTTTTCACTAGGCCATTGCAAGGTACTTTTTTGTTGAAGCTGATTTCTGTAGGGAAGTACATCCTCCAATGAATAGCTACTTTGAATATATATCAGTTCAGTGAAACATGAAGTGTATTTTTATGCTTTATTTGGATCTCCAAATCTGAACTACTGTTTGCTTAAATCTTAAGAGTATGGGAAAAATAGCTGGCAAAAAATGTAAACTAACTTCAGGTCAAGCAGTCAGCATTCATGACAACTACCAGCAAATGGCAATAGCACTAGAGGGGAACATATTACCACAGCCTAAATGATCAAGACAACACACTTTAACTGGGATAGTCAGCACCAATTAAGCTCTTTATTTTTGATTGGAAGAGTTTTAAATACAAAGAGAAAAAAGACAGACAAAAACCTCCAGCCTTCTTTCCATAAAGAGAAGCTCCCTGATGATCTCTAAACTATTTTCTTCCCAACAGAGTCTGTGGTATGGTAAGATGGCCAAGGGTTTTGGGGCTTTGGCATCAAACATGAAGAAGGATGGAATTAAAGCATAGCAAGATAATAGAAATATTGACCGGTGGCCTCTGTGATGGGCAAGAAACAGTGACTTTCTTTCACAAATCAGAAGAAATAGCAACATACTCAATTCTTTCCTCGTCAAGACTTTTTCTTGCATGCAAAAATCTACTCAAGTTTTGTATGAGAAAAAACAAAGCTCCTGGGAGAAAGAAGAGGCTTATACAAATGCAACCCTTGCTTGACCTTTTTGTCTTCTTGGACAGTTAAACATCAGAGAGGTGAAACACAGAGAAGAAGAGAGGAAGTAAAAAGGAAGAGCAGGAAAGGAAAGGGAAGGGAAAGGGGGAGACTCATCCAAATACCGAGGCTGGCCAGATATACATTTGACACTTTTATTTTTGTAAAGAAATAGTAGGAAATTTTAGAAAGAGGGACATATGAAGAAATGCTAGGAACTGCAGGCACTCTGCACAATGTATTCCAGCAAAGGCAGGGGGAAAAGGCACACATCAGTCATTCAGTCCTGTTACAAACAAATCATTCTGCCAGAGCTCAGATTTGAGACAGCTTTGTTTGCAAACAGCTGGGATGCCTGCTACCATTTCCTAATGGCATTTCAATAATCCTCTATGTATAAAGCATCCCAATATACATTGAGACATCCATGCTATGGAAAAGAGAAAGGGGCACAGCTTTGTGCTCCAGTGTTTTAGCAGAGACTCTAAATCTGTATGAAGCACTAGTGAATAGACAGCTGCGTGTACAGTAGCACCATCAACTCCCATGTCCACATGGTTGTGTGATGTGAGTGCGCTTCACATCTTTGATTTTCCTTCCTCGTATGGACCAAGCCCCAGGGCTGGCAGGTACACTTTCTGCCTGCCTGTATTGGCCCTGTAGAACAGCAACACCTGGAGCACACTTTGTGGTTAGTAACTCCAGACCAAATGCCGACCTGCAGTCCTCAATTAGCCACAGAGGCTAATGATAAGGAAATAGTAAGAAAGATCACAGTCAGGTCTTGAGATTTATCATTTTTCCTTTTTGAGAACATAGGGGTTCTTTTGTTTGGATTTAAGGATTTAGTGTGCAAGGTCCTGCTCCTGGAGAGGGACAATCCCAAGCACAAATACAGGTTGGGCAATGAGTGGATTAAGAGCAGACCTGCAGAGAATGACTTGGGGGTGCTGGTTGATGAAAAGCATAACATGAGCCGACAATGAAGCCAACCATGTTCTGGGCTGCATCAAAAGAATTGTAGCCAGCAGGTTGAGGGAAGTGATTCTGCCCCTCTACTCTGCTCTCATGAGATCCCACCTGGAGTCCTGTGTCCAGCTCTGGACCCCCCAGTACAAGAAGGACATGAACCTGTTGGAGTGGGTCCAGAGGAGGGCTACAAAGATGATCAAAGGCCTGGAACACCTCTCCTACAAGGACAGGCTGAGAGACTTGGGGTTGTTCATCCTGGAAAAGANTTGTTCATCCTGGAAAAGAGAAGGCTCCAGAGAGACCTCATTGTGGCCTTCCAGTATCTGAAGGGAGCCTACAACAAAACTGGGGAGGGATTTTTCATGAGGACTTGTAGTGATAGGACAAGAAGTAATTGGTTAAAACTGGAAGAGGGTAGATTTAGATTATAAATTAGGAAGAAGTTTTTCACCATGAGGGTGATGAGCCGCTGAAACAAGTTGCCCAGGGAGGCTGTGAATGCCTCAACACCACAGATGTTCAAGACCAGGTTGGATAGGGCTTTTAGCAACCTGGTCTAGTGGAATGTGTCCCTGCCCATGGCAGGGGGGTTGGAACTAGATGATCTATAAGGTCTCTTCCAACTCAAACCATTCTATGATTCTTTTTTTTTTTTTCTTTAAAACCCCCTTGGTTTTGCCATGGTGCAGAGCTCCAAGCAGCTGTGGGTTTAATCACTTAGAGCAGCAATTGCTTAGGGTATCGGAGATTTTGCTTGGCCTTTGCCCATGAAAAAAAGATGACATTGCCTCTGAAACACTTCAGATGCCAGCTAGGAGGGTTGCATCTGAATTTCCATGCTTTTCTGATTCCTGTACGATCATTGCAAGACCTGCAGAGGAGCCGTGCAATTCCTTTCCCCTGCTGGGGCTGGCACTTGTGTTTTGCCTTCTGAACGGAGCTCAACCCCATTAAACATCATACAGGGCTCAAGTATCAAAGTGAGAGAGGCTATTTAAGTACTTGGAGCTTTTGGAAAAGGTGCTTTCAAGACTCCAGCTATGACTGTCTTCATGAAAGGGGTGCATTTCCATCAGTCCAGAGGGAGCTGTTCTGCAGGAGAAGCAGCAAGAAAGAAATGTTTTTTGTAGCTGATCTGGGGTTATTAATCTAGTGGAAACTGCAAGCTAGTCACATTTGAGCAAGAATTACAAGAAAGGGGTGTTCTGCTCTGTGCTGCAGACAAGAAGTGACATCCACCGAAGAGCAGCAATGGGTGCTCCCTTCATATATTGAGCAAGTTTGTTCAGGATCCTCTGCCAAGAATGACTAGTTTTAAATAAAACGGCAGAGGATTAATTCAATGCTCCTGTCCACTGCATGTCTGCATTTTTTTTTTTAGAAATTATTTTCTCTTTTCTTCCCAACCTTAACAAGTATATAAGATACGTAGCTGTATTCCAGTAGTTTTTCTGGAGCTTATTTGAAGTTTTTAAAGGAGAAGAGCTTTGTTCCTGTACTAAAAAAGGCAATGCAGATCTGCTGGCATTATCCACCCTCTTGACGCACACTCATAAGTGTCAAATAAGTTGTGTGACAAGCTACTGTTCTTCTTTTGCATTCATAAATATCTTTCTGTCCTTTCTTTCCTGATCTATAGTCTCTCTCAGCATAGTATCTTTCCCATTTTGCATCTGCAGGGTGAAGATGGCAAGGTAGGGGGATAAGACTTTTGCCATTCTTTCTGCTTTTTTACTGATACAGCTGAAAAGTCACTCTAAGACTAGTCTTGTGAAATAAAATGAAATTACTAGAAGTGTGTGCTCAAAGAATGTGAAAAGATTTCTTTCTAAATGGCAAAACCACTAAACCAGAACTCCTATCTTTGTATCTGTATCGGTTTAAGGGAAGGGAAGGGAGCTAAGACACTATATTTTCAGGTTATATTAAAAAGTATATAAAAAAAATGAAAAAGTATATCGAAAGAATTGTTTCCAAAAGACATAGTAATGTAAGATTGTTGAAATCTCAGCTTATGGACTTAGCAAGAGATATGAACTACCAGTGAAAAGGCCCATTTTGACAGTCAATGGGTATCACCTGGATACACAGTTCCAGTGTATCTGAAGAGAAATTAGGATCAGCTCTTTTTTGTATTTTTTGTAAGATTCAGCTCTGCACAGGGTAGCTGTGCTTTACCCTATGAACTGCTACTTTGAAATTGCTGGAGCACTTCAGGTTTCGATGCAGTTCAGGGCTGCATAGACCTGCAATTCTCACAGGCTTTATATACCATCATTGCAGCAATCACAGATAGGTACAGTTTTAGCTATGATATTTTCTAACATGTTTTTTACTTAGCCTGGAAGGTTTTATAGTGTGGAACATGCTGTTTAGCATAAATATTGTCCCCTATGTCCCTGTCAGATATACACTGCCAGGCGCAACACACTCCATATAATCTGAGGTTCACATGCCAGCTTCCCACCTGGGCGGATGTGCCAGGTGGTGGACATCTGCTCACAGAGCTGATGAGTGGGCCAACAAGGCCTCCTGTGAGGGGCTGGGTGGGTCTGAGGGTGTTGTGGGGCTGCTCTGGCTTAGTGGTTAGGAGTGAAATCTGCTAGTCGGAGCAGCAGGGCATGGTCCCTCTCTCCTCACCTCTACCGAGGTGGTGCTGGGGTTGCATCGTGCCTCTCAAAGTCCAGGCATCAGAGTTCATCTAGGGAATCCAAGCAGCAAAAATAAATCAGCACCTACAAGGACAGAGTCAGAAAACACTGATGAAGCCATGAGGACAGGAATAGGCATGACTTTGTCCCATTTTCTTTGAGAAGTCGAATGAAAAAGGGTTCATTATTGGCACGGGAGAGAGAATCCTTACTGGCAGTGACGACGGTGTTGCTCTGACCCCCTCTCAACACATGTGATATCCTCAGAGCATGGCAGGTTGACAGAGATGTGCAGTGCCCCCTCACCAGGCAGTAGGGCTTGGCAGGGAGTCCCCGAGAGAGCTGTGATGTGGTCCTTTCCAAAACCCAAGGAACAGCATCCTGGTGCCTGCCTCCTGTCTGGGGCCATCTCTGTGTACCTAAGAAATATTTCCTATACTCAAGGCAGTGTTCAGAGTTTTGAAAGATGGACAGCAGGGTCTGCTACGCACTCCTTGTGCTTCTTGCCTGCTTGGGTTTCCTTAGTTGCCCATCCCTGAGAGTTCTGTTTCCAACTTTCTATTCTTCCTGTCTGGTTAACTGTTGCTTCCCTCTTCACAGGCTGGTTTTTGCTTTCTGTTTTCTTGTGCAGAGCCTGGCAACCTTTCCATTCAATATTATTGTTAGACAGGAAGAGCCATGATAAACTTGAACCAATTCTGCTTTTAAAGCTTTTTACCTTCTCTCCTCATATGAGTTCTTCAGGTGTTCACTTTCTGGAGTGACCAGAGGCACCTGCAATGGAAATGTGGAAGTTAACAGGTGGCAAGGACTTACCTGCCCAATTGCTACTTCTGAAATACAAATCCCTTGGATGGGTTTGCTCAGCTCAGCTGAGCCATTTCTGGTGGGATCACCACACAAAGTGTGATGGCCAACCTGTATCAACCTTACTCTGCACTTTCACAGAGCTGCAGGCTGGTGCATGACCTTAGTTACCCCTGCAGCAGCCATCCCACCTTTGAGGGGGAAGGCTTTTATTGTCATGCTATTTGTGGCCCTGACATACCTCTGCAGTTTCTGCTTTCTCCTCTGGTGCTGGTGACTCCTTGACTGATGCTCCAGCAAGGCCAGCCACCTCCTCCTCAAAGAGTTCCCCATGTTGCTCGATGAAGAACTCCACCAGCTGTGTCACCTGCACACAGCAAACCATTGGTTTCCAGCCTGCTGGCTGAAAATGGGTCAAACAGCCTTTCCCGCTCCTGACCCTTGTTTCTGCACAGGAAGCTGCAGCTGTGGGGCTGCTCTTCCCGGCAGCTCCCCCACGAGCGTTTGCTGAAGACAGGAGACAGCCAGGAACCACAGAACAGCAAATCCCAGGTGGGCCCAGAAGGCTGTAGCTGGCTGGTAAACACAGTGTACCTTCCCTGTCCCCTGCACCAGGACATCCAGGAGGAGCGTGTGCTCCTCAGCTGGGCTGAGCAGGTTTAGTCCCATGCAGATGGCCAGGTTGCCAGCAGTCATCCTGCTGGTGGCCACATTTCTGCTGATGTTTAGCTGCAGGGACAGCAGGCTCTTGAGGAGCTGGAGGTTGGCCGTGGGCAACTTGCCAGCTATCCTGAGAGGGAGGGAACACAATGTCAATAAAGTAGACGTTATCAATATAGGTCTCTCACAATGATCTCACCCAAGCCCCCTCAAGGGAAGGTTCCCTGGCCACCTCTGGTCTACAGCAGAGGGACAGCTTTTGCTGAGATATGGCCACCTCCCTCCCTCCCTGCCCTTCTGGCAAGAGTCCCTTTGTGGAGCAACCACCAATGACTTAGGAAGAGCTCCAAGGAGAAAAATGTTTTTCTGTGACACTTTGTCCCAAAGCCACATCCTACAGTATCAAGAGGTGGCTGGCAGAAAACACGGATTTTTCAAGGAGCCCATCACTTTGTAGTCAAGTCCCAGCTTCTGCCAATCCCTGAGGAGCAGTCAGGCTGCTTGCCGCAGTTATTCTTTCAGTCCTGCCAGCCTCTCCTGCCTGCTGGTCATCTGCAGGATGCTCATCCACTTCTTGTAGATCTCTACCTCGAGGAGCTTGAAGGGGATCTTATGGAGGGAGTCCTGCAATGCCAAGGGCTCCAGGTGAGACTTTGACCACTGCTGTTGGGAGCACAGGCAGCACCCCCAGCACTCTGGCTCATGTGCAGGCAGCTGCTTTCACAGGTGACTATCAGCACTGATAGAGCCAACTACTGGGCTCCAGGCCAACAGGGGCCACCTTCAAGATGATGGCCAGCAGATGTGCAGAGGCTGACTTTTGAGGTGGACCTCTACTCTGTGGTTAAGGGCCTCCCTGAGCTCCTGGGAGATCCAGGATCTTCTTGCCAGCCAGAAGATCCCCTCCATGGATGGCCTGTGCTTATGCAGGAGAGCCAGCAGATCCTGCAGGGTGCAGAGGAGGACAGTTGCTTGGCTGGAGACAGGCCCAATATTGACTCCTTTAAGAAGAGCATGTTTATGGACACGGTGCTTCTTAACAGGGAAACTGAACCTGTAAAAACTCCACTAGTTATAACTCACACTTCTTGGCTACTTTGCTGTGTGTCTGAGGTTTTCTGAAATTAAAACACTAATATAAGCTGTTGTACTTGTACATGCAGATAATGGATTGCATGTTTACGTCTGTCCAAAGGATGCTCTCAGCTGTGGGATCCAAGAGTGCCTTTCAGGCCCAAGTGCCCATCACAGTCACATTGTGGCTCCATGCTGGAGCGAGTCCTGTTGCCTGCTAGCAAGTCCTGGCCAAAGGACTCTCACAGCACCTCACCACAGGTCCCTAACTTTGATGATGAGAGGCTCAGACCTCAAAGCACTCTTCTTCCCCATGGCATGACTTCAGGAAACAAAGTCCATTTTAAAAAGTTACTTACAGCTCATTGTTGTATGTTATGACCATGGTCCTGGTATCACTCTGTATATCTGCTGGACTAATAATGGCAGATTTAAAACACAGTCTGCCAGCTTCCCTCCTTTACCACTACTAACAGGAGTCATTTTTTGGAACACAAAAGTGCCACTGCAGGACAGAAGACAGAGAAGAGAAAGCTGGGATGGGTGGTGAAGCAAAAGTTGCACACACACTTGCATAAGAACATTTATCTGACCATGATATTGCTCTCCAGCTGTCAAAGATAGGATCCATCCCTGGGAAAGCAAGGATTTTTATTTTCTTTGGAGGCTTATTGTTTTCAAGGAACTGCTGTTGAATTTGTACCATGCAAGATATAATGGGTTTTTATCTAAACTTGTAAACTACAGTTGCATCTTGAAAAAGACAGAGAGTCTGAAGAGCAAGCAGAAAAACCAATCATAGGTTACATGTATAAGTGTTCAGATATTTCTTAACAGACTGAGGAAAAAAATCAACCCCTCTCCCTCCAACAACTCTGTCCCTCTAGCCAGGACAGTAATGATAAAAGTGCTGAAGTACATCTTTAGTGGCCTGATTTTCGGAAGTGCTAAGAAGCCACAGATTCCATTAAGTCAGAGGTATGTAACAGCTTTGAAGACTAAGCTTCTTGTATTTAAGTGCTTTAATGGAGATTTAGCAACTCAACATCTTGAAACCAGCTTTACAAGTTTCATTTACATGCCAAGGGCAAATGCCATCCCATTTTTGGGAAGAGACAAACCCAGACAGCAACACACTGCAGGTATTGCTTGTTCCCTGAGCTGAGCAGATGGGGTGGCCTGTGAGGGACCCTCACCTGCTCCCAGGCATGGGGCTCTCTGCATGTAAGTATTTGGCTGTGAGAAGCAAGTGGTCAACCCCAGCACTCACCAGGAGAAGAGACAGGAGAACAGCTCATTATCAAAGCAAAGGGACACTCAAGATGCTGGTGACAGCCCTGCATCTCTGAGCAGGTTGCAGTCAAGGTGTAATGTTTCCCTCTACTGGTAAAATTTCCAGGGATTTAAAAAAGATATTTGTTTTCTGCTGGAGGTGTCCCAGGGCCACCATGTGCTGCTTTGCTTGGGAGCCCTACCAGACCTCTGTCATTCTTCCCAAATCTCTGCCTCAGTTGAGTCCTTTGCTGAGCTCTGTCACACAACTGTGCCTGTTTAATGCTGTTGACTTCAGCAGGGTTGAGCAGGAATTTAAATTATGAAGAAATATTTCATGGCGATTTATGGGTAGCTGGAAAGACTTCATTGATTTCTCAGCACGAAAGCAATACCACAACACTGAAGCTATTCTAGGCAACTTAACAAGTCTCTTAATTAATTGCTGCTATTTGGTTGTGTTCAAAAGCCAGAACAGAGGCTCTGTTGTTGGAAAGTCTCAAGATTATGAGCTGGTAAGATGTGGTAATTGTACATATTGCACTGAGTGCACTATCTAGGTATTTTAATTGCTCAGCTAGACCACATGGCCTGCAGCCGGCTCCAGTAAGACTTTGTGTATGGTCTTCTGTTTGCAGTTGCCAGAGAAAACATCAGTGTTCACATCCATTAATGGCCTCTAGAAGTATGTAAAATTAATTTGAGAAGGAGCTTTCTGAGCTTTCACAGAAAGCATTTTAAAGAGACATGGGTTTCCCAGCTTACAAACTTCTGCCATTTTGGAGTTTTTTTCTTCCCTTGCACACAACTGCCCTGATGCCAGAGATTTCCCATTTACCGTCCAAGCAAGTGCAGTTTTGATCTGTGATAGCACTAGCAGGAGTGATGTTTTAAACTCAGAATATGTTTGTGATTTTCCATATGTAATAAGAACAAATGGAGAATTTCAGCTTCAGGAAAATTAAGTTACCACAGAATCACAGAATGGTATGGGTTGGAAGGGACCTCTGGAGATCATCTAGTCCAACCCCTCTGCTAAAGTGGGTTCACCTAGAGCAGGTTGCAACGGATCCGATCCAGGCAGGTTTTGAATATCTCCAGAGAGGGAGTTATGGCTAAATTTATTCAGATACAGAAGAGCCAGTGTTGCTCTTGAAACATCCAATCATTCATGCTCAGGTACCTACATTTAACGTCACTGATAGATTAACTGAGCTGTTGAACATGTCTTGGCACATGTTGTCATCAACTTTAGAAGAGCCTTTGGCAAACTGGCAGGTGACTTGAGTACAACTGTAGCTAATGTCATACAAGCTGGTGGGTCTTACAGTGACTAGGAATTTAAATGAAATTACAGTGAAAGAAAATTATCGGAGAAGAGTGCTCTGGGGGCAAATTAGTCTGCAAATGCCTAAATACCCAATTGCAACTTTCTTGTTCATTTAAGAACATGTCTCTGGTACAGCAGCAGTTGGAGTTTTCTAGAGATATCTTTATACCTTTGTGTGCATGCTGACATGTTAAAAATGTATCATAGGTTTTAAGTCCTGCTGATTAGAGTATTTTTGTTTTCACATCAATTCGTAGTTACTTTAGTTTTCCTTTTTAGTTTAATTGGAATCTATATTCTAGCAGTGAAAATTACCACCCTAGATGAAACAGGAGTTTAATCAAAAAAGGAGAGTATTTAGTGATGAGCAGCGTATGCTTCCCTGTGGCAGCTCTAACACTGTCCCAGGAGCCTTATGGTCAGGCCGTAGGAGGTCAGGTGAGGTAGGAAGTCTGCATCTTTCATCTCTGGAGTCACCTCCAGAGGTTGTCTACTGCCAGGCAGACTGGAGCACTGCACTTTTGCAGCCCTTATGGAGGACTAGGGTTACATTTGGGCTACTCACACTTTAACACCTAAATATTTCTAGAAGAAAACTGTTCCAGGACCTCATAATTTCTGGCCTTGTTCATGGATAGTTTTGATCTGTTTGGTGATGGCTTTTTATTTATCATCTTTAAACCAAATAATTCTGTACTGCTGAAGTGAGATGCAGATGAATTTTGTCTACTTTCATTAACCCCAACACCCCACTTCTTGAATACACATGTACACTTTAAATGTAGCCAAGAAAAGGTGAGCTTCCCTGAAGCTTTAAATTCAGTCTGTGTTGGAAAGTTGTTAATCCTATATATTAGCCCTGCAAATTCAGTAAATGGTGGAGGAGGAACTTGGTGAAAAATAGCTGCTTAATTCTACCTAATCTCTACTACTGAAGATAATGGGATTCCAGTGGCATTACTCTGAGATTAGTTGGAAGACCATGACTGCCTGCAATAACTGTGGGCATAATTTAGCTTTCTTCTGCACCGTTGTTAATGTGCAAGAGAGTGTGAGCTCAGATGGATGAGCCCATCTCTGTTTCCTTTGCAAGATAAGCCATTAGAAGAAAAAACAATCATTTCATAGTAAACTGAGCACAATTAACAGACATTTGGGGACAATAGACATTTTTCCAGATACAATTCTGAAAGCAGAAAAGGGCCACAATGACAAAATCACATGATTTAGAATTTCTCTAGGGAGCACAGTGTGAGAAAGAATGGATCTTTTTGTTAACCTGATTTCAGATCTCGTTGCAATTTGGAATGAGAAGGCTGAGTTATGCCGGATCATACATCTCGTTACTCACAATTTCTCACTGTTCTGTAATATATTTTGCTTGGCTGGAAGCCTTCATTTTCATACTCTCACCCTACTGTGATCTTAATGAACATGAGTGCTTTAAGCATGGCAGAAGGACTGGTCTCTTCTGGCCTGATTCTGCTCCAGTTGGGGGTCAAACATGTGCACAATGTGATCAAACCTCAGGTAACAAAAGAGGGAAAGGGGACACTAAGGATTTTCTGTATAACATGATGTCATCCCAAACATATGCGAGAGAAGTGTCCAGAGCTGGAATCCCTAATGAGAAGTGCAAGACAGCAATGATATTTTGTATTTAGATTTAGTGGGTGGAGTGGATATGATGAGAATCATGTGGTCTTGCTCTCAGTTTTGCACTGATTTTGTATGTGTCTGGGAGCAAGTCTTGTGTTTCTACTTCTGTGTCTAGAGAAAGACAAGATTACCTATCCCTGTCTGTAAAGTGCTTGGTGATAATGGGAAGAAAATAGTTAACAGGAACTAATATTTTCCAATTGTCAATAAAAGTAGAATCATGAAATGAACCTAGTGAAGGAACTTTGTGCTCAAGACTTGAAGGACATTTCCATCTATGAAGGGTAGGGCAAAACCATTTTCCTTAATGGTTTGGTATTAGGCCTATACTACTGAATGTCCAACAAAACTTCCATAAAAAGTAGTTGGAAGTATGATTCAGCTGTTGCCTAAGAAAAAACGTAGGAGTCTGTGTGTGAGATGGGAATCTCAGTTCTTATTACAGTCAATGGAGATTACATGGTACATTCAGCATAGTCTAGAGAGTGTTTCAAATGATTAAATGAAGGTGCCTGCTAGCTCCACTGTATGTGCTGTCTCAGCATAGGCATCTAGTGCTGTCTAAGATGCCCTGGGCAACACAGTTAGCGTCTAGCTGCTCCTGCAGAAGAATCTGAGCGCTGTGAAACATCTGTCAACCCCATACATCTCACACACTCTATGAACCCTATGTTTAGACTGCTGAACTGAGCCCAGGATCTCCACTAACAATGCTGAAAAGAGCAGTGCACCGTTACAGACAGAGCTCCCACGGAAGA
>VYZX01020531.1:0-10355 GCA_013401335.1 Brachypteracias leptosomus | reverse complement strand
TCTGCCTTCCTATCTTTCAATGCTGAGAGAAAAATGAGCTTTTCCATTTCCCTGCTGCAGCTGCTGAGCCTCCGGAGGAGCATCCCCCTGGGCCCTGTGATGCTGAGCAGCCCGTTACCATGGCAGCTCGGGTACCATCTCCCAGCAGTGCCCAGCAAACCAAGATGAAAATGCTTTGAGGTGCCAAAGCTCCTGCTTTGCCCTAAAATCACGCCGGGATGGGCCCAGCTCCTCTTCCCCTTGAGCTGATGCCACCCTGCACTTTTCACCCAGGAAAAGGAACAAGGAGATTTTCATTTCCAGCAGCCCCAGTGCAGCTGGTTTGTGCTCAGAGGCTTTTGTCCAGCAAAGAAAAATGTTGCTGCACAATTCTCCCTCTTAAAGCAACAAGCTTCATCGTGTCCTCATGGTTAAGGTCCTCCCCAACAAGCAGATTGAGGGGAAATTCTGCATTTGGTCTGAATACAATGAGCTGTTGAAAACCTTCCTCAAGACCTGAGGGATTCTTCTTGGTACATGTACCAGGATTCACTATATTATATAGTCCATAAGAGTTGATTACTTTTTGGGTTTTAATTATTTCACATGCTACCACAAGTGATTTGTTTACACCTGCATCTTGATGGCTCCATTATTTTGGCAGGTGGGACTCTTAAAGGAGAAACCTCCCTCTGGGGAGGGACTTTTTATAAAGGCCTGCAGTGATAGGATGAGGGATAATGGGTTCAAACTGGAAGAGGGAAGATTAAGATTGGAAATTAGGAGGAAATTCTTCACTCTGAGGGTGGTGAGACAATGGCAGGGGCTGCCTAGGGAAGCTGTAGATGCTCCATCCCTGGAGGTGTTCAAGGCCAGGTTGGGTGGGGCTTGGAGCAACCTCATCTAGTGGGAGGTGTCCCTGCCATGGGAGGGGGGTTGGAACGAGATGATCGTTAAGGTCCCTTCCAACCTTTCTATGATTCTATGAACATTTGTTGATTCAAAAATTAATGTAACCAAATTACACCTGCTTGAAGAAATTAGGTTGTTGCAATTATAATTTTCTAAAAGGGTATTTCCACATTGCAGCAGACAGGGGTTGAGTCACATATAATATGACAGTCACATATAACATGACAGTCATTGATATTTCTCAAAGCACTTTACCAGATATCTTGTTTTGCAAGCAAAGCAACATAAGGCATCTATGATTTTCTTAACAAGGCCCACAACAGGGGCATCTCATCTATGGGAGATGGTGGGATCCAAGGCTGCAGCCTGGGTGTCCTTCACTTCACAGCTTCATCCTGTCATTCTTGGTGTTTCTGGCTAATGAGAAGATTCACAACTCAAACCAGGTAATGTAAACCTCACCTTGCCCAATCTTCCATCACTTCAGGTCAAATGTAGCATTGTGGCAGTGGAGAGCTTCTATGGACAAGTCATGTGCGGTGGTGACTCCCACATGGGACCTGCCATCTCTGGAGCTTCCCTGTGAGACACACAACACCCATCAGTGGCTATTTACTACAGGATCCATAAACCTATAGGGGCTCAGCTGCACTTTGCAGACTCTCAGCCACCCGAGCACCTCTGGAGAGGTTTGTTGAAGCTGTGAGGATCTCCCATTAGCAGCAGCAGGCAGGTGCAGAACCTCTGGAAAGGAGAAGCCCCCAACCAGAGCCGCTTACCCAAAAAGCCACGTTATTCCTGACTTTTGGATCATTTGTGAGTGTTAATAATTCATTTGCAGACGTTGCAGAGCTCTAAATGTGGCTGATTAAATGCATTTGAGGTTCCTCTGGAGAGAGGCTGTTATTCCAGGAAACCACTCAGCCTCTGCAAATGCCTTGGAATTGGCACGCTCAAAATTACAGGTTCACTTACAGTGTTTTCCCCTCGTAAAGGAATAAACGTGACCTCTGATTCCAGATGTAATGTGCTCTGATGAATAACTACACAGTGTAATTATTTTAAATTCCCCATTGTCATTCAGCAGATCTGCTGGCAATGAGCAGTGGCCCAATGCAGAGAGCTCTGCCTGAGACAAAAACCTGCAGATGATGAGCCACCAGGTCACTGGTGAAATGCAAATGGTCATTTGGCAGCCCCCCAGCTCTGTGACAGGCTTCCCAAAAACCTGGTGTCCATCTAAAAATAGAGCCCTGGCAGAAAAGGCAGCTCCTTGCAGGGATACTCAGGCTATGAAGCAGCCAAGTCCTCTGGGTGGGATGAGCAGGCTCTGAAAGGAATAATGAGCTTTCTACCACCTTTGTGGCTTCCTGATTGTGTCACCAAAACTGAGTCCACCAGGTCTGTTGGGCTTCACAGTTAAGTTAGAGTAGATCTCTTCTGATGCATTTGGTACCACTCTATTTAAATGCCCAAATGAGAATTAAGCATTGATACCAATCTGAGCATGTATTTTTTGTGTTTTCATTAACTATCCCAGCCCAAACCAGCCCAGCAACCCCCAACAAAGTGGTTCTCCTGCTACTCCTCATGTCCAAATGGGTTCTAATTTGTGCCTGTTGCCTCTCATCCTGTCGCTGGGTGAAGACTCTGTTGAGATCTGCAAGTGAAACATATGATCAATTTTTACTGTCTATTGAAACTCTTTCCACACTTCATTCAAGTGGATCTTTTCTCCAGCTCAAGTTTTAGATCCCATTTTGATTTGCAATGTAAATCCCTTGCCCCTAAATGAAAGAGAAACCTCCCATCTCCACTTCTCTCTCTCTTCTTTGACCCAGGAGAAGGTGTCGGGCTGTTCAGATGAGATGCAACAGGTAATTTCTGCAAGGAACACATTTTCTACCACTGCTCTGTGTTTGGCCACCTGCTAATAAATGTCACAGCAGAGCAACAAACCACTCAGACGCTGCCAGCACTTGGATTAAGTGTATTATTATTATATGTAAGTGTGTAAGAGGATGTTTGAGCCAGGCTGGGAACACTATGTGCAGCCACAGAAAGGGTAAAAATACAGATAAACCATTAAAGGGTAGAAATGCAGCATTCCTGGCTTGTCATTCACATGGCGTAACAAGGGGAGATGTGTTAAATTCCTGCAAGTTTGGAGATGTAAATCTCATCTGACAGAAAAAGCTGTTTTCTGCAAGGTTAAATCTATTCAGATCTAACCCAGGATCCATCGATTTTCTTCTTCCAAACAGGAGAGCAACAAGGTGGAAACTTGTACTAGTGGCCAGCATGCTGAAGGGATTAAGAGGAAAATAAACCTGAAGATTTTATTCTGTAAGTCTGCAACTATCATCAGTTCATTAGTTCCACCAGTTCATTTAGACACCAGAAATGTTGTTATTGTACAAACTCACAAGTCTTTTAGTCTCACCCATGGTCCTGGACTTTGCTTTCCTAGAAGCAAAACTCAGGTTGAACTTTGTTTACATGTATTTTTGGCTTTCTCATTTATGTTTGTAAACCTCCAGCCCCCCTGGTCCTCTCCTCACTGGAGAACATGGTCTGAGACTGGTGCCACCAGAGTCACACAAACCTTTAGGGCTGGCCAGGACACAGTGGCAGCTTTAATTATAGAACCATTTAGGTTGGAAGAGACCTTTAAGAGGATTGAGTCCACCTGTTCCCCCAGCACTGGTTTAGGTCACCACTAAACCACATCCCTCAGCACCACATCTCTACGGTTTTTAATGCCACCAGGCTCTGTCTTCTGCACTCCCGAGCCTGTCCCTCACCAAGGATTTGTTCCATCCAGAGGATCTGTAGCTGCTGGGAAGAGCCCATGGATAGTCTTAAGCTAGGAAAAAAAAAAAAGACTGTTGAAAATGCAACAACTGTGAGCAATGAAAAAGAAATTGAAAGGAAATGTATCAGATTCTCAACCTTTCTTGCTTGCTTGTTATGAAAACATTGGTTCTGTTTTACTTTGATGCTGTTTCTCCTCCTTTCAGAGCCAGCACATCGTGCCTTGCTGCCCCTACACCAGATCAACTGCTCGCTTCCCAGTTTGACAACACCTTTTACACCAGTTTTATTTCTACCTGATATGATGCAGGTGAATACAACAGCCTCAGGTAACTCTGTTCTGTGCAGCACTGTTGGTTTCCACACCAGAAAATTCTGTGATATCCTGTATAATGAGTCTCTGTTTAAGCTGAAGCTCTTCCCCAGGAAGAAGATTTGGGGACAGGAATTGGGAACCCACCTTGATGTGGAGGAAAACCAGGTACACCAGTGTAAGTACTCTGAGACACACCAACACATGTATAGCTAAGATATGTAGTTAAAACATGGGTATAGGTAAGATATGTAGTTAAAATATGGGTAAAACATCTACAACAAAGCTTGGGGAGCTGCAGAGCGAGGCTGGTTCTCCTCAGCCTTGCCTTGGCCATGGAGTTCCTTTAAGGTTAGCCCTCTGAGGAGCTGATCGCTGCTTCACGCATAGATGGCCACATCACACTCCAAACCTCATGGCTCCAAACTAAGATGCTATTTATAGGTCCTCCGTAGCCCTCCCCACCTGCCTTCCAAACAGGCTGGAGGAGCAAGTCTGAAGAGACAGGACTCTGCTCAAGCACAGGGATGAGAACAGAGGGGATGAGAAGTAGGTTGGACATGGACAATATGCTAAGGTAAGTTGATCAAGGCCCTCAGCAATAATATTTTGACAACTGCCTTCCAATAGAATCCTGAAGCACATACAGTATAACCAATGTTGTCCTCAAAACCTGCTTTCCAAGCAGACTGACAGAAAATCAGACTATTTCATTAATGCTGTCAGAGGTGATGTTTACATTTTTAATGTAATACTGGATGCTCACCAAAGCCCTCTCCAAAGCCAGGTGATGAACATGGCTGTTGAGGCATCCCATCCCTACCCCTTGGCTACCACCACCCACCCCAGAGAAGATAAATGACACTTGGCAGTGTGGACATGCCACAAATTGATGTGGTTCCCCAGGGTAAGCCAGAATGGTGACCACCTGCAGATCATCAGGAGTGCCAAGGAGCAACCTCAGGCTTTGGAGAGCTTTCTACCTTTGAGCTGCCACCTCCATGTCACTTTCTTGGCCACCTCATTTGTTAATCAGGTTGTGCAATTTCCTTTCCCTCCATTTACCATCCTCCTGGCTCAGCTCATGACTCAGTAAGCCTGGCTTAATCATCTTCATTATAAATTCAGCACTTATGTCATTGTTGATGAAGTTCTTGCTGACCAGCTCCTACAGCTAAAACATCCAGAAGGAAGTGGGATTTCACCTCTGTATTGTGGTGTTCAGGGTTTTTTTTAATTAACTCTTGTTCTGCAGCACCTTTCCAAAGAAGCAAGCCAAAAGCAGCAGTAGACTGTTTTATTAATATATTAAATTATTTTACATATCAAACTGTGAAGAGTAAAACTGAGTTATTCTACGCCAAGACTCTTGGGACATTTGTCTTTTTCCTATGGAAATGACTTTGCCTTGTAGCTGGAGTCTGATGCTGATGTCCAGGGGAGATGAGTTTGTTAATAGTCTTCTTGATGAGTGTGTGTTTAGTGGCACCTGAAAATAGATGTGTGGTATTTCTCGGATAGATGTATATTTCACCTGTTGAGCTGCACATCTCAGTAGCTTCCTATGAGTTGAGATGGAAAAATAATTGAGATGGAAAAGTAATTTAAGGAGTCATTTGCCTGAGATGTATTTGTCCTCCTAGATGTCCTATGAGTGCAGAGTTGGATTTAGAGCTTGCTCTTTTATTTACTCAAAGGAATGGGGAGAGCATCACTTTAATAATTGTTGGGGGGTGAAAACAGGATTTGTAGCGTGTGTGTGTGTGTGTATATATATATATAATTTTCACCCCTTATAAGCAAGGTTATTGGGATACACAAACCAGCAGGTGCTTTATCGAAGCTGTTTTTCCAGACAGGAAAAAATAAGATGTAAAGTGAGCCAAGCAAGTCCCCACTCAACATTCAGAGGTTCATAATGAGATGTGGGGCACCTGTTCTTCCACCAGATCTGACTTGGGCAGTAGGAGGTTGGTCTTCAGCTTGACTTTCGCACAAGGAAGGCACCAGCCCAGGCTAAATAGTGCTTCCACCACTTATGGAGGTTTCAGGTAAAGAAATGATAGCCAGAGATGCTCTTCTGAAAGAATTATGGCCTTTGGAATTGCCAAATAATTTGGTTGTCTAAAACTGGGTATCTATGTTAGAGCAGCTCGTCTTTCAACATCGCCACGCCTTGGCCAACCCAAGGGAATGTTGGAAACATTGGGCTTTGTTTCTTCTTAGAAATAGACATATTATGTACTGGGGTGACTTTTTGCAGCTCCACTGACCTCACTGAGCACAGAGGGCTTGGCCCCCTTGGCAAATATTTATACAGAGCCAAAATATAGAATTGTAGCATCATCCTGGTTGGAAAAGACCTCTGAGATCATCAAGTCCAACTGTCAACCACAGGTCTATGTGTGCTTCAGTGCGTGACAAACACATGTGCATCCATCTCTGGTAAGCATCGGTCCATGCTCTTGACAGCTCATCTCCTCTCTGGGTCCCTGCAAGCAGCAGGCTGGAGATGACTGTCA
Source organism: Brachypteracias leptosomus (assembly GCA_013401335.1). NCBI lineage: Eukaryota > Metazoa > Chordata > Aves > Coraciiformes > Brachypteraciidae > Brachypteracias > Brachypteracias leptosomus. Next base: position 3,815 of record VYZX01020531.1, on the reverse strand, counting down.
TGACATGGGGACAGGACCACCTTCCCTGACCCACAAAAGAGGAGAGATGAAGGGGACAATCATAGAGTAATTCTGGTTGGAAGACACCCTTAAGATCATTGAGAACAAGCATTAATCCAGTACTGCCAGGGCACTGCTAAACCATGTCCTTCAGCACCACATCCACGTGGCTTTTAAATCTGTCAAGGGTGCTGATGAATCCCAGCTGTGCTAACAAAGCCATGACCATCAGCTGCTGGGGGTGCTGAGCCCACCCCTCCCCAGGTGAGCCCCATTGTGGGATGGGGCAAGGCCCAATCCCAGGGGCTCTTAAATCCCCCTGGGGCTCCTAGGAACCAGCAAGGCCTGCTGGGAGCTCTTCAGGCCTTGCTGGGAGCTGCTGTGAGCAGGTTGCTGCTTTCTGGGGCTACTGGGTCCTTGCTGGGAGCTTGCTGCTTCTTATGAGGAGCTGCTGGGGGCTCCCATCCTGCTGTGGGTGCCTCCTTCCCCAGGTAAGTTTGGGGTGGGGAGTGCCCCTGTCCTGGGTTGGAGCTGCCAGGGCTCTGGGTGGGTGCTGCTCCCTGGGTGCTCCCCTTCAGCCCTGGGCTGTGGGGCTGGAGCTGGAGTTTTTCTGCTTTTCTGACTTTCTGTGTTTTGTTTTCTGTTGCAGGTGGAGCGAGGCCCTTTGGAGCTGGGGGTGAACCCAAGGAGGGGCTGTGCAGGGGTGAGTGGATCCCAAGGATTGTGGTGGGAGAGCTGCTGCCTTGTCCGCCTGGCAGCAGGTCATGTTCTGGGGCTGTGCCTTTGGGGGTGCCAGGATGGGTGCCCAGGGGCAGAGGTGCCTTTGGGGGGCTCCCTGCAGCCCCAAACAGCCTGTTTGTTGTTTGAGCCTGGAAGGTGGATGTTTGGGGCTGTGCTGGAGGCTGGATGGGTGGTGAGATGGTGCTGGGGGATAGATAAGTTCCCTCCAACCCTTAAAGGTCTTTAGCAGAGATTGTGCTTCTCTGCGGCCTGCTGGGTCTCAGTGTTCTCTGGTTGTGTCTGTGCAGGACCTGGAGCAGTTTATGGAGCTGAGGAGCTGCTGTTGGGCTGGAGCCTGAGGGCTGCAGGAAGGTTCTGTGCAGGTGCCCAGGGTGGGATGGTGAAAGGGGTGAGTGGGGTGACTGGTGGGGGGAGAGGGCCCAGATCCCCTCTGGCTTGGGGCCTCTGTGGCAGTGGTGGCTGTTTGCCTTGGGTGGCAGGTTTGGGGTGGTGTGAGGTGGGTGCCCTGGAGGGGTGGGCTTTGGGGGGCTTGTTCAGTGCTGAGTTGAATGGTGGTTTATTGTTTTTTCAGGTGGCTGGAGGAGGCTGAAGGGTTGAGGGTGGGGTGTGTGAGGAGAGGGCTCTCCAGGGAGTGTTTAATTGGTTTGTGTTTTGTTTTTCAGAGATGTGAGGAGCAGCAGCAGCTGAGGAGCATGGAGGCTGGATGGTGAGTGGTGTTCTGGGTGGGTGGGGGTGTTGGGGTCAGGGCTGGCCCCTTTTATTTAGTGTTTAATTGTTTTAGTTTTGTTTTTTCAGGTGGCAGGAGCAGAAGTAGTAGAGGAGGGTGGATCTTTCATGGTGAGTTTTGATGTTTGAGAACTGGGCCTCCCCAGGAAGAGTTCCCCAGATGTTTTGTGTCTATTTTATGTGGTTTTTTTCAGGAGCAGAAGCAGCTCATGAGGGTGGAGCTGTGATGGTGGGTTTTGGGCTTCTCTTTGGGTGTGGTTTAGGGCAGGGCTCCCCAGTTACTACTGTTTTTCTTTCTCTTGCAGCTGGCAGGAGCTGAGGAAGTTGGCAGCAGCCCCAGAGTGAGTTAATTTTCTTGTCCAGAGGGGGTTGTTTGCAGCCAAGTTGGTGCCTTGAGCTCTGAGTCCTGGATGGCATGAACACCTGGCAAAGGGGTGGAGCCTGGAGCTTCGGGGAGTGCTGTTTCCTGAGTGTATGGTTTATTTTGTGAGTACTTTATTTTTAGAGTACTTGGAAGAAATTGAGCACTCCTAAAAGATTGAGCACTTCTTTCAGTACTTTAGTTGTCTCCAAGTGCCAGGACTCAGAGCTCAACTGATAGCCAGCATGAAGAAGGTGCTCAAGCTGTGGAGCCAAGGGTGGTGACTTGGAGCTGAATAGCAGCAGCAGGTTTTGGTGAGTGCTGTTTCCTCTGAGTTTATTTTCAGAGTACTTGTAGAGTATGCTTATTTTTAGAGTACTTCAGAAACACATTTAACACTTGTTTTTTGTTTTCAGTACATTGGTTGTCTTCAGTTCAGCTGTAACTCCTGGGCAGTGTGAGGCCCCTGCCAGGGCAAGCTGTGGTGTGAAGGATTGTGACTGGAAACTGAGAAACAGCAGCTGAGGAGGCTGGAGCTTTGATGAGTGCAATTTGACTTTTTGAGTATTTCTTCACTTCTAGAGTACTTTTTTTTTTTTGAGTACTTTGAGATAATTAGTACTTGGAAAATGTGAGTACTTAAAGCTTTTTGAGTACTTCACTCTGAGTCCTGGCCTGCATGAGGAACCTGCCTGCTCAAGCTGTGGAACCATGGATGGTGACTTAAAGCTGAGAACCAGCAGCTTTGAGTGCTGTGGTTTTTTATTACTATTTTATTTTTCTTAGTACTTATGTATTAGAATACTTTAATTCCTGTATTTCTTTTTCTGGGTGGGTTGTATTTAAATGCTTGATTCTAAATGCTACTTCTAGGGGTGGAGCCTGGGCTGGGGAGACCTCGTCCCTGGGGTCGAGGTCCTGGTCCCCCCCAGGGCAGGACCCCCTGTAGGGAGTGCCCTGTGGGTTTCCCCCAGCCCCCCCCCGCTGAGGGGGTCTGAAGGTCCCCCCGGGCGATGCTCCCCTAGAGCTCGAGGGGCCGCCGGACCGGCCGGGGAAAGGCCGGGGGCGGGGGGGGCTGCTCCGGGGACAGAAGCTGCGGAGGAAAAGGGCCCCGGGGGGTTAAATTCCTCACCTNCCAGGCTGCCCAGAGGGACAGGGAGATTGATGCTCCATTCCTGAAACCATTCCAGCTGGATGGACTCTGAGCCACCTGCTCCAGTGGCACATGGCCCTGCTCCCTGCAGAGGGGCTGGACTCTGACCTCTAGGGTTCTTTCCACCCCAAGCCCCTCTGTGATTGACTCTGAGTTAGAGGCTCTTGCTTCTACTCCTCCCAGTGACCATGGGGACCAGGAAGGGTCTGATTGTCTGGTGGAAACTAGTCTGTTGCTGAAGGTCCTGCAGATGTTGGGTGTGCTCTGCTGCCTTGTGGCTGAAGGACTCCCCTTGGAGGATGGAGGCAAGTTGCTCCTGGGGAGGTTCCAATTGGAGTCTAGGGGAAGGTTCTTCACAATGAGAACAATTAAACATTGAAATAGTGTCCCAAGGGCAGTGGTGGATGCCCCTACACTGGACAAAAGTTTTAAGACTCAGCTCAAGAGGGTGCTCATACATACATGTATACATGTTGGTTTGGATGCCTTTTGCCTTGAAAGGTTGGACCAGATGATCCCTGAGGTCCCTTCTAACCTGGCATTCTATGATTCTGTGATACACCCAGTGCCATTAACAACCTTTGCCCTTTATCCCAGTACCTGTGAGCCAAACCTCACATGCTGCATCTATAACTATCAGCAACAACAGCCACAGAGCTACACTCTGCACCAGCAGGTCCTTCTTCTGTTCTTAACTCTTCAAACAATATCTAGAGTTGATGCCAGCAATAGATGTTCAGACTTGCCAGCCAGGCTTGTATTGCTCTTAAGCTCTACTAAAGGAGCTGGGGCCTGGGGTTGGGTTGGGCTTAGGGGGGAGCTGAGGGCAGCCCA
>VYZX01020530.1:5028-64590 GCA_013401335.1 Brachypteracias leptosomus | reverse complement strand
GACAGACCCACTACACAGATATAAATTGATGCAATATGTAGAGCTAGAGTGAACAAAGAAAGCAAAAATAAAATGCTGGAAAGCCATACCGTGTAAATATGGTAACATGGTGTAAACATATCAGGGGGCTGTCTCTCAAAGATGGACCAGTGATTTCCTTTTGACACCTGAGAAAAATAATGCAGTCTCAGGTTCTCTGGCTCATGTTGAGATCATTAAGACTTTCATTAAAACAGTAGTAACAATAACCAGTAAACTAGTCAGGATCAGACAAAAAACCCGTTTCTGAAAAGTCTGTAATATCCAGAATCTACTCACATGAGTAACCTTTAATATGTAGATGCTCTTCCTTTTAATAGCATGTGCCATTTTTACACACAATTTTAACACCTATGAGATCTCAGTTTGAAGACAGATAACGAGGCCTCTACACATTTCAGTTAAGATCTACGAAAGTACTCGGTGCTTTTCAGATTCCAGGTGGTATAAAGTGAACCGCAATAGAAGAAGCCCATAATCCAGTACATGGTCTAGAATCTGCTGTTGGACTGAAAATTCTGTACTTGTTAAAATAACCAGTGTTTTCTCAAATTTTCTGGATAATTATCCTGAAATGTATTAATTTTGCTATATAAATCTGCTGCACCACTTAGAGAAACCTTCAGCTATTATGGCATTTATGTAGCTTTCAGGACCTGATACTCAGTTTTTAATTTCTTTTTTTTAGTTTGGTTTGTTTGAGGATTATATTTTTAAGACACTACATCCTAAGTAACTGCTGATTTTTGTATTATCCTAAGTTGGTAAACAATCTGCTTAGCATCTGAAATTCAGCACATTTATCAAATGTGTTTTATAATATTCAAATTTTATGATACTATTTTGGCAGCATATTCTGTTAAGTATCAAAATAAAATTGCAGTAAATTTATCTTCTATAATACTTGGATAGTTCTGTTTATAGTGCTTTGATTACAGTAAGCACAATAAGCCTATTTGTTCTGAAGTATTGAGGAGGTATAAAGTAACTTTTCAAAATGGAAATGATTATGTTTTTTGGCACTTAAGCACAACCTGCTGCAGCTGTCTTCACACACAGAGTACAATTTGTCATCTTGTGACCTGATCTGAAGAGAAACAGATTTGCTATTGTGCTCAGCATTTTCCCAGATGGACAGGACTAAACTAAATAGGAAAGTACTAGCACTGAGACATAGCAATCACTGTTACAGCCTACAACTGAAAATAAGTACAAAGGTGATAATGTGAAGAATATTCTCGCCATAAACATGTACAATATAACAACAGATCCATAGTGAATACACAGCTAAGTCCTGGATTTTTTTATTTTTTTTAAAATATGCCAGAAAATATAAGTGAAGAGAATATGATGGACATTTTGCACATAACTGCTTTTGCATTTTTATGAAGTACACCTGGAATTTAGACAACAGTCCTTTTTGATTATCTTCATTTAATAAAAGCAAGTAGTGTGAAGCTGCACGATTTTATTTACAGATCATGCTGTGTCCAACAGTTCTATTTAAGAATGAGCATTTCATTGACTTCTCTATTTGTCAAGTATTCCCGGAGTCTTGGACAAGCCTGTTATGAACAAGCTTACTGTAATGGAGAGGAGAATTCTTATCCTTTTTTTTTATCATAATGAGATCATGAGCAGCATTCATACAAATAAAGAGAATATCATTATATGTAATACTGTATGTAATATTTAGTACATATAATTTATTATACTCAAAGTGGCCTCAAAGCTCCAGTGCATACCGGTAGCTTATGAAAACATGCATAAAGCATATGATTTAATTATTTGGTCTAATATTTTCATAGCATCCATGTTCTTATTGGACTGATAACCTTGAGAAAATATACTGGTATAAACTCATTGTGCAGAAAGTTAAGGAACCAGAGTGTCCAAGAATACTGGTTTAGTAAATAGAAATGGTGAATGTTACTTGGCAGACTTTTAAATCTATGGTCGTTTAGTTGATTCTGGTTGGCATGTGAACTCAGCTATACTTATGTGCCAATCTGTTTTTCTGTTACGCTCTATAAATATCATGAGGGCTTCAAAAACATGAGAAGTATTTTGCATACGTGATTATACACAGTGTTATAAATAAGGTTATTTATCTCAACTTAGGAATACGTGGGTCAAATATCTACTGGCATGTGAGGATAACAAAGAAAGTTCAAATCAAGTTGCCCCACAATATGCAAAATGTGTTTACAATACCCTACTTTAGGGGCAAAAATGTTTTTTCCAGCTTCCATTTTATAAAAATACAGTGTAGACTTAACATGCACTGACTATATATCCTTTTCAAATCACTTCCTCTTTGATGGCTGTTGTTGAACAATTCCATAGAAGGGAATTCTGGTTTTCAGGTTGGGTTTTTTGTTTGTTTTGGTGTTTTTGTGGTGTGTTTTTGTTGTTGGGTTGGTTTTTGGGTTTTGTTTTTTGGTTTTTTTGTTGGGTTTTTTTTCCAATAAATCCACATTGGACTGTGCCTCCTATTCTTCATTCACCTTCAGAAGCTTTTGTCAACAAATTTCTTGATTTTTCCATAGTGGCCTTGCACTGTCCTATGATTTCACAGTAGATAGTGAAACATTTCAGGTCTCCTAGGGAGTAAAAGTGATCTGTTCCTGAATTCACACTATCTGATACGTATTTGTGTTTGCCTCTGGACTAATAAATAGCACAGTATCCCATGAGTGTTTGCTGCACCTCACACCTTTCAATGGCATGCAGCTTCTTTGGTATACTCCATACAAGCCTTCACTGAAATATTTTGGCTCTTACACATGCACATGAATGTGATTTTTGGAGCCTTCTCTCCTTACCTAGCTTTCAATAGTTACTTTCTGAAAGAACTGTATTCGCTGTTTTGGCAACAGATAGTTGGTTCTGTAACATTTTTTTATGCTATTAGTACTACATTCAGACAGACATATGGGATATTGAAATTATCCAAGCCTTTCTGCAGTCGACTGGTTTTTTCCTCTTTTATTCCCGTATGTTGTTTTCTTTCTTCTATTCATTTTCTCTGTTGGTATTACAGCAGAAATGTCCTCAAAATATAAAAGAAACAGAAGAAGAACCAAGCACTCTTTGTCTTTTCCCTTTTGTCTTGCATTTGCAGAACAAATGATGTCTGTGTAGATACCATGCAGCAAAATGGGATTATAAAATTCTAACTCTACATTGTATTCAACAAGAAAAAGAACACTCTGCTGCTTGCAAACCCAGTGTGGTGTAGAGTGGATGGAATATAGACTGGTTTTATTATTACTTCCTTTAGTAAACAATAACATAAAAATTTGGGAATTGCTAGGATTTCCCTTTTACTAGCCAATTCTGCATAACTCCTGCATATGTATTGATGTGCCTGAACAGCAAGTTGCAAGGAAGATCCTGTCTAAGGTCAGTCCTTGCCAAGATGCTTGAGTGCAGATGAAGTCTTCTGTTTGGTGGTAGTCGTTGTAGCATCTGCACTCTGCAGTTAAGTTTACCTAACTGCTAGCTTATGTAACTTTCAGTATTAAGCTAAGTAAGGTTGGAAATGATAGGTATTCTTTTCTCTAAACTGGCAAATGCCTGAAGGGTATAGGTCCAACCGTCAGTCTCAAGTATCCCAGCACAGGGGGTACCTCAGAAATTGCAGGATGCACTTTTACTGAGCTGCAGCGATCTGCATAGGAGCTAATAACGTGGAGTACTGATTTACCAGAATCATGTCCCACTGGAAGCGTTAATCAGGAGTTTCACTGATAAATGGCAAGGCAAGGGAAAAATTACCTTAGTCCTATATATTTTTCTCCAAACTCTAACAACAGTTATGGTCTATATTTTATGAGAAAATTGTTGCATGGAATATAGAAGCTAAGTGCCTTGAGGACTGTGGTGGGCAAGAGGGGTCAGCCCCTTGGGTGAGGAATATCCAGCTGGGTGCCTGACTGCTTTTCGTCTAGAGAGATGCACTATGATTTTTTAAGTTGTTGGAAGCTCCAGGAGGCAAAACTTAAAGCTCTCACTAGTCCAAGGGAGGCCTGCATTGCCTCTTAGACAACACCTAGTGCCAAAGTTCATCTCAAAAATCTATCCTGATGTGGTTACCATACACTATTGCAGGCTTAATTGCTATATTTGCTTGTACATACCTTCTAAAAGCTATTTTTGTAAAAGATTCAGCTATGGGACCTTGTTGTTTTCCTTCTACTATGCATTCTGCTAGCTTTTTTTTTTTTTTTAAGTTAAAAAGGGGAAAATCAGGAGATAGGAACAATGTGAAATAGTGCTGATAAAAAGAACTTAGAATAATATAACTAGAAATAGAGATACGGTAGCTAATGCCGCATCGTTTTTAAAATCATTGTTTTAACATATTCCATGCTGAGGGGCTATATTCTGGAATTTATTTTCAGCTAACATTCCTAAACATATATCTGTTACTGCTATACCATATAGCAATGAAAAATTCCTGTGAGTTTTTCCCTAAGGGAGACAGTGCAAGTTATGGCTTTTTTCTAAATCAGGAGTTCTGTACTTAGTCCTGAAGTATTGTGTAAGCAGGTTCATTATCTGTCTGCTGGAAACGAGATATCTTTTTTTATTGCAGTTGTAAATATTTGATGTTTTATATGTGCATATCTTGTTTCTTCTTCCCATTCTGTTAGAATGGATGACGGGCAATATAATTAATTATTATAACCAAACAATTAATTGAAGGAAAAAAGACTTCACACTCTTTACATTTTTATCCCATATTTGTGTGTTCATTTGGAGTTACAAACACATTAGTACTGACAGAGTTCATCACACTGATTATACCTTTATGAACCCTCAAGCTCTTCATGGTCTAAATGTAACTTCTACACTTCTATACTTGTTGTTATCTTAGATGTCCAATTTTGTTGTTGTGCAAATATCACTGTATTTCCAAAAGTTTTCTTGTTGTATAGTTTGTTTTTTGGGGGGAAATAATCATACTCCAAATGAGTAAGTTTCCCAAACTTTGTAAATATATCTCTGTACTAGAAGGATATAAAGATACAGTTCTTTGTTTATAATTGTACAACCAGCTAGCTGGCTTGATAGTTGGGTTTTTATTCTTCAGTTCAGTAATTTCATTTGAGTTTCTCCTTTCAGATATTTATCAGAACACAAAAAATATGTGATTGGCATTTATTCTCCAAAGAAAGTGTTTAGACTTACATGAGCTCACAAATTGCCTGGGGACAGCTTGCAGACTGCCTCATGGACCTGGTTTTGGCTACAGTCTTAGCTCTTGGGTTCATTTTCATGCAAGTTGAACTGAGTTACAGTCAATGGTTATGTTGCTAAGTGGTAACTATTTTCTTTCCTCTACCCCATTAATACCAGAATTGCTGCTATTTTGGCTGATGTGGGACAAAAGATGTATGCATGGACAGAGTACTTTACTTTTTATGTGGATGTCTATTGTGCTTTCTTTTTATCCTCTCCAAGATTAAGAGCTCCACAATAATGCCTCTAAATTAATATTTCTCTAATGTTGTTTTGTATGAGTGAAATTGTAGTATTTCATAGTCATTGCTTAACTGAAAAGGAATGACCTGATAGGATCTTCAGTAAAAAGACTTAAATTATTCAGAAAACAATGAAATGGACTTCTGTGCAGGAAGCTATTCACATTTCTATGTAATGGCTTTGGATGCATTAATTTGTTTATGCAGCAACTTAGAATATGTTATTGAAAATACCACACATGACAACGGAGAATTGAGTTTCATTACTTGAATGTAATTATCTCACACTATGTGAAACAGCCTTTTCTTGTCAAGAGCAAAGTAAAAGCATTAAGCCTATTATAACATCTCTCCTGATGGTTTTGTAGGATGGAATAAAAGATGAATGCTCGATACTGAAGCTGCAGCTGAAGGAGAGAGATGAACTCATAGCCCAACTTCGTGAGGAGCTGGTAAGCAGGAGAAACAAATGGGGGTTTTTTAAGTTCATTTACCCGAGAGCAGAAACTAAAGCTAGCACAGCTAGCCTAAGGCTATATTAATCATTCAGATAAACACTGATAACACTGACTGTACATTTCTAGGGACTTGTCAGCCTCTGAAGTGGCTACTATCTACATGTGCTGCTAGTAGGAATTTCTTTGAAAAGATCGTGTTGACAGTTGTCTTGCAGTATCAGAGGCAGAGACAGCACTGTGTGCATATGCCAGAAATCTTGGAGGGCCATGCACGTGTCCTGATGAATTGTAAATACCTCTCCCATGGGCTGCTTTTCATATCTACAAGATTGTTCAGTAGAAAATGAAATACTTTTTTCTCCTTAAGAGATGTCTTTAATTTAAATAAAATAATAAATATTCTTACACTTGGTAAATGTTTCCTTAGCATACGAGCTACTAATGCTTGAGTACCACCATTTTAAGGATAGATAGAATACCCTCAAGGGATTGAGTGAGGTAAAATATGTGGTATAGCAATTAAAAAAAACCTAGACACCTAAAAATGCATTTTATTGTCTTATTAAGACTGTACTAATATATTTTTTTAAATTCCATTTTTGATGGAACATGATTAAAACATGTATGTCTTCAATATTTTTAAATAAAGAAGAGGTATTTTCTGCCTTCTCTCTCACAAACAGAGAACTTAAAGACTCTACAGAGAAAGCATGTAGGTTCACCACGTTCAGGAAGATGTTCGGCACATATATTGCCTCCATGGAAGTTGCAGGTTTGCAGTCACCTAAGATTTTGCATAAGCAACCTTTGGGAGGTGGGGTTCTTTCCCTAAGTGGATCTTAACGATCTGATCTAGCTCAGGGGAATTTTGTGCCTTTCTGTCTCATGTCTGTTGACTAGCTCAGAACTTGGGCAGAATGAATTCAGGTCCAGCCATTGCTGTATCATTTATATACTAATGAAAACCACCAGCACACTTTTACACCAGGACAAATAGCTAAGTTTCAAGTTGCATTTGAAAAATGTAGTGCTGCTCAAGGATGAAAGATTCCTTTGCTATATTAACATCTACAAAATAAATACATGTCATCAATATTCTTTGTTTCATATTTGGCAACATTAAGAAATGATGTATTATGTAATTATTATCTAAAATTAAATGAACAAAATGGGACACAAGGAACATCAAGTTTCTGCACAGTCCTGGAGCATTAATTTTATATCACTCTAATTCAGAACGTAGGCTATTTAACTGGTCGACAATTTTGTCAGTGTAAAATTATCCTGTATTGATACAGCGAGCTGTAGCTCATTTGCTGTTAACTGTTGTCAAAGTTCACCTGTATATATGTCAGTTGCAGAAAAAAGTCCCACAAGGAATTTAGTTCTTGTACCTCATAATAGATAGAAAAGTACATCTTCCTAGGATCATGAAATAAGTATTTCTCTATGGTTGAAAGTAAGTATCATGGATTTAATTCATGATTAACTGATTTCAGTTTTGATACTCTAGGATTTGTAAAAGAGACTACAGGTGGGAGTCTTGAGACCACATTTAAGATTAAGTTCTGAAAGTACTCAGTATATCTCATTTATTTCTATTGAACTAAATAAAGCCAGATTGCGAGATGAACATGACAGAAGCTGGACTTAACATTATGAAATCTACAAATAAAAAAAGGGTAGTGAGTGCCAACAAGACTGGAAAAAAGGATTTTTGTGCGTGAGGTGTGTAAGTACAAAGTCAATATGCTAGCTTTGACCATCTGTGTATTTTTTAATCTCTACTGTGTATTCTCCTGCAATATTATTTCTCTATACAAGGTTGAGAGTTTTGTTTATTTAAGGGTGTGATGTTGTAAGACATGCCAGGATTTCTAGAGTGGCTTGAATTAAAATGATAGGCTAGTAAAAGAGCTGACTGAAAACACACTTGGAACTCGTGCCAGAACTGAACATTTTGACAATCTTCCAGAAACAAAGTGACTGTATCACTTTGTTAGTATCCATGAGATCACTAAAGTCTAATTATTTAAGGACCTTAGCAATCCAACGGGGGAAGTACCTGCTCAGCTTAGGCTTCTCTGAAGTCAGGCAGCTATGGAGCAGCTCTTTCCAACCACGGTTTTGACCTTAAGCATCTAAAAAGCCTAAGTATACTTACAGTGAGCCCCTGTTGTTTCCCTTATGGCTGTAATGAGCCTTTATGAGGCTGAGGATTCAACTTGAAGTTCTCTGAAGAGCAGCAGGGCTCTGGTCCCTCTGGCCACCACCTCTTGCACTGCATATCCAGTGTCCTCTACGTGGAGGTGCTCTGAGTCTTGCCACCACAGCACTGCTAAATACCGAGGCCTACCAAATGATACATCCAGAGTTCCCTTTCTGGTTTGCTCTGGGGCTTTTTGCAGGGCCCCAGACCCTCGGAGGAATCTCCTGCTGCAGCTTCACCTGCCATTCTGCAGGCTAAGGAAGCCACTCAAGGGGCTGTGTGATTGTCACCGTCCCCTTTTTGAGTTTCTCTGCCCTTCCCATGGGAACTTTGTGCGGCTTACTCCTCATTGCTTGAAGTGCTTTAAGAAGCTTCATGCAGTTGACTATTCAGGGAAAGGAAGCTCTCTTTTTAGAGCTTTTAAAAATGAAGTAAATTTGAAATGATTGCTAGAAAATGCTGATGAGAATGTTTTCTTCGCTTGTATAAAATTGCCCAAAAGTTAATGCAGAACAGGCTTTAATATTCTGCAGCTCCTAGTTATTTATGTGTTTGTAAGACTGTAAATATTAGGAAAGTGAATGTTTACAAAAGATAAGTAGAACAGTAATTTTTGGCTAATGAAACTGTATGCCTTTTCACTTACCTAAATATTACAGAGGTAGCACTTGATGGATAACTATGATTTTTATTCTTGTGTTAGGGCAACCCATGTTCCATTGTCATCCTGAATATGGAAGTATAACACTTGTAAATACAACTTGACTGTCTTAAAATTGTGCTGTTGTGATGTTAATACAGAGATAGCACTTTAACATAAAAATTAATTTGAGTGGGAGTAATTTTATAGCTCTTGAGAGTATATGAAAATCTGTACTTTCCTTGTGGTTTTCTGTTGAGTTGGATGCTTGCAATTTTTTCATTTGTTCTTTTTTTAGTGATAATTTTGGATTGACCTCCTTTGTTACCAGAAGTGTGTCTGTCTGTCTTTGGAGGAATAAATATAGGTAGACAGAGCAGCAGAATGAATTCCTCTATTTGCTCACTGTCTCCTGAAAAATAGCTGCTTCAGAAATGGGAGAAGAATTTGGCTTCCAGGATGTCAGGCATCCAAAACTGCTCTAAAGCTCCTCGGAAATATTGAACCTGAGCAGGAACTTAAAATTTGGGTTCAAAGCATTGCTTTGTCTCAAAGCTGCACTCGTTCATGAAAATATCCTGTTATCCAGGAAAATCAAAGAAATAAGGTGAATCCATTCTGCAGGGGTTGGTAAAAGGATAATTCACTTGATTTTCTTCTCTTTCTTTTTTCTTTTTCTCTAAAGTAAACAAAGTAAATGGAAGTCTCAGTTTTCATTAGACACAGAAAGATGTTTGAAACCTCAGCTGTCTCCTACCCAGCTCTTAACTGCAACTGCATCTTCATGTACATTTTCCAAATCAATCTTTTTCCACTGCAGCATGAGCACTTAAAATGACTTTAAGCAGAAAATACTTTCATGCTATAGTAGCAAAAATAACAGAGTGCCACTTACAGTAACATCTATTCTGCTGGTGCCATTGGTACAGCAGCAGTCACGCTGAAAAATGAGTGTTAACAACATTATCCTTTCAACCTTGATTTCCCTGTGTAACTTGAATTGTGTGTTGTCCCATTGAAATAAAAAATGTAGTTTGGGTGGATTCCGAGTGAAACTGGAGGCAAATTTAGGTCGGGAAATGAATCTCCTGTATAGCCCAGCTGTTGGAGATATTTTTCTGCTATGGAGGTGGCTCTTTATCAAATATTAGACTTTTTACATCTATGGAATAGCTAGCTATAGTGCTAGCTAAGAGAGCTTTGCTTCAAGTTGTGGAAATGAATGCTTTAGATACTCTGAAATCAATTCAATTAATGCTTTAGACACTCTGGAATCAGTTTAACAAAGCATAACTGATCTTATTTACAATTTATGAAGACCATAAAAAAAAAAAAAGTAAGTTCTACCTCCCTGTCCAAGAGCTGTGTTAAATGGTTTGGGAGGTGGGTTGGCGGGTGGGTGTGGTGTTTGAGTTGGGCTGGATTGTTTTGTTGGGTTTTTTTGGTTGGTTGGTTTGGTTTTTATTTTCCTAAATATATTATATTCCTGGAGGGCAGAAGGATGGCAAGCTTAGCTCTTTTCTGTAGGATGATTTGGGTAATGGGCAATTAGCCAGCTGCTGCAGTTTTGAAGTACCATGAAGATGAGTACTTGTTATCCAGTTTTGAAGTGTAACAGAAAACCTGAGATGCACTTGAATTCTGCAGATGAACTGGATATGAAAGACACTTGAATTAAGTGTAAAAAACACCTAAAAATGTAGTTATGTCAATATAAGTACCTTGGATTGTACAGTCTTACATTCACAACTTGTTTTACTTTGACAGGCCAAGAGTGAGCTTTGGAAAAATAAAATAATGAACTTGTGGTGAATACAATTTTTTGATTCATTAGGAAAAAGAGACATTTTTATTAGTCCAGTCTATTTTCAAAATTTTAAAAAAGTTGTCCATGGAAATACCTAATTTCTTTAAAATTTCCATTTGAAAAGAATGATTATCTTTATATTAAAAAATTAGATCTAGATTAATCTTTAAATTGATTACCCACTTGCTCTCTTTCTGCTGGTTTCTAGTATTATTTCATTTTGGCTGTTTTATGAGGAGACATTACAGACTGGTGGATGATTTACATAAGAACAGGCAGTTGTAAGTACTTACAAAATGCTCTTTCTTCCTCATATTTAGGAAACATTAGGAGCAGAAAAGAAATAGATTAGGTATACTTAAACATTATTAAAGTGTCAGGTTTCTTTCCCCCTTTTTTACAAGAGAATTAATTGCACGTATTCCAGAAAAGGCTTATCTGAGCTGTAATTAGTCTCTGAATCAGTTCCACAAGACAGACATGGAATGCAAAAGTGGCAATATCCTATGACACATAGTGGGGATTAGGCTCCTATTCCTTGTCTACACCAGTCCCTTGATGAGAAGCTGCCAGTCAGATAGGATCTTTAATATTCCTTGGCACTTGTGGAGGTGATTCTGCATGTGAGTTTAAGTCCCTATCATAAACCATTGTCATATCATGGTGTTTGGCATAGATAAATGATTATGTCACTCATGTTGAGTAGCATCTTCCTGGTCTCACTGAGACTGTGCTCCTGAGTATTTCATAAAAATAACATTGCAGAAATAAGCAAATCTGAAATACAAAATTTGTCCAGTCTCCCTTGAGACATAGTGCTGAGGCTTACACTCTTAAAAATAATGCACTGCATATGCTTGTCTTTGGCAGCAGTGTCACTCGTAGGCTACTGGCTTCATGAGATGCACAGCATTTTACTGACGGGTCTTTTAGTACAAGCTGGCAAATAAGACCTGGCCTAACTCCAGAATCTCAACCAACTGCACCTTTTGATTCATGTGAAAGACAAAAAGTAGATCTCGAAGTCGCCATTCCTTTTTTACTTTATATTTTTATCCTATTTAATTAACCAATTTGAACTATACTGAAGATAAAAATAGCCAACAACAGATGAATTTTAGGACAATTGAGACAGTTGGAATGGCAGCATCTTGGAGGTGTGGCGGGAAGGAAGACTTTGTATGTTGCAGTTCATCAGCTTTGTAGATGCTGCATACTTCTGACTCACTTGCCCTTTTTAAAACACTGAAAAGCTGTCCTTTCCTGGATAAATGACCTAACAAGAAATTATCTCTATTAAAGATCTAATTTACTAATATTACTTCACAGTATCTGACTCCATACGTTCTCTCCAGCTTTTCTATGGTTTATGTTGTAATTCTCTTATGATTTAATTTCAGTTTGTACGTAAGGAAAAAATGTTATTTGAGGTATAAAATATTTAATAGGTTTCATTTAACCTCTGCTTCAAAGATTGAGCATTTTCTCACTAAAGATACTTTTTATACTCTGGCATCATGAATATTGCATAGTTCAAAGAGTGCTCAAACACTTCCTCAGGTGCTTTCTTTGAGACTTTCTTTAGTGATTTTAAGTTGTGTTTAGAGATGGGATATGTATGTGGAATTTTACTGCAGCTTTCATAGACCGTACTAATATAAACCCAGTTTTCTGTGTGAAGTCTTCGCTCTAAAATTGGGAATATATTTATGTTATCTGTTCCAGGTTTTGGTTAGCAAAAAATGTCCTTTTCTAAACCTGTTTTAGGCAGATTTGGTTTAGAGGCCGGGAAGCAGATGGGGTGGAGAGATGTAAGTGAGAAATTTTCCCATATCTGGGAGAAGTGAATTAAATAGAACAAAGTATTAAAGTATTATTGGTTTTCTGGAATTGAGTGGCTGATCAGCATCTTGGATGTCCTTCCTTTGTTATTTTCATTAGGATGAGTGAGAAGGATGCTGATCCTAGATAGCTACTGAAAGTGGTGCCATTTTATTCCAGAGAATTTAGGGATGGAGGATGCTACAATTTGCAAGCTCAGTCACTTGAATTGATGTTCAGATGTAATATCTTTAACTCTCAATCAGATTTTATCAGTATCCCAATATAACAAGAAGGGGATAGATTCTGTGGCAAAGCTTTCAGAAATGACCTGTTTATTACCCTGTACTTAAACTGGGGGTTTGGTGAGATAGGCATCTGGAGGCAGATGACTGAAGCACTGTAATGTGTTCATGCTCAGTGGTAGTAAAATGTGCCAAATTGTACATAGTGGGTAAACAGCATGTTACAAGACTATATACAAAAGCCTGACTAGTATCATAGCAGAAAAGTAGCTTGTATGTTTCTACTTTCATTAGTAAATTCTTTCAAAAAAATATTGCTCAGGTAATCTCTTTTCATATTTTGGCTCCATTGAATGTTTAACTGGATGAGCTTTTCATGCTCCTTTTTATCTTGATTTAGAAGAAGATAAAAAGGTAATACATGGTCATCATCAGAAAAATCAAATAAAAAACAATGACCCTACTGATTTTAACCATATATTATATTTAAATTACCAGGAGAAGAAAATAGCTACTAGTTAATAGTAAATTAATTTAATCTCACACATTAAACATCTATTTGGCTTGCCTGGGATATTCAGTTCTGAATATTTTTTCATTACATTGCTCTGTATGGCTAGTATAATAAAAGCAATTAAGTGTTTCTTACTATTCTTTGTTGAGTTCAGAATATAGAGTGAAAATACATATTTTTGGGTTTGGTTGGCTGTTTTTTCAGAGCTTGTGTTTATGAATTATTCAGTACGTTTGAAATGTACTTAATGTATTTTGGAGTTTTAGAGTGATAATGCAAGACATTTATCTTACATTTCCTGATTTGACTTACAGATGATATTGTTTTTCTCAAAGGGAGCTCTCATGATTTACCAGAAGAGTAATAGAGCTTGCAGGCTGTAGTATTTATCAGAATTCACAGATTATCAACACAGGACTTGATAAAACCAAACTTTCTCACAGTGATGTTTGTGTTCCAGCTTACAAATGAGGGTTTCACCAAACAATGCTAGTTGGGCAATAGGATACTATGTTTTATGGTTTTTGAAAGAACAAGTGGAGCTGTTGTACTAGTAGTATGGCGATGAGGAGGAAGAAGAAGAAACTATGTAAACTTGCTTCAGTGTGGTTGGTGTGCTTGTGGAGCAGTTCAGGTTAATATGCTGGAAAAATAAAAAGTGGTGCAATTAAAGGGTGATCTAAAGCAGTGGGAAAGCTCATTTTATTTTTCATGGACTATTCTGCTTAGCCAGAAAAATTTAAGAGGTATCCAAGCACAGAGCTTTTTTTCCACATATATTATTACCAAAACCTGTTTTTTTGCAGAATTACGTAAGCAGATTGAGGCAGGGAGAAGGAGACAGAGTGCTAGTTTTTAACCAGTAAGGCAACAATTGGCTGGCAAGTGCAGGACCTATACATAACCTATAGGGAATCAAGAAGCTGTATGTTGCGTGCACATCCATTTACCTGTTTGTCCATGTAGAAAGGAAGAACCCTAAATAAGTGACAAAGCCGAGGTTGGGTCTTTAGTAATTCCTAGAAACTGGAGTGAAATATGTCTGCAAAACAGAGGGTCTGATGAAGTTTTTCCTTAATTGCATTTCAGCTTTGTTTTCCTTTTTTATTAATTCTGTAAATTTATTTTCTTTATTCATGAGTTATTAAAACCTCCCATATATGTGAAGTCTCTAAAAGGGAGTTTAATGAAACAGGGAGACTGATCTGTTAAGGAATACCTAAATTTCAGCATGAGAAGTAGTAGATCCAGCATAGGACTGTCAGCGACCATGTTGATAGAGACTGTTAACAAAGGTAGGCAATTGAATTGCAATTCTACCAGTGAATAATGCTGAACTCCAAACATTTTAATTTTGGGCTATTCCATCCTTTCCCGTGCACTATTTGTTCTATTACTGTGTTCAGTTGAACACAATTCCCTATCCAAAGCCTGCTGAGATAAAAAATAGCATAAAATAAAAACCAACCATTGCCCTGTAAGACCAGTTCAAGAACATAATAAATAGAAACAAAGGCAATTTATTAGCTCTCACATCTTTCAGCAGGTTTATATAGTCCAAGTAATCTGGTGTTCATTTTTTTACCTCTCTGTCATCCCACTATTTCTTGGAACACTGTGCCAAATAGTTACTAACTCTGTATGTGCTAGCATACAGGCTGGAAATGGTGTTTCAAAAATGTACCAAAAACCCACATGCAAATAAAAACTGTCTGTGCCCTACCAGGCGAGCTTCTTAGTAGAGACTACTACAACAAAAGCAGGCAACTTAAAATGGTAGTTAATTTAGGTGAGAAGAACCTCAGGGGTGCTCTAGTCCTACCTCCTGGCTGAAAGTAGGGCTCACTTCAAAGTTAGACCAGGACATTCAGGGCCTTTTCTAGCCATGTGTTGACATTCTCCAGGGATGGAAACTGCATCTTCCTTGGATGAACTTTCTAAGCAGTCCTGTGAAGCATTCTTTTTATTTATGTCCAGTAAGAGTTTCTTTCATTGCAACATGCACTATTGCTCTTTGGTTTTCTCTGTGCCCATCTGAGAAGGATCTGGCTGTTGTTTCTCCATCCCCTTTTTGATAGTGGAAGAAAGCAAATAAATCCACGTTTAGCCTTCCCTCCTTGTCATGGTTTAGGCCCAACTGGTAGCTAAACACCACACAGCGTCTTGTCCTCCAAGAACTTCTCCAACACGAGTCTTTCCCACAGGCTGTAGCTCCTCTTGAAGTACTCCTACATGGGTCTCTTCTGTGGGATCAGTCCTCCCAGTGACTGACTGCTCCAGCCTGGTCTTCCCTTGGAGTAAGAGCCTTCTTTGGGCATAGTCACCTGCTCTGGAATGGAGTCCTTCGTGGGCTGCAGGTGGTCATCTGCTCAACTGTTAACCTTCATGGCTTGCAGGGGCATAGCCTGCAGTCTCACCATGGGCTGTAGGGGAATCTCTGCTCGGGTACCTGGAATACCTCCTCCCCCTCATTCACTGACCCTGGTGTCTGCAGAGTTGTTTCTCTCACATCTCACACCTCTCTGTTCCAGGTCTTCCCCTCTTAAATATGTTATCACAGAGGTACTACCACTGCCACTGATTGGCTTGGCTTGGCCAGGGGCAAAGGGGAGCTTCTAGAAGCTGCTCACAGTAGCCACCCCTGTAGTTCCTCCCCCTGCTACCAAAATCCTGACGCACAAATCCAATGCTTCTCCAGACTAAACAAACCTCTCCTTGTATGTCATTTGATCCATCATCTTAGTGGCCTGTACTATCTCCACTTTGCATCTACCTTTCATACTGGGCCCCCAAAACAATGTGTATTGTTTTCACATGCAACCTCCACAGATTAAGAGGGGAAAAAACATTTACAGCCATTTGCTGAATACGTCTTTGGCAAGGTAGCCCAGTGTACTGTTAAATTTCTTCTCTTAGAGCCTGAGCATAAATCATATTATTATTCAATAATTATTCATAACCAAATTCCATCATAGTCAAGTTATTATTTACATTATTGTATTTTAAGGAGTGCTGGGCTAATTGAAAACATGATTCTTCTCTCATATGAATGTATCCACAAATCCACCTAGTTATCAAGACTCCTAGCATGTCTTCTTATGATATCAGATGTCAAACCACTATTTAGGAACTTATTATTTAAGGAACTGTAAAATATTGATTCAAGCCAAGATAAGGAGTTGAGAACATATGTGATGTATTCCTGAATAACATTTTCCTGTTAGTGGATATGATGCAGATATTGGGGGTTTTTTTTCACTTGGGAATGGTGCCTGAAATTCAGGTTAATGTTTAACTGTAAGACTGATGCATTAACCTCTCTCAGAAATGATCATCACAGACAACAGCTTTTCTACCAGATGTCGTAATGTTTCCTTCTCTAAATAGATTAATGTACTTAAAAACAAATGAAGCAAACACAGAAAAGGAAAGACTCAAGACAGGTTTGTATTCTCCCATACATATTACTTTGCATGTAGGAAGAATTAAAAGTGCGATGTATTATGATTTTTGAATATACTATTAAGTAAAATGAAATAAAGCTCTCCTGTTTGCTGTCAGAGTCCATTCAGAAATATAAATAATCTCTAATAGTACAGGGCTTACTCTTTCATACAAATAAGTTCAATATTAAGATCTGCATTAAAAAACACCTTATGAAATGATCAATGGCATGTCAGAGAAAATTTGAGTAAATAGTCATTAAATAATGAGAAAGGAATTCTGCTTCAAGCAAGCATACATCAGTTGTATTGATTTGATATTTGTGCAAATTTTAATTACAACTGTATTTTTAGCCCTGCTTAGCCATCCAGAGGCCTTTGGGAAGAGATACATATAGATTAAAAAATCAACCTGGTTTATCACATGCACCAAATACTGTGTCTTAATTTTGTTCTTTTATGTCTTTTCCTATACTTCTTTCTTGGTGTGAGTGAGCCCTGGGCTGAGAATTATCACTCGATACAAAAGAGTCGAGTCCAGCCTGCTTGTTCATTTCATCTTTCGTCAGCTTGCTTAGGCTATACGGAGGGCGGATATTAATAACAAACGAGGATTTGTTGTTATAGATGCCTGCCCAGTGGGAGCAGGATTCAGCTTGTTTTACATAAGTTAGGAATCATCTAATAGGTAGTAAGGGCTTCAACTCACTGTGGGTGTGAGCGAGATTTGATTTGATGACTTTAAAGTGAAATGCTTTGTTTCTGCTGTCTTGTATTCTTCCTCTTAAAATGTGAGAAATGTACCAATGGAGAAGCTTTTGGGTTGTGCTGTGAGGTTTGGGAGTTTTGGGGGGGTTTTGGTTGGGGCTTGGTGTCCCCCCTCTCTCTCTTTCTGTCTGTTTAGGTGTAAAAAGGCTGGTGAGCATCAATTTGATTTTTCTTAGCAAGGACTCTGACAGCAAATTTGAGTAATTCAAATGAACTCCAGTTTGAGGGTAAGCATTATAAGTGAATATCCTGACAAGACACTTTATATATAAAATATCTACATGGACACCAGCCTTTGAGATAATCACACAAAGACCTAGTAGAAGGTGGCCTGGAGAGCTGATAATCCATCATTATGTCTGTTTAACTGAATCTTTAGGAATGCCTGAGTAACTATGGATAGCAATGTTGAAATGGGATATATCTTTAAGGAAGTAGGATATATTTTAAAGAATAAGGCTTTAAAGAAAATTAATTTGTGGAAGAATATCTTTCATGTCAAGGACATGTAGCAGTATAAACTAAAGTAGATGGAACAATAAAAAACGAGGAGGAAGGGGAGAACTGTATGGGTGATTACAACTCAGAATTTCAGCACTACATGGGACCATGTAATTCAGATGAGCAACAGGCTTAAGTTGCCCCATGGTGCACCAACTAGATATTTCTGTGCTTTGTCACAGTGAAACCAGGACACGATTACTCCTTAATTACTACTCCTCCTTAAAATAAGACACTGAAGGCTTATGCAATCCTTGTTCAGAATGGACTTATTTTCACTTTTATTTTTCCACATTTGAGCAACACAACTTGTAAAATTTGTAGGCTGTTGTTGATATTGCTTTTATTTTTACCATTTTATTCAGTGTGCATAGATAGGTGTGCATGCACTGCGAAAACAAAACAAAACAAATGGTTATGTCTTGCTGCTACATTTTTTTTTGTGATCAGTATCATCTATTTACACAAAATTCTTTGTAGTTTAATATTTTTTTTTTTACTTGGCATAATGGAATTAACAGAAAGGACGTCCCATGCTAACAGCATTGATCAACACAAAGAAGTTTGGTTAGAAAGGTGAGGAAGTTACTCACCTCTCCCTGGAGAGTTGCTGCCCAGGTGGCTGCTAGTACACGGGAAGAGGCTTTTGTGTGAGGTAGCTTTTGGGATGCTTTTCAGGTTTTTAGGTATATTTACGCTAGTGTACACTAGAAGCGTCAGCATAAAATGTTAATAATAAGTTTTCTCATTTGGTTTGCTAAACATCTCTTCATAACTCTATTGTATTGTATGTCTAACTTATGGAACAGCATCTTTAAAAGGGGTCTTAAGGGCCTCACATATACAGGTTACATGAATTTAGCTCTGTGAATGTCTTAATCAGCTTTCTTGGTAATTACTTCAGGCTGCAGAATTAAACATGTTTATTGGTGAAAAATGTTAAAGAAGTGTCAAATCTAGTTGCTCAACATTGTGTTATGATTTTCACTTTCTTTCATAGAGCTCTAATAATCATTTGCATCCCACTTTGTATTTCAAGGTGCTAGAGTCCTTGTGCTTCTGTACACTGAAGTGAGTACATAAGGCATAGAATAATATACAGTATTCCAGAGCCTCATAATGTTACTAATCTCCCACTAGGTACTCAGTAAAGTGAAGTAGTTCCTGAATTGTGCTATAAATAGTGCTATACTTCTCAGAAGGCATGGGAGTAGAATTTTATACTTATGACTAATTAATGCAATTGAGAATGATCATGTACGAGGAGGTATCTTTCACAGCTGATCTGTTCTTATGCTAAAATAAGTGAAAATAACTATTCCTTCCTTTTTCTGTGAAATGTTGGCTGCTTTGGCTTTTCATATATAATTATTGTGAGAGAATTGCATTGACAGTCTTATGCACAGTTTTTTCCTGTTAAAAAATAACAAAACAGAATTTAGCAATTCTGGTTGTCAGCTATACGTCAACGTGTACATTGGACTTGATTCTCTATTGTGTCTTCTTTGAACTTAATTGCAGCATAGAAAACAAGTCGATAGCATCCCATTCATGTCTAGGGTTACAGCTATGGCATGTCTTATTCCATTGTAGAACTTGAAATAATAATAAGGTTTTTTTCTCATTCCCTTGTGTCAGCCCCAGAGTAGCTGTTTTCTGTTTCTCACACAAAGTTCAGAATCACCTTAAATTGTGTCGTGAAAGTTCTTGTGTGTAGGCTTCATTCTTGGCAACTGTCTTTGGTTGCATTAATACCCACATATGTTGTTTAGCAGAGGCAAGAAGTCTTTCAAAAAATAGGCAAATAAACAAAAATTCTAAGTGAGAGCTTGTCTACTGTAATCACAGTTAAGCCATTTTATAACGTAAAAAAAAAAGTGATTTTTTATGCTTTTCCTCTGCAAAACTTCAGTGTGAAATAAGAGGAAAGAAAGCTCTAATTTCTGCTCCTGATGATTTATCTGTCAATAAGGGCAAGGTCTTTAGTGGTTGTGCCTATCCATAGCTACTTGATGTGCTGATGAGCTGTGCTGATTTACAGCAAGTCCTGTCATTATATGCCTGGAGGGGAAAAGCCAAAGTATCCATTTTGTAGGAGAATAATAGAATGCTTCATTTGCTTAATAACATGCTTTTGATGGACAGGTATATTAGTGTAATACTTCACATGTAAAAATTGTTGGCAACTTACTTTGTCATTTATTAAATCAGATTGTGTCTTTTGATTTAAAGATGATTTGTGTACTGCATTGGAAACAGAACAGTGCAAAATAAGGCCAATGTTAACTAAGTTGCATGTCGCCCTCTGTGATTAATGCTGTGAACTCCTTAACCAAAAGAACAAGGTGTTATTTTTAGCATCAGGCTGGGTACGAAAAAAGGAAAAGGTTGACAATGCCATATGCTATCTTAGAAGCACCTCACTCCACTCCATATCTGTACCAAAAATTGAAAGCTAATATTTCTGAAGTAAATCGACAGTAGTGTCTCTGGTAAAAATGAAGAAAACAAAACAATAATTTTGAAGATTTTGTAATTCTTTTTGTTTTCTAAGACTTTTTTTGGTTTACGATATCAGAAGTACACAATAGCAACTATAAGAAGAGAGCAATCTCAAAATCAACCAGAATTGCAGATAGCCTTTAGGGAAGGTTTGAAAAAATTGTGCTTGAATGATAGAGAAAATTTCTCTTCTATTTAGAAGGTCATCTGATGGAGGTGATTATTACCTTTTCTCTGCAACTGCTGTGAGTCCTGCAACATTTTTGTCACCAAGAGGAATCAGAAATGCATTAAAACACACCTAAGCTGTAATGAAACTTAGGTAGAAAATGACTTTGAGTGGTTTCTAGGCACTAGCATCAGCTTAAAGAGGTGTTTCAATTGTACTTAAAAAAAGGTTTTACCAAGTCAGAATATGTTTTACCAAATACCTACATATGGTATGAGATTTCTTTTTGAGAAAAGAAATTGGACACTACTTTTATTGCAGACTCTCTTGGTAGTGAGACAGTAGAATTACATATATTTATGTCCACCCAGGCTTGAGGGAGATTAATAAGAATTAATGTTTCTGTTCTTTTGTATCTTTCACTTTCCATGGTCATCCAAAGGAGGGACACCCTACCAAAACTGCATTATTGTCTTCATGAATTCGGTAGACCATAATTTTATTGTTAAAAAAAAATAAAATAAAAAGGTATTTTCTCTTGGAGCAGAGACAGTTAAAGCATTAAGAGCAGAGCATAGTCTTATAGCTTAATAGACAGGACATTTTTTTGTATATGCACAGAATATACTGTAATGAGTACCTAGAGAGATATAAAGCTGGCTTTGTGAGGAGAGATCTGCAACATGGTGTCACAGGGGTTTAAAACAGTACATTATCCTTTAAACTTTAGAAGATGTAGTTCCAAATGATCATCTGAGAAGCCCCTACAGTCTATTTAACACAAGGTTTTTTTAATTTGATCTTTAAAAAGTATGGCTGAACATACCATGGCATTCTGGCCATTCTTCTAAAATACTGTTAAAAATAATAGTCAACTCCATTTAAACCACTGTGGGGACAAGTCGTCTTCATCAGGAATGAAAGCTCAGCAGCTCTAGGCTTTCCATGTGCAGTTCCACAAGGGTTTAATAATTTTGTGCAGGTGACTTCTGAAAGTGAAAGTGCAAAGTTTTTTCTCTCCCTGGTGTCAGGATAGTTAGATTCTAAAACTTTTGTTGCAACCTTTTATGTAGTAGATAACTTTTATTAAAAATATTTTTTTTGTTGGGTATTTTGTGCATTCTGAAAGAGCTCATTTTCAGGTAGGACCAGAAAGAACTGATGGGTTTTTTGTCTTCCTTTGTAAGGCCATCTATTCCACACTAGGCCTTTTTAAGAAAAAAACAACCAAACAAACATTTAAACATATTTATACATTTTATAATATTTCTGGGAGTATGGCTAGGTTTTGAATATTCTCAGTCAAAAATCCAGAAAAGTACCTCCAGGTCAGCAAGGCAGGTCTAGTGTCTTGAAGCATCTTTAGTTTCACTTCTATGACCAAATTAACACTCAGTTAATTTCAATTTAAAGTTGCCTTGAAGGTCATGAAGAGGAAAAACCTAAAGATTCAAACTTGTCTTACAGAAACAGAAATGATTTGCTAGTCTGAAAGTGGGTTAAATTCCAAATCAAAACCAAGGACACGCATTTGTGATTTCTGTTTGAAATTGTTTGAAACTTTCAGAACTTAATTTCACTGTGGGGCTTTTTTCTCCTCATGTAACATTTTTTAAAATCTGACAGAAGTAAAATGATGTTAGGACAGAAAGGTGTTTGGTTTTTTTTAACATAGGCAGGGTTCAAATCACTGTTAATTAGAACAGTTATTTTTAGCCAGTGAAGTTGTCTGCATTGCTTATGTCATGAGTCTGTAAATGTTTGTTGTTTCTGTACTATAGTATGTACTGTAGTATTTACAGCAGGAGTAGGAAAGGATCTGAGATTATAGCAGTTTGTTCTGATGATCCAGTATCCACTCTATGCAATTTCATGGGATTTTATTCTTAAATGCGGTCCTCTGGATTTGACCTTCATTAAGAGCTGAAGCATACCAAGTGTGTTCCTCAAACACATGTTTTTTGTTCAATTTGACCTGAAAGGAGCTGCATTTGTGCACTCAGACTTATCTGGTATGAACCAAAAGTACATAGGGGAGTTTACATTTTGAAAATCAAATGTCTATGTCTGAACTCAAATGTCTATATGGATGGACCTCTAAATGCTTTCAGGTTTAGGTGATTTGTTTTGCAAGATTAAGCTGAATGGCTCGCGTGTATGAGAGTATGTTGAGTATGAGTAGAGTATGTTGTAGAATACAGTGGAAGTGGATTTCTCCTTACTCTTAACCATGAGGATGCTATGGTTCCTGTAAAAGATTTGAAGACTAGTCTTTTCCTCTCACCTTGGAGCTTTGATGTGAATTGGATATATTCAAGGGCCACTTTAGATAAGCAGCTATATTGTGTCATATGTGGTTGTATTTACTTTTTAAAGCGGTCTGAAATAGATGCTTTGCACAACTTATCATGTGATGTGTGACTTCAGCAGTTCTAAAAATGTTACTGCTTTGATATTTGATGAAAGCACCATGACATGCTCTGTTAGTGTTTTGAAGTCTCCTTTCTCTAAGAAGTGACTGAAATGATCACTTGAATTCCATGTTTTGCTGCTTTTAGGTGACTGCACATCACTGGAAGTTGCACAGCTTGCAAGTGGAAAAATCATTATTCCTCCCTTACAGGGCCTAATCAGTTTATAAAAATCCTGCTAGTCCCATTATTGTAGCATTTATGCCCTTGTGATATCATCATTGTAGATCTAAAGAGAGAATGGGATCTCGAATGCAGAGTGATAGCATAAAATTTTGCCGTTAATGAATGAAGTAGCACAGAATTCATTTAATTCTCTCTGATTATCTCTGAATGATTCATCATGTTAAAAACCTCTGCAGCTCTACAATTTCAGGCAAACAGATACCAGTCTCTTCTAGATGTTTATGACAAAATTTCTGTTATGTTTGATTAGGGCACATTTGTCCCATGTGATTATGGATACCAAGCAAATAAATTTGCTGTGGAAGAGTTTTATGTTGCTATTTTGTGATGATTATTGGGCTTTACAACCATTTAAACTCCATTTCCTGCAGGTAGTTCTGTCTTCTGTCTCACTGAATGTTGTTTTCATATTGTTGATTTCCTCTAAATATATTGGTTAAACAGATCTTTTGTATCTCTATTGGGTTTACATCTTTCATCTGATATCTGTATTTATACTGAGTGATGCTTATTTCTAAAATTAATACTATATGGTTGCTCTACAGAATAAATTTTGGAATCTGTTCAAATTATAAATAACAATAATGAAAACAAACCAAAGACTTGAATAGCTGAACATTGCTTAGTTCTGGTAGGGGGCACTTAAAAATGACACATCCAAGTGTAAATGCCTATCTTCAATCTTTAAGTTGCAAAGTAAACAATCTCTTTAAGATAAAGCACAGTAATTTTAGGGAAATTCTCAAGCCTCTCACAGGCATTATATTTACTAAAAATTAGGGGAAATGAGGCCTCTGGCAGTTAGATTTATTTCACTTGGGTAACTTGAACTGAACCTCTGCGCACCTAAAGGGTTGTGTTGAAAGTCAGATTCTTACTGCATTATTCACAGCTCTGGAACAGTAGGTCACACTCTAGAAAGTTTATGCTAAATCCTTGACCCCTTTCTCAAACATTAGAAACCTTCAGTTATGGAGAAAGTGAAATCACTTGTGTGTTAACAATGAACAGGACAATTGTGTCGTAAATGCTGTGCATATCACATATAAGACCTACGTATTCTTTAGTCCTTGTTGATAATTAGAAGAGGACTGTGTGGTTTGGGAAGTGCTTCAAAATACAGTAATTCTCCTTTCTCACATGCACTGCCATAGATCTGATATTCTTATTTTTGAAATGCCATTATAAGGACTCATATTAGCCTTCATAAAATTCAATAAAATCTTCAAAAATGTACTTTGGATAAAATCTTTCATGTTTCCCAAGATTTTGCAATTGTTCTTGTCAGAATACTTGTGTAGCTACAGGTTATTTTTAAAAGAGGTTGATGAAAATCGAAAGTTTCCCATTTAATCCAAAATGAATTCCAGATTGTGATAGGATTTTTCTTTTCCTTTTTTTTTAACGCTATCCAGGATTAACTGCGTGTTTGTTCTTAGGCTATAAGTATGGTTATAGAGACATTATCACCATATAGTGCTTTTCTCAGTCCTGTGCCTTGAAGCGGTTCTTTTGAATGGCCCTTCACTGAAACAACTTGAATGAAGCTGTAAATGGGCTCCATATATTTTACTGAAAGGTTGAAAAAGATATCTGTGACATGTTGTACCTGACATTAAGTGCTATCACAAGCAGGACATCTGTGATTTTTCAATTGACATTAAATGGGAAATTGTTAATGATAATTTATATTAAATATGCCCAGTGTTCCTGAATTACTGCAAAAATGAGTTAGTGGAATAGAAAATTGTCTTCCCATTAAGTGAGCTTTTTCAATTAAGCCAACTGTTACGAAACAGAGCCAACTATCCTTACTCTCCAATGTTTAATTTAATGTGTAAATAATAGGATGTTTGTTTTGAGGTTACAAAGGTATTTATTTGTCTTTATTAGAGTGGGAAGCAGCTTGTTTGAAAACTTTTGAATGGGCTGTTTCATTATGAGTGAACATTACCAGGATGTACTCATACCTGGAGAGGTACTGAAGATGTACTTTGGCCAAACTTCGTAAGTTGAAGGGCCATTATTATGGAGTTAAAGAACAGCAAGGGCATTAAGAGTATAACCTTAGTCTTCATGCATTGTGCAGAGCTACTCATCTAATTCAGTCAGTTTAAGAGAGATGCGTTTTGCAATATGGAGGCTATTGTTGCTTTGAAACTTTATTGTGCTCCTATAATTTCTTCTCTACAAAATCATTAAACTTAATTTTATATAATACAAATCCTATTTGGGATCCATTTACCACTATTCAAAAGCTCTTATGCCAGCAGCGCTTGCTCTCTGGATAGAGCAGTGTTCATAGCAGAGTTTATTTGTTGCAGTATGAGTGTGTGGAAGCTCTAAAGAGTAGGCCTGGAAGATAGAGTTGCTGAATGGAGCTGGCTTCTACCTACAGCAGCAAACTAATACATAATATAAAAACACCTGTTGTTGCTTTATATTCCATGTACAAATAAGCTGCACGGTGCAGGGTCTGCCAGGAGGGGCAGGTATGACCTGTATAAATATTAAGTACTCAAATAAAGTAGTTGGCTTTTCTATCAGTGTAAATGGTGTTGTAACAAAGGCCACAACACACAATATGCAGGTTTCTCTGCTTCAGTGAGAAGTAGCTTTCCTAACAGGCTGTGTAGGTGAGGAACAGCTATGAAAAGCTGCTGAATTTTTAACCTTGAAGGTCTTGTATCTCTTCTGATGTTCCCATTGACTGAGATTTGAAATGGGATTTCAGAGGGAGCTGATAACTAACATAATAAGCAAAGGAAGTAGAATGATTTTTAAATTGTTTCTGTTTGCCCAATAATGTTTCTGGCTTTCTGTGCATTAAGAGAGATTTCCTTACTACAAGAAGTGTGTTTAAACATAGCACAGAATACAGGTTGCTTATAGGACTTAAATCTTTTCAGTAGCTGTTTTCTGCTAGTTCAAATAGGAAGAGCATTTTGTAGTGCTGAAAAAATGATACTTTTTTTTTTTTTAAAGGTGAAGTGCTGGGGCCTGGCTTATGAGCCCTGAGTTGGAATTGACCTATAGATGAGTCACAACCCAGCAGTATGTCTTGTTCCCCAAGTGTTTTCAGGCCCCAAAGGCAGAACCTGTCCCACCTGTGTGAGGCCCCAACTTCCCCCAGGTGATCATGGTTGGGGTGGTGGGCGAGGCTAGAGATATATCAACCAGGAACCAACCACTTTGGGAGAAGTAATAGGGAGCTGATCAGTGTGAAGACAGAATTTCAGAAGAGAGTTCCTATTGGGAGTCATTGGAAGAAGTTCTTGT
Organism: Brachypteracias leptosomus; assembly: GCA_013401335.1. Lineage (NCBI taxonomy): Eukaryota > Metazoa > Chordata > Aves > Coraciiformes > Brachypteraciidae > Brachypteracias > Brachypteracias leptosomus. The sequence goes on along the minus strand of VYZX01020530.1, from coordinate 38,049 downwards.
TGGAGGCAGCTTGCTAAGCCTCTCTTGGTGGTGTGTTCTCCCTTGGCTGATTTGAGACGGAGAAGAGCAAAAAGATGAAGAATACGTAAAAGATGAAGGTATGCTGATGGGATGTTGCTGAGTTTGGTGTTGGCCTGTGGAAGAAGAGAGATAGCAAAACAAAATTGGTATAGTTGGCAAGATTGTTAGAGAGTAAAACACAGGATACTTTTTATGATAAAAAGTACCTTAGCCATTAATGTAGAACTTGTGTATACATGACAATTAATGTAGTTAATTGATAAATGTTAGCATTTAGTCATACAATACTTGAATACTCTGTTTAGTTTTGGGCCTCTCACTATAATAAAGACATTGAGGTGGTAGAGCATACCCAGAGAAGAGCAATAAAGCTGATGAGGGATCTAGAAAAGGGTTTAATCTTATGAGGAGCAGCTGAGGGAACTGGGGGTTTTTAGCCTGGAAAAAAAGGAGGCTGAGAGGAGACCTTATCACTCTCTACAACTATCTGAAAGGAGGTTGTAGCGAGATGAGAGTATGTCTCTTCTCCCAGGTAACAAGTGATAGAACAAGAGGAAATGGCCTCAAGTTGTGCTAGGGCAGATTTAGGTTGGATATTAGGGAAAAATTTCTTCCACAAAAGTATTGTCCAGCACTGGAACAAGCTGCTCAGAGAAGTGGCAGAGTCAATATCTCTGGAGGTATTGAAAAGATGTGTAGATGTTGCACTTAGTGACATGGTTTAATAGTGGACTTAACAGTGTTAGCTTTATAGTTGGACTCTATCTTAAAGTTCTTTTCCTACCAAAATGATTATATGATACCATATAAGGGAAAGAATATATTAGAAATAGTGATACAGCTGATCTGTAATGGAAATCAAGATCTCATTCTTGAATGTGGTTTGTAGAAATGAATGCAAGTATTTCTCGGTTTTCTTTTTTTCCTCTTGTTTCTGTTGTTGAGAAACAACTTCTGAAGTGAAAATTCATATTTTGAAGCCATAAATTTTCTCACTGATGGATCAATATGAATCTCTTTAAGGAAAAAAAACACACTAAAACTATTCAAATAGGGTTTTTTTTAGAAATGAATATGTTTTACAGTGGTTCTACAAGCTTTTACTTGTTCATCTACAGAAAACCTTATTATTATCTATTTGTGATACTTTAAAAGGGTGATACTCTAAAACCTAGAGCAAACCTAACTGTGTTAGGTAGAGTGCCTATGTGCAGCAATCAACAGCCTCTATTCTGAGGACCTGTAACGTCAGAACTCAGATGAGTTTGTCAAAGTGTGCAGTATCTCTTTCAATTACTAAATTAAAGGCTTACCTGATTATGGAAGTTTAATAAATTACCACATAGTATCATTAGTGGACGGTTAAGTGTGTTAAAACTGATTTTGCTATGGAGGTATTTGAACATCTCCTTATTGTCTTACGGGGATAATAAAGCTACTGCCATGTGAGGAGCGGCACTTTATAAGATCACAAAAGAGAAAACAAATCTGTTTTGCCACTGAAAGGTGAGTACAAAAACACAAGAAAGTCACCTATTGTGTACATTTCTGGGTACTTAAATTTCTTTCATCTCCATAACTCTCATGCCTTTTTGTAATCTAAAAGGAAATAACATTTTGATGTTCAGTGCCTCATTATAAGTACTGCATCTGGGAAAGGGCAACCCAATGTATCCGTACAGGTTGGGGGGCTGACCTGTTGGAGAGCAGCTCTGGGGAAAAGAACTTGGGAGTCCTGATGGACAGCAGGCTGACCATGAGCCAACAATGTGCCTTCATGGCCAAGAAGGCCAGTGGCATCCTCGGATGCATTAAGAAGAATGTGTCAAGCAGGTCAAGGGAGATTCTCCTCCCCCTCTGCTCCACCCTGGTGAGGCCTCATCTGGAGTATTGTGTCCAGTTCAAGAGAGACACAGAACTGCTAGAAAGAGTCCAATGCAGGGCCACTAGGATGATTAAGGGATTGGATCATCTACCATGCAAGGAAAGACTGTGGGAGCTGGGTCTGTTTAGCTTGGAGAAGAGGAGGCTGAGTGGGGATCTGATCAATGCTTATGAACATCTAAAAGGTAGGTGTCAGGAGGATGGAGTCAGACTCTTCTCAGTGGTGTCCAGTGACAGGACGAGGCAATGGCCACAAACTCATAAATAGGAGGTTCAACACCTCTTTCCTGTGAGGGCAACAGAGCACTAGAACAGGTTACCCAGAGGGGTTGTGGAATCTCCATCTCTGGAGACATTTAAAACCTGTCTGGATGTGTTCCTGTGTGATCTACTCTAGGATCCTGCTGTAGCAGAGGGTTGGACTAGATGATCTTCAAAGGTTCCTTCCAATCCCTACCATTCTGTGATCATGAAGCAAGCAAAATAGCCTACTTTGTAGCATACAAAAGTGAACGTTTTGCAGCACTAGCTTATTTCTCTTCTGAAGTGGAAGTATCTACTTCTAAACACATATTAATTATAGAATGAAAGTAAGGCTTCATTTTCATATTACAGGCTACATATGAAATACTGTCTTCAAGATGAATAGACTAACACTAACCCCTTTAAACAATGACATCTGTAAAATGACTGTTTTATCCATAATAAAGCAAAATCATGCATTTCACACTCCCATTCCATTATTTCAGTGATCCTGACAAAAATTATTTGGTTTAGTTTTCAAAAAGCATTAGCAGTGTTGTCAGTATGTTAAAGTTGCATCCGGTCTCTAAAACATTGACAGAATCAGTTGTATTTGAAAACCCTTCTCTATAATAAGCCACAGATTAACCTAAAACTGAAAGGTAAGAAAGGTTATAAGCAGTTCCATACCCTCCTCTGGGTCATTTCCTGCTTTGATGTAGCACTTGAGCATTATATGTGATTTAAATACGTAGGAGTTTAAGTGACTTGAATTATGTATGACCCTAAAATTGGGAATGTGTTTAAGTGCTTGGCCAGAAGTTAGGCTTTAATTTTCCTGGAATGTCATTGTAAGCCATATTAACTCCTCCATTTCTCCATAAGGTCATAAAAATGTAAGAATATAAGAATAATAACTTATTTCTAAAAATATGAGAATGATCATCAGTTGGCTTAACTGAACTGTTCATCTCATACAGAGTCCTATCTCTGATAGTTGTCAGCAGCGGATGCTTTGGGAAGGTCGTTACACTCCTACTTTCTTAGTACAGCTTCACATTCTACAGTAATTTGCTGGCTTTGAGCATTTTAAGTTGAAGTTTTATCTTTATGCTTTATAAATATTGATGGATTTTTTTTTTCTTCTCCAAATCTGCAAAATTTTTGAATCAATCTACAATCTGCATCTGCAACGTTCTCTATCCATGAGTGACATTATTTAATAACATGTATGTGCAGAAATTCAGTCTTTTGCATTCTCCTTCCTGCCTGAGCATTCCTCCCAGCTCTTGAATGATAGGAAACACTGGAGGGTGAAATAATATCACAGTCCTTCTAAAGAATATGCCTGGTTTCTACAGGTATCACACTTCTGTTGGTCAGTTTTACTGAATCTGTAACTGCAGAATGTGCTTCTGTGGGAGATGTTTTTGCTCATTTTCCTTCTTCTTTTCCAATTTAAGGGCTAGTAACTGAACAGCGTCAAATCTGAATATAATGGAAAACTGGTGCCACAAAAATAAATTATGAGTTTGCTCTGATGTCAAAGAGCTCATGCAACTCATTGTGTGATCACATATCTAGGTGCTAGATGGGATGCAGGAGATGCAGTGAACAGCTAGTCAGTCAGGGTTTAAGGGAGGAGATGAAGGATAGATAATAATGCCTTTTATAGGTTTAGGTATAATGTGAAGTTCAGTCAGCAGACTGGGTAATACAAACTTCAGATTTCTAGAGAGATAAATTCTCTCCTCCCCATGTGCACATAGAAGCAGCAAGGGTTACCATTTTATATATCAGTATGACATAGACGTTTATAGATTTATACTCTCACCTGAAATTCAGATTCAGCTAACTTATCTTATGCCAAGATACTCCTATGCTTAGGGAAAGTCAATAATGGTGTTTCTTCAACACACTGAATACTGAAGAAATTGTCTTTTTGTTGAGGTTACCTTTCAGGGTCTTCAATATTGTCTCAGGTGAATGTATGATTTTTTTAAAAAAAAAATTGTGGTTTTGTTTCCAGATATATTCTTGGGAAGTATCTACTAAAATAAATTACAACCCCCCTGACATTCTAGTGGTAATTTGGCTGTTTATTTTTGCCTAAGACAAAATAAAATAAAGGTTTTGACCTAGACTGACTGAAAAGAATATATTTCTGTATCTTGAGCATAATAGAATTAAATAAGAACAAAATGTATTTATTAAAATATTGCTGAGGTATGAGGATTTTATAAGCTGTATAAAAAAAATCTAATTTATTCCTTCATTTTGGATCCTTCTATCTAATACACTGTTAGCCTAAATGTGGATATTTATTTATTTACATATATATGCAAATGCTTTCAATATTTGTATTCCTACCCAAATTCCATCAATATTCAGCATGACTAATTTGTGTCACTTTCCATTTCCTTGCTTTCATTAATGTCGAATTAAGAAATTAACATTGACTCCACGGATAATGATATGTACTAACATGTCTCATAAGTATTCATGTGTTCTCCCAATAAACTTTTAATCTTGCTTCAGATCCGTAGATGAGAATAAAATATATATATCAGTATTAGCAATTCACCGTGATATGTCTTCTTAGGCTGATTAGGCTGTGCATTTAAATTAGGCGTGGAAATTTCTGTTGTACTTTGGAATGGCAATGTTGGGTGTTTAAAACAGATACTGCTTATATCAGAGTTTGTGAATTCTTTTGCCCTCTTCCCCAGAAGCTTGCTGGAGGTCTCCTGGACAGTCCCTAGCAGATCAGGGAGCTGGTTCCCAGTTCTTTCCAGAGCTTTCTTTCTCTCCTTGACCTATAGAAAGTGAAAGTGTGATGAGCTGATCACTAAAGGATATTGAAGTCTCCAAATCCTGTTTGCCATGAAGAATAGGTGCTTTCTGTGTCTGGCTGTGTGTTTCTGTTTGGCGAGCCACTTCTACAGTGGCTTGTGATGAATGACTTGATGTCTAGAAGGGCTTTTCAGCAATGAAAATGAAACATACCCTGAAGACAATGTTTTTCTTCAAAAAGCATATTTCACACCCACAAAACAGTAGCCATCTTTGTAGCTAAAAAGTAATTTAATAACCTCTTGAACAGAAGTAAAAGCCTAATAACAAGCGAAGATTTTATTCTGAAAGGCAGAAGGTACAATATTTCCATTATTCTGTGGGACTTTTTACTGATTGTACAAACTGCTTAGGTACTTTGGCAGTTGGTAGCGTCCTGAAACTTTAAGATAAAAGGGAATTTTCCCAACAGAAATTTATTTTGTGAGATAGGATTCTAAAGCTGTAAATCCACATGTGTGTCTGTCTGTTAAAAAGCCTGTTGGCCAGTTTTATATGAGAGTTATTGGGAATTGCTAGTTTCTTGGGATTTTCTGGGAAAAAATACATGCATAGAATGTAAAAGNCCCCTCCCAAATCTTGTACCCCCCCTTCCCCCTCCGTACCTTTGGTGTTATCTGGGCACTCACAGCTAGACGTAACACACACCATGTTATCAACACTCTCTGGGTCCCAGTACTGCAGTATGAGGGCTGTATGGGGAAAATGAGCTCAGACAGACCCACTACAATTATGATATAAGTAATTTGTCTTGATTGTAGTATAGTCCATGGTGAGAAAATGAAATATTTTTCATATGGGTTTACTCTAAAGTTTTTGGGTATATAATTCTTGGTATTACCAGAACTTATATTTTCATGAACAATACCTGTTGTTTTATGTAAAGCAGATATGTTCTGATTAGTGGGAAAAAATATAAGTATATACCATCCTCATTCCCCTGATGCCTTCCCTTCCAAAAAAGCGCTCAAATCTCAGCTGTTGGTATTTAATAGTCATCCTCACAAAATATGAGGGGTTTTTTTTCCTAATAGATTTGTCAGAAATGAAAATTAAAGTTATACACATATCCTTAGTAAAAATGAACTTCAAGGGAAGTCTTAAAAATCATAAAAAACATTGTCCTTCTAGAATCTAAAAGAGAAATAGAAGGGAGGAAAACACTGATTTTATGTATCAGAGAATAGAGAATAGGAAACCTGTAGTCAGCAAAGCTGCTATAGAGCAGAATACAGAGCATTCCTATTCTTTGGGTAATACTCTAGAAAAATATTACAGTAAAAGTTGCAAAATATGAACTTTTTCCATAAAGATTTCTTATATCACTTTTTCTTTTCTACAAGACGAAATAGAAAATAAATACGCTACTTTTGCAGATATATCAAGATCCTTGAAGGTGTATTTTTTCTGTAGTGTTGTCCAGTCTTTCACACATCAATGTTTGCAGGTTCTCAGTTGCTTCTAATATAAAATACTGTTTTACACACTGTAATGTTGCTGCAAAATGCAAATTCAAGTGATGCTCCACCAAGTTCACCATTTCTAAGCAATACTTTGAAGTTACATGTTGCATGTATAATTTTTGATATATAAAAGTGAGAGGTTTTGCATTTACAAATGCTTATCCCTGCAAACTCCACTAATTTTGTTGTCGGTGTAGATTAGGAAAGGATAAGTAATCTCTAAAATTAAATTGAAGTGGGATTCTGGCATAAGTTCATTGTTAAACATGTGCTTTATTATTTTGTTAACCTGGAATAATAAAGAAGTAATATTGTAGGAACTCAATTGTATTGATAAAAAAAAAATCAAGTGTCTGAGCAGTTAAACTGATGGATAGGAAGCCTCAACACATTTTTTTAAGCTGTAGTAACAGGAGTTCAGCTGTATATGCAACAGTCTTGCACATCTGAAGTCCAAGTATGGGATAAAATAAACTGTTTTGTCAGCATACGTACCTTTTTGAAAAATTATTTTTATTCTAGTATCTTTGGGAGAAAATAGTAGAAAAATTTAGGAAGCAACAGCAGTCTCAAATCATTCATCTGTGGACAAGGCTTTGGTTGAATTTTAAAGATGCCAGTGTCTCCAGGAATTCTCTGACACAGCTGATTCTTAGGGAGAGAAATTGGCATTGTTCTTTCTATCTTTTTTGCTGGTATTTCCATGACTACTAAGGAAAGTGCTATTAAGGTTGAAATAGTCTTAGTTAACTGTTAAAAGCAGAACAAAATCACTCATGATTTAAGTATAATAAATTGCATTTTAAAACAAAATACTTCAACTCAGATTCTTTTACCTTAATAACTGTAAATTATGGATTCATTTTCTGGATTATTTTTTGGTTTTTTGTTGTGTTTTTTTTTCTAGTGCTTGAGGTAGTGTATTCTTGTAACAGAATTTAAAGCCTGCTTTTACAGGCACTTGATCTAATTTACTTGTCAGAGTAACATTAAATTCTGACTTCAGTATTTGACAAACAAAGGAGGAATTGACTGTGAAGTGTTCTGTGTTTAATTATCATATATCTTTATTTTGTAGTTTGTTGGGTGGTTTTTGTTCCTCTGGGTTGTAACTAGTGTCTCCTTGAATGAAAGACTGCAATCATTTGGAAATGTTGTAGGTATTAAAGCTATGCCTTCCAACATCAAGTATCCACAAAGTACTTTATTTTTTCACAGTTTCTAGTTCTCAGTGTGAAATTATAGTGCTGGTTTAAAATTGTACAAATGGCATATGGTTTGCATAAACTTCTACAGGAGTGTTTGTAATTATTGTCAATTCATAATTGTTATTGAAGATCAAGCCAAGAATTCCACACCAGATTTTCACTTTAAAGATACTTTAAACAATTGGTGAGAACTTTATAAACTGTCTTAGGCTGAGGGTTGGCTTTGTTAATTTTGAGTTTGGGGGTTTTCTTCCTGAGTCTCAAGGGAAGATTTTGAGATATTGTTGTGGAAAACAGATGTTTATGTTGTACCAGGTAATCTCCAATTTTCAAATGTTAATACAACAGACTCTTCTGATTCCAGAGTGGTATCAAACAGCATGTAGTTGAAAGCAGCAGATTTTGTGCTTGCTTTCATCCTTTGCTAGATCTTAATAGTTTTTATCACAAGGATACTGCAGTAGTAATCAGCTTCCAAGCAGCATGGTTTTCTCAGTTGCATGACCCTTTAATGAAGTTGCCAACTACAATCATGCAAGATTGAAATATGGCAGGAAAGTGGACTAGTGGTTAAAATTAACTTAGAGAAAGTTGGTAATAAATTATATTAACATGTATTTAAAATGTCTGGGAGTTTCTGGGTGTTAAAGGTGGAGATTTTCTTGTAGTAATAAGAAACAGATTTTTTTTATTCTTTCTTTCTTTTTTTTTAGTTGAAGCAAGTTCTAATAGATTTTGTTGATGTAGTAATAATTTCCCAGTTCCCAGTAAGGGAAGCTGCACTTACCTAAATAGAATGAATCTACAAAATGATTAATTTAATAAAATTCCCTGTAGCTGCCTGCCTTCATTTAGATCCTGTACTAGGGAAGAATAACTAGAGGCTCCAGTGCACCCCTATAGTGGAACTGCATCCATTCTGGACCATCCTTACACTGGAATTTCTTGGCTCGTGACTTACTTTGTAATAGACATACATTAGTTTTTTCTCTCCTTTATTAGTCTCTCAAGACCATTCACAAAGTGTTGTTTCTTTCTCTTTTATACATTAGTATTGCCAAGAACAATACAATGGTTTAACCATTGTTGGAGGGGATTTTCTTTCAAGGGTGCTTCATAGCTAGAAAATGCTTGGGGTGAGAGTTTGTTGATTTTGTTCCCGTTATTCAACTCTATGTACCCTATCTGTTTACACAAAATATCTGCTAAAAATGACAAAATAATTAATGAATTTTCCTAATTCTTACTTTCTCACAACTAGAGAAACTCCATTACACATAATGGAAGATAAAATATAGGAGTAATCCAACAACACATTAGACCAGAAGGCTTTGAGTCTGTTTTCAGCAAAGAGTAGAACTGATTGTTCATTTATTCTGTAATATGCAAGTTTTACTGAATACTTGTGCTCTTTAGAGACCCAAAGCCTAAAAGAGAATGTGCTCCAAGTAAAATGTGGGTACATTTGTAACCATTTTGTAGCTGCATTTAGTTTAGTAACATGAAATACCAGTTATTCCCTAAAGTATTGTGTAGTTGTAGATCATAGACTTTTATCTTAAATTAAACATCACAGCTGGTTGCCTTAATTTGATGCATTATAGCACAAATGTTTCAACAGCTTGACTAAAATGAACCATACTGCAAATTCAAAAGAAGAGCAGAGGTCAATGCACGTGGTGCCTAGTGATTTGCAAATTTCCTTTATTTGGATATATTAAATGTATTCTGTGGAACTTAGCTTAAAGGAACGAAATTTGACAGGGTAGAATAGATTAGCAAAGGATGTTCAATCAGTTTCACTTAAAAGTAATATAGTATAATAAGGAAGTCCAAAACAGCATAGCTGTCTCAAATTAAAAACAGAGTATCTTCAGGATAGCCAGATCTTCTGTGTTCTTTCATACATGTTTATATAGAAATATATATTTGATATAATTCGTAATCCTAATTTCAAATCAGTTTATTTCATTAAACTTTATTGCTTTTCAAGAACATAGTCAGTATGGCTGCTATCTCTTTCAACTAAGAAATCCCCTAAATCTGCATGAGAGAAATGTAGACACTTAGAGATATCCAATCTGTAGCTGTGTTTCTAGTTGACTGAGAAAATGTATTCTGTATTCAAAAAGGCCTGGAATGCAAAGCAGCTGCCATTGCTCCTTATATAATTCAATGTCAGTCTAATGCTAAGACTTCATATCTATGTAATAAAGAACATTAACTTAAGCTAACACAAAGAAAATGAAGGTAGTCTGGGCACACTTCAAAATACAATATATTTAATACTGAGTACTGGAATTCTATATAGACTTCATTTTTAATATGCACATAAAATACATATAGCTGGTAATTTATCTGTAACCACACTTGATGTGCATACCTGTATACAAAGTTGAAAAAACATGGTCCAGCAGTTTTCACTCACTTAAACAGTAGGTAATTCTAACTTGTATGTGCTTTAGGAGGTCAGTTTGGTCTGTATTGAAAATGATGGCTGGTCCTTTGAGGAGCAAGCCCATTGGAGCCTTTAGGTGGGAGGAATACTAGCAGAAATCTGTTGGTTCAGTTTGGTTCAGTTTGCTTGTCTGTGTTATCTTCCATTTGACTACTGCCTTGCCTCTCTGAGACAGAAATTGGGACTTGTGGTAGTGTTATTTCTTGGAAGATATGTGTTCTTGAACATTTATATGAATTGTTTGGTGGTTTTTTTTTAACCCAGTTAACTTACTCTATGTTCTTCCCGTACTAAACATCAAGGTTTTAATCATGCCTCTCTCATTGTATAGTCTTCTGATCTAAACTAACAGTGTTCTTGCATCTATGGTACTTGTATTGATCTAATGAAACATCCTAGTTTATACAGTAGCTCTTTATTACAAAGCAGAGTCCATACAAGTACTGTTGCTGATGGTTTTCTGTAGTTATCAGCTAGTGTTCTTGGTAGAATATCTTTGTGTTCAGTTAATAAGCAATGACTGTATCTCCTTCATTACCATCTTCCATGGTTCCTTGAATTTCCAGATATTTACTTTAAGAATTTTTTAAGCTTTTTTTCCTGTAACATTAAACCGGCTTTTTGTCTTTCCTACTTCTATACTCTACTTCTGCTTGCCTATTTCTTTGCTCCTGCAAAACCAAGTATGTTTTTTCTTTTCCCTCAGATATGTCATCTTACATGGAACTTAAGAAAAAATTAATATGATGTGATTACATGATTAGCACCATGTAATAATGCATAGTAGGAATAATTATTAGGAGACTAAATCCCTCTAACTGTAAAGCCTTTATTTCTTAAATTGCAAGTGCTTGCAACTTTATCCTTCCGTTTTCTCCTTTAATACTGATGTATTAGGAATATGCTGTTAAATTACTTAGTCACCTGTGCGAAATTAAATACAGTGTTTTTCCTGTTTTACACCTGCAATTCCAGTTATGATGAAGCAATTTTCATTGATAACATTTGAATTCACATCGTGGTGCCCAGGATCAACTGTGGTGCAAATTCAGTATTTGTAATATATCAACCTTAACTGGCTTCAACCTTTGTAGATTCAAGGCTTGTTGCCATAACACGAAATATCGACCTAAGGCAATGCCAAATTAAAATGTTTTCATTCTGTTTCTTTCCACCGTTTTAATCATAAAGAATTTAATTGAAAGTTATTGTGTTAATAAAAAGTTACAAGTGCATACATTAACTTAAGTAATCATTTGATTGACTTCAGTCTATAAAAGTTACATACCTCTAATAATGGCTGGGAAATATTTACATAAATATACATAAATATTTATAAAAATAAATAGCCTGTTATATTCAATGGAATTCATTTTTTCACAAAACATTTTTCCATTCTCCAGGAAATGATTTACATAATATTTAAAAAAAATATATCCTTCATCTCCTGCAACTTAATTTCTTGTGTTCATGTTTATTTTTTTAAAATGCTTCTACTTCTGGGCTAATGCATAAGGTTTTCATTTAATTTAATTTTACTTGACGAGTTGACAGCAACAATTGTTGCTCATTGGCTTTTGAAAACCTAATTCAGTTGGTGACAGTATGTTGTGCTGTGAATATGTAAATGTTATTTTAATCTGATGCTATAGAAATTACTTAACTCTCCTTTCTCCTCTCTTTTGGTTTAAGGGCATGAGTTTATCAAACAGCCAAGCTTTGGAGACTAAGTTGGTTTTTTGTATTTGTTTTTCCTCTCATTAAATAGGCTTCTGGGTCCTTGCCTTGAAAATTGCATAAGTATTCAAATACAACTGGTGTTTGAGGGTATCATGGAAGTTAACACAAATCATTGGGTGCTTCCAGCATTTGAAAAATGTGGATTTTTTAATGGACTTAGTAAATTAATCCAGAGCTCCATTCTATTACAAAAAACAATACAAAACCACACAAACCAAAACCAACAACAAAAAAAAACCCCAACCCAAAACTCTATTAGTATGTCATCTGTTAAATAAAGTGCTTTAGAAGTCTTGGTGTAGGTGTGGATGCTTTAGGAAAATGGTGCTAGACATACTAATCAAGAAGAATAGCTTAGATGACAGTAACTTGTAAGAAATTAATTTTAATTCTTTGAAAACTTGTCTCTGAGGCTAAGCATTAGAATTTTCTCTGTTAATCATAAGGAAATATGATTGAGAACAATCTTTTTTTGGTAATAGGGTAAGGTGATCACCAACAATTTGTTTTTATTTAAAAGATCAACATAAATGTTATGTAGTCTTTGAACTACACGCAAGGCTGTATGAATTTCAATTTGGTATAATGACTTTACAGTGAAGAGAGCCATGTATTCAAGAAGCTCTATCCCAAGGAGATATGTAAAAGCTGTTTCCAAAAGAAATATTGGAAAGCAAGGATATCTGATTATCACTTAGTTCTGCCAAATGTTTTTAATAAGCCAGTTATTACACTGATAAGAGAAAAATTCAAATCTTCTCTTTTTATGGGATAGAATTAAGGAGAAGTACCTAAATCATAATATTGTTTATATGACTAAATTATGGAAATATAATTACAAAACCTTGAAGGAAAATGAAGGCTGCAAATTAAAGCATTCCTGTGGGAAGTACTGTAGTGAAGACTGCCTTTGTTTCTGCTCATGTTCTTACTGGCAATGATAAAACTTCCAGTTACATGAGCCACCCTCCTGCTTCCCCCCCTCCTCCCTCTGTCCCCTGAAAGACGGAGAAATTAATCTTCTGATGAGAGTTTATTGCATTTAACATAGTCATTGTTTGTTATGCAGTTCAGTTTGTTTTTCCTCTTTCCAGTGAAACACAAAATTTATTTTCTTCCAAGCTACATCCTTGGCATAGCATGTCTAAGCTTTGGGAATTTCCAGCTTCCTGCCAGAAGTTGTTGCTGAAGGATGGAGGCCTTAGAAATCAGTCAAAAGTTGTATTTTACGTGGATTAATTTTTGATAACACACTAAACACTTTTTTTAAAAGTCCAAAGACAAAACATCTGGTAAGAAAAGAACTATGAAATTTGAACTTCAGTGAAGCTATTGCTGAGCTAAAACTGTTCCTTTTGGGAAAAATAAAGGTTGCACAGCATTTCAGAAGGCTGTTACTATTAAGGAACAAATAAGAGGGAAATATGTTTAAATGGTGGTGTTCAATTAAAAACCAAACCTGGATTTAGAAAGCAGTCATCTCTATAATAGTAAAAATTCTGTCTATCACATACAAAGCAAATCTTCAACTGACTACAATATAAATGAACCTTTTTGTTTGGTTCTTTTTTTTTTACTGCATGTCTTCTTTGGAACCTGATTTGCTGGGATATTTCATGTGAACTAACATCTGACCATATGTGATTTCCTACAGGTGCCAAAGCATTTTAAGGAGCGTGTTCCTGCTACCATGTTAGTATGAAAGAGTTTCACAGTAGATTGCAAGGTCTAGACGACTAATTTTGTGACATCCTGAACTGCATAAATAATATTTGTTCAAGCGTGTAGAAAGATGTTAATGGCTTTTTTTTCTCCAGATTTTCCACAAATGTTTTTAATTTGATATTGCAGTGAAGTATTCGATTGTTTATGCCTATGACTAAAACATGATTTTGTGCTCATGGTTCACATTTGCAAAGAAGTCTAAAGGATATATGTGATTTAGAAGCTTCCTTTTTAGGTGGGGAAGAAAGGCATTAGCTGGATGTGCTAACCTGGCAGATTTTAATGACACACTACACTTGGGGAAATAAGAATTATTGTTCTTTGCAGAGTAGTATCCTGATACTACTGCTCAGTAACTGTAGGGAACAGAAAATCAGAGATGGATAAAGACACCATCTGTGTAAAGCAGTCAGTCGAAACACGAGAAGACATAACAGAGGGGAGTATATGAACTATGTGACCTGTACTGTAAGGCAATTTGATAAGAATCATTGATATAGAACATTGAATTTCTCGTGACTAGCTTTTTGAACTGCAAAATGAATGAAAATATAAGAGGAAAGGGTGCATGAGAGAAGTATGGTACAGCACAACTTCCTCTCTCCCTTTTGACCTTGGATCTCTCATTAGGTACAATTTAAAGATTGCCCTGGAAAGGTAGCATCAAAACCAACATGCTTTGGAGCATATTTTTTTTTTTCTTAGAATGTATTACTAAAAATGAATATACTAAATTAAATAGAAAATCATCAGACTTTTCTTAAGTGCAAAAGAAATACTTACGCTCTAGTGGCTATAACTTAAGTAATTGAGACTGTTGTAATACTGATGTTACATTCATATAAGGTTCTTCAACATTTCTTTGGATCACTGCGGCTAAATTTTCCAGAATTCTGACCTCTAGCAGTAAAAGCACTTTTGTCCTGCTTGTACACTGAAAATTTCAGTGCGTGTCCAGGGACACTTCAGCTGCAGAGTACAGGCTCACAGTAACTGAGTGTGGTGGGTTGACCCTGGCTGCGTGCCACGTGCCCACCAAAGCCTCTCTGTTACTCCTTCTCTTTGGGGTAGAGAAAATACAGCGAAAAGCTTGCTGGTCAAGATGAGAATCACAGAGTGGGTAGGGGTTGGAAGGGACCTCTGGAGATTATCAGATTCGCCTAGGTCAGGTTCCTAGACACAGGAACGTGTCCAGGCAGGTTTTGAAAGTCTCTAGATGAGACTCCACAGCCTGTTTCAGTGCTTCATCACCCTCAAAGTAGATTTTTTTAATTTATTTTTTTTTATGTTCAGGTGAAGCTTCTTGTGTTCTAGTTTGTGCCTGTTGCCCCTTGTCATGTTGCTGGGCACCACTGAAAAGAGACTGGCCCCATCTTCTTGACACCCACCCTTTAGATATTTATAAGCACTGATAGGTATTTAAGAATCATTATTAAAATCCACATTCATCACACAGTCTTCACTAACATCAACAAAAAAGTATTTGATTTTGGTGTGGGGAATATCATCACAACACCAAACAAAAGTAGATGATTTACATACAAATTGCCCCTTGTCCCTTCACCAGTTAGAACAACAGAAATTCACCACTATGGTTCTGTGCTCAAACATTGTTCAGTCCCTGTTTTGTCCATTGCCTCTCCCAATTACTATCCTTATCTCAAATTTCTCATGCCCCACATTGGGCATCAAAAAGAACTATGGTGAGTTGACCTTGACTGGATGCCAGATGTGCTCCAAGCCATTCTGTAACTCCCCTCCTCAGCAAGATGAGAGAGGAGAGAAAATAAAGACCAAACTTGTCTATCAAGATAAAGGCAATTTAATAAAACAAAGGTAAAGGCCATGTGCAGAAGCAGAGGAAAATAAAGGGTTTATTCTCTACTCACCATCAGTAGGTGACGTCCAGCCACTTCCCAAGAAGTAGGGCTTTAGTACACTTAGGAATTGCTCTGGAAGACAGACATTGTGATAATGAGTGTTACACACCCTCCTCCTTTCTCTTAGCTTTTATTGCTGAGCAGAAGTCATATGTTATGGAAAGTCAGTTTGGGTCAGCTGTCCTGGCTATGTCACCTGCCCAGATCTTGCCCACTGGTGCAGGAAGAGTGTTGGAGAGACAGCCTCGATGCTGTCTCTCCAGTGGGAGCACTGCTCAGCAGCAGCCAAAACACTGGTGTTTTATCAACCTTTCTACCTACCAATACAAAGCATAGCATTATGAGGGCTCTAAGTGGAAAATTTAACTCCATGTTAACAGACCCAATACACTGAGTAGTTAGTGACAACAAATTTTGCGTCATGTGAGAAGGTTGCAAAACTGTTGAAAGCTAAGGTCATCTTGCAATACATATGCAACTGAATTGTCTAATTCTGTATTTGCAGCTAAAAGTGATTTGGACTGGAACTTCAGGAGTGTTTTTTCTCTTTAAATTGGATTATGTCAAGACCAGGAAGGTACAATGGTGTGTGGCTTCCATCAATGGAAGGTACTACCTGTCACTCACCATCAGAGGGATTATCTTTTTCACCTGTGTAAATGTGCATATATACATATGTATGTATTTAGCAAAGTTTATAGGAAATTTAGTCTCTTTCTGTCCTGTCTGCACTATGTAGGGTCAGCATGCCATATATAGCTGTATTTTTTCTTGCCATAATAAGCTAGGTTTCTAGGAATCAATATCCCCTTGTTCCTAGGACCTGACCCATGGAGGACTCCACAAAAATGGTTCTTACCTGTCTCTGATGACAGCCCACTATGTTAAATGTGCCAGCTGTGGGCACAGCAGGTGAATGAAAAGAGTCATCTTATTTTCTCTTCTGAGAGCTGGGTAATGCAGGAGTGTGTATTGATAAGTGGTATTTGCTATGTCCTCTGCATTTATCTAACATCCCAGTCTTCTCAGCTTTCTTATAACAGCAGAGCTGTGAGGCTGCTTTGCTGAACGCAGAGGAGTTCCAGAGGCAGGAAAGGTACAAGAAAGGGTTAAGACTGCTGCCACGCAGTGTGGTGGAGGCTCTACTGCTAAGCTGTTAGTGTGACTGGGATATCCTGTGTTCTAGATGATTTCATGGAGTTTCAGCTACAGAAACAGACCTAGCTGCAGCTTCACTCTTTGTTGAAGTGTAACTGTTTGTCCTGGAGTTTGGCCAAACAGAAATGTCCTATGTGAAGCAGAGGTTGAGAGATGAAGCAGAAAGTGAGGACTCTTGGAGGATTGCTCTCTGGAGGATTGCTGACCTTGACTTAAAAGTCTAGATGCACATCGAGGATATACGATAAAGCACATACAGTTTGTAAATTATTCCACAATGGAGAAAATGGGTGCCCCTCTTGCTGGAAAAAAAAAAAAAGGGAAAGAGGATTAAAGAGGTTAACAAAGATGCTGTGTGTTTGCATTTTCATGCATCAGAGTTCTAAGACTATAAAACTATCAGTTCAAAGATAACTTTTGGAGTGAATTCAGTGCTGGTTTTGTCCTCCCCATGACACCTTTACGTCCTCAGTAAAAACTCAGAAAAGGGTGTCAGCCCTGGCACTTCAGCAGCCAATTGTTGTGACTGCCCCTGAACTGGAAGTTGTTGTAGTGAGGAGAGACCTTGGAACTAAGAGTCACATGTATCTGAAACTGAAGTCTAAAGAGAAGGCTGAAATCTCTTACTGGCAGAGAAAGAACAAAAGTTACTAGTCATTCTGTAACAGGGAAAGAAAGGACCAGAAAAAAAGCTACAAGTAAGGAAGAAATAGTTCTACTAGGAGAAAGTATGACTGGAAAGAAAGGAATGTAAGAGGTGTTCACCTCAAATCTAGTGCAGTGTAGTGGGTCTGTCTGAGCTGATTTTCCCCATACAGCCCTCATGCAGCAGTACTAGGACCCAGAGAGTGTTGATAACACACACCCTTGTTATGACTATCAGTGCCCACACGGCACCAAAGGTACAGGGGTGGGGACAAGATCTGGGAGGGGATACAACCCGGACAGCCAACCCGNGGGCACCGGGCACCCAGCCAGGGTAAACCCACCACATGCAGCTAAAAAGAGACAAGAGGAGATGAACTCAGTTGAATAGAACTGAGAATTTTGTGCCAGTTTAGCTTTGTAGCGTTTGTGTCCTATTCTTAACTGTCCTGATTATAAAGAAGTCCCATGGGCAGTTTTGTTTGGATTTTTGGTGTTGGTTTTTCTTTTCTTTTCCCTATGAAAGTTCCTGGGTTTTATCAGTCAAAGAGCACTTTTGAGTTACTATGTTTAACCAGGTAAGGATTACACATACTACAGCAGCCTAAGTATGCAAAGTTTCAGTGGTTCCACCTGAGCCTCTGGGAGACCAGCTGTTGAGCTAAAGGTGGTCTTCTGAACATAGTCTTCTCATAACCTCGGTTTTGATATACACTGACAAATGAATGATTTTTTCATGTTGTCTATTTCCTTTGCTGTGTGTTGTGTCGAAGTGCTTCGACTGGGTCTCTGCATGGTGCACTTTCCTCCTAGTTAAGGGTCTATGTAGTGGCTGCCATCAGGACCAGTAAATAAAACAGACAATGGAACATTGTAGTCTGAGCAGCAGATAAAACTTTGGAGATGAAGGGAGCTGAGCTGAATACACAGGATCAGATGCCATGGAAGATCTCTGTAGTACCTCAAGACTAGAGCTAAGACTGAGACAGAAGTGAAGTGCATTGACAAGAACACAAATGAGGAAAATTCATTGTTTGTAATGTCTGCTGTAGTCCCTGTAGTAGAATTGGAGGCTTAAACTGCCAAAAACAATTAAGTCTTTCACAGGTTGGGTGCAGTTTTGGCACTTCAAAAAATAGTCACTGTCTTTCTTCACTTATGCTTGTGTGCAAATTCTGATAGGAAAGCAAATGGTGTCTTTGTAAGTGATGCTGGAAGAGTCAGTGTATACAGAATAAACTGAGCTTCTCTTCCTAAAAATGTTGAACACTTTTCAAGAAGTTTGCCACTGTCTTGACATAGAGTTGTGCTTGTGAATAACAAGTCAATTTTGTCTGCAGTATTTCTTGAACATATAGCTAGGATAACCTGAAAGTTTAAGATGACCTACTTGAGAAATTCTGCAGAACTCATGGAAAAAATGAGCTGTTTTTCCATAAAAGACAAGATACGTCTACCATTTCTGATAATATCTATACTTTGAAATTATGCTTATTCAATTAATTTTGTTTTATTTTCTGCTTTTGTATTTCATGTTTCATGCAATTTGGAAATAGATATGTGATGGTGGACTCTAAATGTACCAATGAATTCAGAGGAATGAGCCTTTTGTTGCTGTGAATGCCATAAATGTGCAAGATCTGAAAACTGCATCAAATAAGCAACAATCTAAATTGGTGTGTCCATATACACCTGACTTTGAGAGTTCAGTGATGTTCTGAGTTACTGTTATTTTCCTCAGTGTTGGTCTGTTGAGTCAGTTTGAGTTTCAAGAAAATATGTAGGAAACTGGGAAACAATCAGACAGGTATCTTGTTAGAGCAGACACTGCAGGACATTTCTGGAGAAAACAGGAATCTGAATCAAGTAGCAGTAATAGAACCAAGTAGCTGTCGTACAACTCCCAGCTGAGTGCAAAGAGTTGTAGGCTAAAATAAGTTGTTTGGGGTTTTTTTTAGATTAAACAGATGTTTATTGTTGTATTCTAAAAATGCTAACCAGTACATAGATAATGTAACATGGTTGCTAAATATTTATAACTCAAGATCAAACCGTCTAGTGAGCTGTTTGATGATGGTCTTATTAGTAGCAGTTTTGGCAGATTTCTTTTTTAACATGCTTTATTCTACATTGTTAAAATGACCCATGCACTGTAACATTGACTTAGTACCTTGCACTGTATGTTGACCTTTAATTTTAGTTACTGAAGTATAGCCTTGCCCCTCTCCTAATTGTATAAACTATACCTTTATCTGCAACATTTTTTATTGGTAATATTTTAAAATTTTTATTCCTGTGTCTTTTAAATATTCCTGATTCAGACTCTGGATTCTGGATCTTCAAAGCATAATCAGATTTGGATTTGCATACAAAAATATGTAGACAAGGCTTATTATTCCAAGTCAGTAACACTATGTAGACTATTTTTATAATGCCTGGTTTGAGAATACATACTGTTGTTAGACCATGTGGCAAACATTACTGAAAGGTAGTTACAGAGATCAGTATTTTCTCTGAGCTTACATCAGTTGGCTAGAAAGTTCTCCACAGGATGTGCCTTTTAGTAGCTTTTGATCATTTTTATTTTTTTCGTAGCTCATGGTACTATAAGCTTAGCTGAAGAAGGCGAAAAAAGTTACATAAAGACTCTTTTTCCTTATTAAGAAACAAGGAATAACTGGATGAAAAGTAGGGGCAACCAATTTTCTTGTCTATTGAAACAGTATGAGCTCGGTACTTGGGAGGTTGATGTATTTCAAAACAGAGTGGATTTGGTTTAGGCTTTAAAATACGAAGTAGCAAAAACTGTACTGGGTCAATATAAGGGTTCAACCAGCCCTTTAGCTGTCTGTCTCCTGTGGTGGCCACAAGCAGCCGCTTACAAAAAGCTGGTACGTGAAAACATGTGATATTTTCCTCAATGTTCTCCCAGTATATCACTTTGCAGATTAAGGGAGCTCCTGAACCACTTGTTACCTGTTTGTTTATTAACCCACAAAGGATCTCTGCTGCTCACTTGTCCAATTCAGCTTTAGAGTGTTTCTAGATTTATACCTGAACCTTCTACTTCAACCATTCATTGCATCTTATAACATGCCTAGTTTGAAAGTGCTTTTGTTTCAAAGCTGTCTTTAATGGTTTACACTTACAGATCAGAGGGAGTTCCTAGTCCTGTCCAACAGACAGGATTCAGCTCTCTTCTTCTGCATCTTTACATGATACTATAGTATGTAGCATGTGTTGAGAAATGAGGCATCTTGCTAGGCAACACTGGCTTATCTAAAAGTAGCATTTACAAACAAATCCTTTTTTGATAGTAGGCACACATTATGAGCTGAGACAGCACTGGGGCAGCATTAAAGAACACTTATAAAAATTTTAGCAAAACAATTTTATCAACAATAGTGTACCAACAGGCTGATTATGAGCCAATAAAGAATTTGGTAGATTGAATTTATGTATGTTATAAAGTGATTATTAAGGTTTCTCAAGTGCCATATGTTCACCTTCATATCTTTTTTTCACTTCTTGTTTTCTGAAGCAAAATTAGAATTTATTCCTCTTGTCTGAAAAACTCCATAAGATAGTATTAGGGTGTCTCTTTAGACTGGTATAGTGTAATTCTTATGCTTTTATGAATATATCATAGTTCGAGTTATTTCCCCACTTTGAACAGTTTTATGTAACAACTGCTTATGGTCATGATTATAATTCGTCTTTTTGGTTCCAATATAGCAGTAATTTGGGCACTATAGCAACGTGTTTTGCTTATGATCTATGTCAGAGGGAAATAGAAATCTAATCACCATTTCCTTAAATGGTGGGAAATTGTCTTTTTAAAAGGGAGAAAAAAAAAAAGAGATTTTTTTTCCATACTCTTTCTTGAAGATACTGTAACATTTCTAGAAATAGTAAGAAAACACTTATTTCAGATTATTTGTACTGCGGCTTCTTTCTGCATATGCATTTTACCAAAAACTAGAAAGTACTGGTTACTTTCCTTGTTCAGTATAAGATCTTTTGCAGGTGCTTGGAAAAGTACAACTTTTTAAAAGTGATTAAAATAATTTGCTATGTATTTCATTCCTTTCATCAATTGAAATCAAAACTTCAGTGCTATAAATGCTTGACTAAGTTCCAGGATCCCAATAATTTGCTGTAGAACAGCCACACAGCTTTCATTAAGTTAAACTCCCATCATTGATAAAGCTTCTGAATCAATTAAAGAAATGTTTGAAAGAAGAGGAGTTGATATGCTTCTCTCTGATCTTGTGCTGGAATGTTACTGTGTTGTAGTCTGTCAAGTATTATCAAAAATATGAAGGCTGATTTGGATTGCTTTGGTATTGTAAAAGTGAAAGCAAATTTTGTTGTTTGGTCAAAACTATTCTGCTTTGACAAAGCAGTACAAAACTGCTGAACTTTACTTGTGAGCATTGGTTAGATGTGCAGAAGTATTTGAAATATGATAATGCTAAATAAAAAATTGGGTTTGTCTTATTGAATTAAATATGAGGTATTTTGTATTTAACTTTCAGTATCTCAATTGAGGTGAGTTGGTAAGAGTGGGGGGCGTGAGTGATGAACCTGAATTCACAGTAAAAAGATATCTACTTTAATAACTTTACAGTGTCAATTACTGGCAAAACACATGCTATGGCTTCCCCTGAGAGCAGGTTCCCAAAGGGTAAAGTGCCTTTCGATCCTTGCTTAAGCAAATAATTGCCTATGAAAAAGTCTTTGCAGTGCATCTTAGAGCCTGATGCGGTGACTGAAGCTTTTTCACAAGCAGTACTGCTAAGTCCTGTTCTGTGTGTGTTTCCTCAGGCTTTTACTGAAGTTATTGAAGTTCTCTGTTCCCTTGTAATTCTCTGTGTCCCACTTTCCCATACAGTCCCTAAACATCCTTCTGGGCTCTTAAGTGTTACCTGGGCTGAAGATGCTGCACAGTGTGGCTGGGCTGGGGTGAAGGCATTGCACAGCTGTCTGCCAGCTGCCCATCTGGCTGACTTTGAGCTTGAAGCTCATGCTGAAGCTTTTTGCCAGCTTAGACCCTTTGCATCTGTCCAGACAGTGTTTTTCATGAAAGTTACAGAAACTTTAACTTTCCAACTCTGGTGCTTGGACTAGTTAGTATTGACCACTGTAATAAAAAAAGTTACTACTAAGGAACAGATGGACGGACAGTGTGGTTACCTCCAGTGTGTGCATATGAGTATATACACTTAATGGGCTGCATATGAGCACAGGACAAAAACAAGTCACATACTTGTTCTGTTCTGGCAGTGCTAAACCCGAACTGATGGTTCTATCCAAAATACTTGCCAAAATGTACAAATAATTTATTGAATAATTGCTACAATAAATGTCACAGTGGGAACAACTTAATGACAGCTGAGGGTTGTTTTCAGTATGGCTGGGTATAGTTACAGTCTTACGGGGATCATACTTTGTTGATATCAGTGAATAAACACTGCAGCATTACTTATCACAAAGATTGGTACATTTCATCGATTCTTACAGTGGCAGCAATTATTTGGTTTATATGATTATTTTTTCAGATCAAAATCTGCCCCATGTAGTTGTTGCTGGGACAACTTGAAAATCACCCTTTTTGTTGTGTTTGTACTATATGCTTCTAATGCCACAGTCGTGAATCTCGTTCTTCAGGACAGCAATCTGTAAAATTATTGTAAACACTTAGCTGTGTGAGGTTTAATTAATGCTAGGAGCCTTCAATAAACATCAGTTGCAATTTGGAATGTGCTGAGTTAATGATTCTTGCACTCTGCCTAATGCACGTGCTGTTAAATCTATGTGCAAAGTGGGTGGCACTGACATTAATCACATCCTACGAATGTCCCTGCATGCACAGAGGGAAGGGAAACTGCAAAGCAACAAAAACATTTGACAGGCAACATGCTTAAATGTCTCCACTTAGAGGCCTAAAGGACAAAGTGCGTAACATTATCATTTCACAGGATAGGGAAGAAAAACATAACAAAAAGTTAACAAGCACCTTTGATACTTCTGAGAGTTAATAAAAAAAACTTGCCTAAGTAAAACTTCTGTGTTGCAGAATCATCTGTTAGTTATCACTACAGGATTTTTGTAATGCTGGGGTTATTTTGTATTGTATATGTTTAACCAGAGAGTTTTTCCTTTAATGAATACCGATAGTCACCAAAAAACCATGAAAGAAGTTATGGAAAAAAACGAAACAACCAATCCTTCCAAGTCAGATGTTTCGGAACAAAACAACCACCTTTCCAAAACCGATGTTTTGAAACAGACTTTGGAATTCTGTTTGTGTACCCATGCAGAACCTGGCAGCATTTAAAATCATGTACACCATGAAGCAGATAAATGTGGTTGCTCTAAAAAAGGGATAAAGGAAAAAAACCCCAAGATTATAAACTGTGTGCTTTCTTTGTTTACCAAACTTGATAAGTTTGTGTTCATAGTTTGGTTTGTGTGTAAGCATAACTCTGCCAGCTGAACCATGAGCATACCAACTAGAACTGATGCTGTGGCTGTATATTTAATGGGATTAAAAGTGCAGGAATAATCCGTCTAATCCATTTTGTCCTAATCTAGGTTCTTGGAAGAGTAAATCCTAGCTACACTATAAGAAAGGTAGTGTGTTGCTCCCATGAGACAAATACTTGAAATAAACATGTTTATATTCTTAATTAAGATCTAGGATTGTAATTTTTGAACTTGCAGTCGTTTCTAAAAAGACCTGAACACTGGTTTGCTTAGCTTATAAGCAGTTTAATTAGAGACTTTACATCTCTCATCTCTACTTACAGCTAGTAAATTTAGGAAAAGCACAACTTAAATGAGGTAAAACCAGGTTATTCTTGATGAATAAGTATTTTACAGCTGGATTAACAATTGCTGTGTAAAAGAACAGNCTCTGGGTCCTAGTACTGCTGCATGAGGGCTGTATGGGGAAAATCAGCTCAGACAGACCCACTACACCAGTTACACATCTGCAATGAGGCTATTTAATACTATTCAGTCAAGTAAATGGCAGCTGTAATTGAAGAGAATTTTACTGCCACAACTGTGATGTCCATTTAGAAAAATTAATGAAATATTGTAAATCAAAGATGTGTAAATTGGATCTTTGAACCCAGATGTGTAGTCGTGCTTTGCAGCAGTCTCGTACATAACTGTACTGAGTAGTCTTTACTGTTGTTGACTCAGAGACAGTAACTGAGTCCAGAAATTCATTTCTAAAGCAAATGCGTTGAAGTTTAATGATGTGAGGAAGATTGCTTTTGTGCACAGAAACTATGACTTGGACTGTGGATCTATAGAGCAGTCCATTACTCTGAAGGTGGCTTCATGCATGACCTTGAAAAACAAATTGCCTATTGACTCTTCTTCTTCAAATATTTGTAGGAAGATAAGTTAATAGAACTGATTTTTTTGTGTGTTTTTCTGCTGTCAGGCTTAGTGTCCCTGAACCACAATTTCTGAATTATCAAACTGGGATAACATTGTCTGCTAGGCTTGTCTGTTGGGTGTCTTATACTTTGGGACAGGATTGTATTTGTCTAGGTAGTCCCAGTGGTGGTGTAGCAGTGACATCATTTGTCATGGCCATATTATTCATAACTTGTGACCATATAGGGTTTTTTTTATTATTATTCAGTGCATGCATGGCCACGTTTGGGCCATATGTGTGTGATTTGTAATTTGTTTTAGTTTTGAGATGTGATGACTAGAAGTTATTCCTCTATACTTTCAGTGATGTGTGTACATAAACTTATGTCTTAAAATAGCATTGATTTATAATGGGAAACTTAGTAAGGAAACAGCTACTTCCTATACAGCTTTACTGAATGAGTGATATAAATAAGAACTGTCTCTTTAAAATATAAATTGTCATAACACCTGGAAATGCAGTCTTCTGCTTTCTGTTGATGCAACAGATAAAATGGGAAATAATTAATCCAAATATGTTTGTTTTACAAAAAAATTCCCCTGATCCGAGACACGCAATTTCATTTTTTTTAATATAACATAAACAGATACCTGTGGCTGTTTAATGCTATATCTTAAAACATCTTCCAAAGATGCTTTTGAAAACTAAAGTTAAAAGCTCAGGTATGTTTGCAAAATCCTTATCCTGAAATTCTGTGGTGGTCTCATATCCCTATAAACATTTAGTTTTAATTTGGCAATATCTACGCAAGTGGTAATGGTAATCTTTAGGATACAATCAAATAAATAGGAGTCAGAAGATACAGTTTTTAAGGCTCTTTTCCTGTCTCTGGCAGTCATCAACTCAGTGGACTAGAGGATTCACTTTTGTGTATTTTCGGTTTCTAATTAGATAGCCTGTGCTCTGGAACCTTGGAGTCTTCTTTTCATTAGTAAGGTCATGCAACAGTCGGCAAAACAGAAGTTTTTCTCTCTTGTACAGCATGGGGATGGAAAGTTTAAGAAAATACTTGCGATTATAAGTCTTTCAAAACTTTTTTAAAAATAATAACCACCCTCTCTGGCTAGGATCTAGTAAAGCTTTGAGCTAGCATGACTATAGTGGGGCTTGTAATTCTATTAAGATTTGAAATCTTCCTAAATATTGTTCATCTTCAAAGAGCTATGATGAAGTGATTGCACTTTAGAAGTTGGCTTTTTTGCTTTCATTCCAGATATCATACTTCACATATGCATATGACTTTGCCATTGTGTTTTACCAAAAACTAATATAATGTAATAACTGAAAAAATATTCTGGTTTGTATAAGAGTCCTATGTGAAAACTGTGAAATATTCACTGAAATTACATGTTGTTTTGTTCTTTGTCATTTACAGTGATTTGACAGAACTATAAACCTTAATTAAACCTTTATTTGTGCACATGTGGGTGCATTTCCGCCAAGTCCTCCCTTGTTTTTTTCCTGAATGATGGGCTGGTCACCTTGGGGATGATCACACTGATTCACCACTGTGACTCCAGAGTGATGCCTCTAAATCTGTTGTGGCTTTTTAACACCTTAGTTCTTAGTACTTTGTTGTTGACTGTTGAACCATGCTGTAGCTGCTTTCTTACCCGGTGCTCAAAAGACAGCTGATTTCTGCTTGGCTTCACAAAGCATTTTCAAGTGTGATGTGATTCAGCTGTACCACAGCTGATCACTAGAGCTATGCTGTATATGTTATGTTTTCTTCCCAAAGTAAGACTGAAACCAACAAGGACTCAATTTCTATGGAAATAGCTGTCATATAGGCAATTCTGTAGTTTATTGTAGTCTGTAAATTAGGTAGAATAGATGCTGGAGAGCAGGTTTTTTGTACTGCTTGTTATCCCTTTGCTCACACTGCCTAACTGCTGCTGTTGATTAAGTCTAGTCCTAAAGCACATCACAATTAAAAGACTGCATTTTTGTAAGTTTTCTGAAGAAAAGTTTTTGTCCCCCAGTTCTGTGACAAGTGAGGTAAATGCCTGGAGCAAGGGAAAAAAATCACATATAAGTTTTAAATCTGACTGCAAGGCTGATGCTGACATTTGTAGGCTATTTTGGACGTATGCTGAGAGAAGACCCAAGTAAAACAGATTTGTCTTCATAAAGTCATACAATACTTTGTACAGGCTCTAGGAGAGAGAGATTGAGTCTTTTGAGTATGAAGAGATTTGAAGGCAAAATGTTGAGTTGTGAGATTTTTTTACTCTAAGTAAGAAGAAATATGGAACAGCTGTTAGGGAAAAAAAAAATCTTTAATATGTTATCAACTAGGCAAAATAGATTCCTTAGTGATGAAAGCCAAAGCTGTAGTCGTGTCCGGTCCCACCAAAACAGCTGGAATGGTAAGTTTTTGTGTTTGATTTAGTATGACCATTCAAGGTAATTTTCAAACATTTTCTTTTTGGAATTTGCAATTAACCAAAGAACCACAAGTGGTCAACATGCTGTCACTGATAGGGAACTGGATAAGAGAATGGTCACAAATGACTTGTTCACAGCCAAAGCTATGAAAATTGTTTTAATGCTTTCCTGCTCAGAGAAGGAATGTTGTAAAAAGCCAGTCACGTGTTTCAAGAGGTGTTAACCTGTACTGACTTCCTAAATGTACATAGTCTGGTAGTAACTGACTCCACTTTTTGTCTAGTAGTTGCCTTTCAGCAGTGAAGACAAAGCCCATTTTTCACTTTCTATTTTATCTTATATTTATCTATTTTATTGGTAGTGATTTTAAATATAAGTGATCAGCTGATGCCTGTTATCTTTCTATTTCAGCATCTTTTTATGAGTTACTGCAAATGCAGAATTAAAATAAGAAATATATAAACAATACTTTTATACTAGAGGTAGTTTGAGATATAAATTACTTATCAACTTATTCCCATGTGAAGGAATAGCTTTATTGATCATGGTTTAATATTTTTCACTATAAAGCTGTTGAAATACTTCAGTTAGTAATCTCGGTAATTTAAGCAACTGTAAATGATAGAGAAAACATCCTTTCATATAGTTTTTAATCTCTTTCCCAACAACACACAGAATCACACACATACATGTATGTGAAAGGGAGCAGTTGCAATCAATGTTGCAGGCAATGTTGCTATGAGTTATCTGACTTAAAAATTGCCAGCAGCTCTTCTTGCCCTTTTACTAATTAGCATGAACCCATGGAATGAGAATTTTTCATGCTCTTATCCCTGTCACCTTGCAAGTGTACTCTTAAGCTATTTAACAACACACAGAACGGTAAGAAAAGATGTGCTCATTTATGCTCTATCATAAAAAGTCACCTAGATGTACTTTGTCTGATCCTAAAAATCTAAAAGTATTTAAAAATAAATTACTTGGTCTCCTCTTGGTCTTTAGAGAGATAAAGGCTACCTGTTTTGTTTACCCTAAAAAGGAGGAGGATAAGGAAGAATCTAGTTGCAGTGTTTTTACTACCTAATATCTTACAGAGAAGGTGGAGATGACTCTTCTCAGATACATGCAGCAAAAGGGCAGAAATCAGGAGGATGGGATGACTTAAGCTTCTGTGATTCTATGAAACATTTCAAAATAAAAATGGAAGCATTAAGGCAGCAACTTAGACTATGTTTTGACTTTCTCAAAATCCTTTCATTTCAACACAGTCTTATGAACAAGCTTTGGGAAGCTCTTTGGAGGTTGTGGAGAAGGTGATAGGGTGCAACATATGCAGTTAGTGGTATGAAGACTGGGTCACCTATGGAAAAAGCCACTAATTATTCAATATCACTGGGAAGCCTCTGAAAGAAGATAACTTTGGTGTTTTAAAATGGCAGGAAGGTCTCAAGGAAGTTTCAGTA
This sequence comes from Brachypteracias leptosomus, assembly GCA_013401335.1. NCBI lineage: Eukaryota > Metazoa > Chordata > Aves > Coraciiformes > Brachypteraciidae > Brachypteracias > Brachypteracias leptosomus. The sequence goes on along the minus strand of VYZX01020530.1, from coordinate 9,464 downwards.
CTTGAAAAAATTGCTTTAAAATGTTACTTTATCATAGTAACTGTCTCTAGGAGTAATGATGTGGTGCCAATTGAAGTCTGCTATAGGAATATGTGTCCAGGTAATTTACTTCTTTGTTATGAATTAATGTTTAAGAGTGCTACTTGGCGTGTAAAGATCTTTTATTTGGCTGATTTGCTCTGACTGAGAAAAAGGGACAGGTTTTTCATTCCAAAAGTCCTTTTCTAGTACCTAGAAGTTTTTCAGTCTTTCCCATTTTTATCAGTTAGCTTAATAAAAAGTAGGTAAAAATGATTGCCTTCCTTTTCAGACTGCCTCTTGCTTGGTGCCATAGGCTGTTGCATTTGTGGCAGCACTGCTGGGTTATTGTCTGTTCCAGTGTCAAAGACTGAAGTAACTGCAGACTCAGGCATATCAAACAGCATAATAGGTAACATATTTGCAGAAGTAAAATTAATTGATACTTGGACATCAATTCTTTTAAGGTGTCTATTCTTAATAAGATTTTGAAAAGAGAGTATTTGGGTAAAGGTACAAATTTCCTGCGAGCAATCTCTTTTTTCATTGGAGAACATGACCTTCCGCAGATGGTTTTTGGTTGTAGCTGGGAGCTGAGACCAGTGTCTGAAATCTTGTGCTGTGTGTGAATAGAAACAGTAAATCTATGGCCAAAATCAGTGTTGTAGATATCTAGCAAATGTTGCCAAATATTTACAATAGCTTATTATGTAGTAAAATAAAGTGAAAGTTTATGCTTTATTTGCTGTAGGATTAATATGTATTTTTGTGTGAAGATCTGATATACTTTTACAGAAACAGCTGCAGTGAAGTTTAACATGCTTTGTATAGTTTACTATAATTCACATTACTGTGTAACATTTTTTTTGCAGCATTTTGCCACATTTGTTCACTATAAAGCCTATCTATTGATGTAGTCAATGCATGTAAAATTATATTGAAAGTATCAACGTACCATTTTAGGAAGTGTTTTTATATCGGAAAGAACATTTTATAGTGGTTTTTGATATCTAATACTTTTAATATTACTAAAAATATTTCATAAGCAAAGGTATGTCTTTGGCATAGCTACTTTACTCTGGCAACAAGAATTCTATAAATCATGTAGTGCAAGTTAGGGAAACGTAACTAAGATGAAGTTGAATGGCTGTAAAGTGTAAGTAGCCTCTTCCAGTAGGATGCTGTTTTATGACAAACTGTAAGTTGTCTACATTACTGCATGGAAAACATTTATCGCTGTGATTTTAAACTTTTGGTAGACTTGCTGCATCACTGATATCTCAGCCTCTGAGCTCTTTGTTACAATTTGTCTCCCCTGTCCAGCTGAAGGGAAGAGTGATAGAGCAGCTTTGGTGGGTGCCTGACATCCAACCAGAGTAAACCCACTATAAAAGGAAAACACAACTCAGGCAATAGCTGAAAATAACAACATGTCTATGTCTTTATTTCAGTAAAAAATGAGATTAATTCAACTTGAGATTCAATTAACTTCAAATTTCAACTTGAAAAAAATCAAGTAAAACGTATCTGTTGGTAACATTAAAACATACTTTTAAGTCTTGGTAAAACTGAGTCAAAGATAAGTATTTTGTAGGCATATAGCTGAAAAATAAAACTGAATCGTTAGGAAAACATAAATCATTGTAGTAAAGGACTTTATGTTCCCCTATTCATGGAACCTTCCCCTTTACTAAGGCCTTTTACTGCCTTATCCCATATATACAGTTGTTTCAATTGTATACTTTTTCTGGGAAAATACTGTAGTATACGTAAGTGCTTGATGAGGATCAACGTTTTTTACTTGGGGCTGAGTTTCAAATGAAGTATGAAAAAAAAATTTTGTGAAGCATAATTGTATCAAAGTGGCCAGATTTCTTTGTTCAAGCCTGTCCCAGAGATTTCACACCAAACTTCCAAAAACGTTTGAGGTACAGAGACAAGGATGGGAAAAGCAGAAATCAGTACAATATCCAAGAAATATTTAGGCTTTTGCTAATGTGTTTGCATCAGGCAAGAGGGGAATTATCTCAGCATTGTGATCTGAGGTGGAATTTGTATGTTCCTCAATTTTTCTAAAAGATAATGGGGTTTTTTGCTGTTGGAAGGTTGCTGGTGTTTGCAAGAGTCACTGCTGCTACTCGATGCCTTGTAAGTGTACCTGTTCTGAAGGAAGATTGATTTGCATCATGCTTCAATGACATCTTTCTTCTGTGCTCAGCTCTACTGCATAGTCAGACTTTCTGAGTTCACTGTCTGTTTAAAGAGATAAGTTGATAATAATTGAGGAAATAACAGTAAGAAAATCAAGCTCCCAGTGAGAATAGTGCCATAATAAATCTATTTCTGAACAGCTGTCCATGCATGATTTTTGAATTTACCTGGATATTTGTAGCTGCAAAGCCCAGTGAGAAAAAACATGACTCACCTGTGATATGTTATTTTGTTTTACAGGAAAAGGCTCAGTGCTTTCAGAAGGCTCTTGCTTCCCAAGCAGATAAATCCACGCAGACAGAACTCGTAGGCCATGATGTAAGTAGCTGTATCGAACAGTATTTTTTATCATCTTTGTGGGTGTTCAGACTTCTGTCAGCCTGTTTGCCGCTGTTGTGTCCATGCATTGATTTAGTGGAATTTAGTGGAACACCAGTCATCCTTTGCTCTTAAGTGGTTCTAAAATAACTTCTGAAACAGAAGATAATTACAACTACCTGCCAGCATACCTATGCCCTATTAATTTTGTACTTTAGAAAGAGCTAAGAATTAGCATAAGTGGATGTGGAGGACATGTATTAGTGCATAGTAATTTTTTTTTTTTTTTCAATATTCCTTTACAAACTTATTGGCAATTTAATGAGGTTATTATGTTTATAATCACCATATGCTATATGGTGATTATATATTCAAACAATATTTGAATTTTGGAAGATAGTGAATTTTGCCAAGTGATGTTAAAATTCTGCTACCTGAAGAGCATCTGTCAGAATTTTTGCTAGAAGATGTCTTCATAGTATGTATCCTCATGCAAGAACATAGTCAAGGAAGATTCCTTAACTGTAGAAATCATTTTTTCCCAGGTTTTTAAATGAAAGTTTTCTATTTGTGGGACATTGGTTGTATATATGTAAGAGATTAACTTATTTATATGAGCCTTCTTGAATAATCTGATTAAGAATGCTACAATGTGGAATATTCAGCACAGTTCTGTTCTGTGATCTGAACAAAATCTAACATTACTTCTTACCAAAGACTGTTCTGCAAAATAAGGCTGTGGTTCTGCATTGGTGCTATCAACGTGTTGCTTCAAATTTATAAAAAGAACACTGGAATTAAAGCAGGTTTTCATATCTTCCTTTCAGTACATTTTGTATTAGTGGAGCATTAAAGTTTTATCTTCTGAGTCTTTGGATAGTCTCCTTTGGACAAAAATGTGCATATAATTATTGTTTGTATATGTATTACTCAGCACTTGTGGGTTGTGGGATGTTTTTGTAGTGAGGTTTTGGTTTTTTGGTTTTCTTTTTTGTTTCTCTATTTAGGTCAAATAAGTCAGTACTTTATTCGGTGTGCTTATCTGCACTAATTTGTTGTTTGTGGCTTGTGAAATATGAACCCTGATGTTCTACAGTGTCTGTGAAATAACATCTGTTGGAATTTACTGAAACTCTGAGGTGTATGTATTAATGTTGAAAATCCAATAATATTCAAAAATACTTGAAAACTTTTCTGCGTGTTGCTATATCCTTTTTTGGGGGGACTTATTATCCTTAACAGCTACTTTATTACATCTTAGATGTTAAAGTCTTCTGCTAAAAAGGAGAATAAGCAATTTGTAGGATTAGTTTTGGTTTTTGGGGTTTTGTGATTTTTTGGTGTTTGGAGTTTTTTTAAACAGATGTGATTTATGCATTTAGTTGTTCTCTTCCAAATCAAATATGTGGTTTCTCTTGCTGCAGAGACCCATGCTGTTAATAGATTTTTTTAAATTCCTTTTTCCAGTCTTTGTTCCCTTGGAGTTTGGAGGTGGAGGGAAGACCTTCTGTTAGTAAAGTAGATTATTGACAATTCTACATTAAAATTAGAACCCCCACCCACGAACAGATACAGTTTTCTGGCTGAGATCTGAGTATTAAAGATAACAATCATTTTTAAAAATCCTTTTCTTTTCCAGCATTCTCTTCAACACTAATGGTACACATTTTTCAACCTTCCCTGGTTTATCATGTCATGGTTGCAATCATATCTTTTCTTATATAGGGTGATGTAATGCAAGAACAAAAGGAAACGTGGAATGTTTTTGTATGGAACAACACATCCACGTGTATTTACCTTGTACAGAGTACTTGTGAAAATTGCATTACAAAGAATTGATTACAGAGAAAGCTGAACTAATCTAGAGGAATGAGACATGCTTACTGTCA